>CM071930.1:61205734-61616335 GCA_016081115.2 Rehmannia glutinosa | reverse complement strand
ACTCCATCACCTGTTGATGAAATAGAAGGTCATTCCTGTCAGAGTATGAGAGCCTACTCCATTCGTCTGTGACAGAGTCCCTCTTACCATTGTCGCACATGTGACAGGACATAAGAGGATGATTGGTGGAGGACATGAGCGTGATGGTCTATACTACTTGGATTCCGTAACCCCGTGATCTTCCCGAGCCTCTCAAGAAATGTGTCTCTTATCAGTGGCATTGTCGCCTTGGTCACCCTTCTCCTTCCTCTCTCAAATGTTTAGTTTCGTTAAGTCTATTGATTTCCGGTCAGGAAGTCATGTGAGTTCTGCAAACACCATCGCACGTCTTTTTCCTTCTAGAGTTGACAAACATAGTTCTTTTTGCTTTTGAACTTGTTCATTGTGATGTTTGGGGACCTAGTAAAGTTGAATCTGCAGGAGGTTTTCAAGATTTTTATAATTTTTGTTGATGATTATTCCCGCATGACGGGGGTTATATTTACTCAAAAATAGAAGTGAGGTTCCGATGTACCTAAAATCATTTTATCATGAAATAAAAACTCAATATTCCATTGACTTGCGACTCTTCAGATCGAGCACGCACTCCGAGTTCACTCGTAAAACTATTTCTACATTTTGTGCTTCTCATGGCATAATTCATCAAACATCTTGCTCATACACTTCCCAACAAATGGGTTAAGCGAACGCAAACACCGACACATTTTAGACGTAGCTCGGACACTTTTCTCGCCATATGAATGTCCCTAAGTATTTGTGGGGTGATGTTGTTCTCACAAAACTTGCTTCCTCATAAATAGGATGCCATCTACTTTTTTTACATGGGATATCCCATTCGTGTCTTCATCCCGATAAACCACTTTTCCATTTCGCTCCCGCATATTTGGTTGTGTTTGTTTTGTTCATAATTTTACCCCTGGTTTGGATAAATTGTCTCCTCGGCCTATTAAATGCATCATGCTTGGATATTCTCGTACACAAAAAGGGTATCGCGTTGCCTTGACCCACACACAAAACGTTGTTACACTTGTGCTTGATGTTACATTTTTGAGTCTCAACCATACTTTTCCCCAAATCCGTTCAACCGTCTGATACATTAGCCTCTCCTCCCTTACTAATCCCACCATCAATATCTCTCACTACAGATGCTCCTCCTCCTAAACCATCAGTAGTGTATACGAGGCGTTCCTCGCTTAACTTGGTTCATGTCCTCGCCTTCTCCTCCTCCTCCCCGCAGCCTCCCGATGCTTCTCATCCTTCCGAGATTGACTCGCCCATTGCTCTTCGTAAAGGTATTCGCTTTGCACTACCCATCCTTTGTCTAACCATATCTCGTTTGATTGTCTTGGTCATTTCGCTTTTCCGCACTTTCTTTGCTTTCTATATCATCTCTGAAGTTCCAACTTCCTACTCGAGGCTTATCAACACTCGCTTGCGGATCGATGGATGAGGAAATGTCCGCCCTTATCTCTCGTGGTACTTGGGAGCTTGTGATTGCACCACCTTCTACCTGATATTGTTGCCTATCGTTGGGTGTTTACTCAAATATAAAGTCGATGGTACTATTGATCGATACAAAGCTCGCTCGGTGGCCAAAGGATTTACACAAACTTATGGTGTTGACTACTTTGAGACATTCTCTCCAATCGCCGCATGAATTCCATTCGAGTTTTGTTCTCCTTTTGGTCAGTAAATCAATCTTGGTCAATGTACCTAAACCTAGATGTGAAAATGCCTTCCTTTATGGTGATTTACACGAGACCGCTTTTTATGGAGCAACCTCCAGGATATGTTGCTCAGTGGGGAGAATGCTACTATGGTTTGTAAACTTAAGAAGGCTATTTATGGTCTTAAACAAAGTCCTCGAGCTTGGTTTGATAAATTCAAGAATATCCGAGTTTGTTGACTTCAAGCAAAGGCAAATCGATCATTCGTGTTTGTACGACATAGCACCAACGGGGTTATCATTCTTATTATTTACGTTGATGACATCCTAATATATGGCGTTGATATATGTGGAATTGACGAGGTTAAGAAGTATTTGCTTGAAAGAACACTTTGTTACTAAAGATATGGGGCGCCCTAAGTATTTCTTGGGAATTGAAATTGCTCACAAGACAAACTGGAGTTTCATTATGCCAACGAAAGTATGCTCTGATTTACTCAAAGAAACCGGATTGCTTGAACAAAGCCGTTGATACTCCTATGGATATCAATCCAAGTGTTTGGGATGACAATGGAGAGTTCTTTGAGGATAAAGCAAAATATAGACGACTTGTTGGGAAACTCATCTACTTAATAAAGAAAGAGACTCGACATCTCATTTGCGGTTGGAATGGTCGACTCGCTTTATGGATAAACCAAGCAAGTTCATTGGGATGTCGCAATCAGGATTCTTAGGTATATCAAGAAATCACTTGGGGAAAGGGTTGTCGTTTAAGAGAAATGGGCATCTAAAAATTGAAGCCTACTCGATCTCGACTATCTTTGGATCAAAGAACGACGGTCCCTTAAGGGCATCGCACTTATATAGGGGAAATCTAGTAACATGACAGAGTAAGAAACAAACTACCGTTGCTAGATCAATCGCCGAGTCGAGTATAGAGCCATGGCTCACCGTGATCGAGATGTTATGGTTGAAGAATCTACTTGAAGAATTAGGGTTCACCTACAATGAACCATCGCTATGTATTGTGATAACCAAGCGGCTATTCACATTCAAAGTAACCCGGTTTTTCATGAGAGGACTAAGCATATTGAGGTTGATTGTCATTTTATTCGCGAGTGTGTAATGAACCAGAAAATTTCCACTCCATTCACATCATCATCCAACCAGGTTGCGATGTCTTCACTAAAGCGTTAGGAGGAAAACGATTCTCGAACTTTGTGACAAGTGGATATGATTGACATATATGCTCCGACTTGAGGGGAGTGTTGAAGACTTTATTGTAATTGGCATAATTATAGGGATTGTGTGCATAATTACGGTGATTGTAATTAGCATAAATATAGACATAATATGTGCATAATTATAGGAATTGTAATTAGCATAATTATAGAGATAATGCGTGCATAATTGTAGGGATTGTAATTAGCATAATTATAGGGTTTGTTATGTATATAAATACCTAAGCACAAGTGAATGAAAATATTGAGTAAATTATCTCATTTCTTTCTCTCTTGCAATATCAAATCATTATCTTTTACACAATGTTATATCTTTTCTTTTACATCTTGTTGAAGGATTGAGTTGCGAGTATGAACCGAGGGTTGAGAGTTAACCTTTAAAATTGGCAATAGAAATTCTATAAGATTTGTTACAGGTTCCTTGCATCACTAAGACCTTTAGTAGCCCCACTTTTGAGTCATCTCCGCAACTCAATCAACAAAACCAAGATTCACATCAAATAAATTATATATATGCTATCAACCTTTTTCATTTAAAAACAAGACAGCTTTTTCAAGTTCGATAAAAGAATTATAAAACGTACTTAGACTTTGGAGAGTAGCGTGAACAATACACCCCTCCAAGAGATGTTTGACAAGAAAAGAAGCTAAGGGGCACTTTTAAGGGAGTATTTGTAATTTTGAGGAAAATCAATTTTTTAATAAGTAGCTTATTCTAAGGGACACTTTTTGTACTTTACACTAAAACTTATGTGGGAAGTGGACCTTGATGAAGTCAATTAATTTGATCTCATAAAGCATCGAAATCAGAACTTAATCCTCCGGCTTTAGCGGGATCCAACAAATCGAAGTGATTTTGGCAATAGCTTCTTCTCTTTTTCTCATTGTCATTCATCGCATGGGACATATCTATATTTGATCATATGAGTAATTTGCCGAAACATTTTGAGAGTTAATTTACTAAATGAGGATTAATATGTCACCGCTTCCCAAAGTTGAATGGGACATATCTATATTTGATCACATGAGTAATTTGCCTCTTCATTGTGAGGAAAAAAAAAAAACCCAAAAAAGAATAAAATGGGCGTAACACTGGGACGCAAATACGGAGAAGAAGGTCATCATAAAGGCAACACAATAAGATTTTGTAATTGCGCACTGGAAATAATAATAATGCAATTAGGTAAATAAATAGTCTTTTCAAGGAAAAACCAAAAATGAAGAACACACTGGAAACAAGTTTAAAGGAAAGTATGAGCCACTTCGCAAAATTTACGAGTTCTCGGTATCTTCATCTTCTTTCGTTCTTATTTTCCTTTATATTTTTTATTTGGGGTGGGAGTGAGGGGGGAGGGCGCAATACATGGTGTTAAGATCTCTTTTTACTCAAGAAATATTGAAGTTGCACCAAATCCAGTTCACTGCATCTTTTTAACTATTCCTCATACTTAGAGCTCATGTCAGGTTCCTATTGTGTTGGTTATTTAGCTAAAAAGTTATTAGGTGATCGAATTCGATAACAAATCATCTACTAAAGGAGTATTGAGTGATCTCTCTCTTTATCCTTAAAAACCAGCTCATTGTTTCTGTCCATGAATGAAACAAAGCAACTAAGACCAGAAGAAGGGTCCTGTTATGCTGAATAATCAAATGAGTGGATGAGTATGTTTTGATTTGCTATTACTAGGTACAAATGAGAAAATTTGTGATATAAGTTTAATAGCAAATTGTAAACACCATACGTTCTTTCTTTAGAAGTCAATCAAAATGTTACGCAGATAACAAAAATAAAAGATGGGGAACAAGACACTTAACAACAAAGAGAACCACACCCCAAAATAAACTGTTATGTCCAAACTCTCATTGATTAAAAATACCCTGCCATTTGTTTTGTAGCTTAATTACTCTATGACACCTCTTATAATGTGTTGTGTTGGTATTAATGCATTGTTTTGTCATTTGTTGCATGACAGGATAATTATATAGAGCTAAAAAAAGAAGGTAAGCTGAAAATCAAAGGAGCAAGATCAACATGTTTGAGTAGAACAAGTATTCAAGCTACCGATGACTTGGCTAGAATTTTGTTTGTGAATAGTTAAATTTGTTTGGTTTATTAGTCTTTGATTCTTTGTCGATGGGGGTTATTCTTGTTAAGTATTCTTTTATTTTCAAGATCTAAAATATGAGATGATTCTTTTTTTTCCTTTTATCCGGTGTTTGTTCATTCATTTACTTCATTTCATGGACCTTGAAACTATTCCATTCCCCTTGTTTTTTGCGTTGTTTTAATTTCTTCACTGTAATGTACATGTAACTCCAGTTCAATAAACTGGATATATACTTTCAGGATAAAGCACTTGATGTATTTGCACTGTTATATAGAAATCTTGTTGTTTGGATGGTAGTGCTTTATTAGGATTGTTTAATTACTTGCCTTTCGCTTATATTATTCAACCTTCAAATTGCAAATATGTTGGTCCCTATCCGGTCAATCACCTTTTCCTTAAAATGCCCTTTAATTTGTCCCCCATACTATTTGAAGGTCCATGTCTATAGGAATTTTGCTTCATCTCAAAATAAAAGTGGACCAATATATCACCAGCTTCATTCTCTTGGGCTCTGCTTTTTAATCTAATATTATTTCTTGGATTGTGATAGGTAAATTGAGTTTGTTTCCACTAATGACTGGCTAAACTCTATTATCTTGAGCAAAATCATTTTATTCCATTGCACCTCATAGCATGCAAGTGATACTGGTTGCTCAATGTGTTGTACTTTTAGACTCCATAATGCAATAATACTGAAATTAATTGGTGGAGGTTGGTGAAAGAGTATCACATATAATGGAGCGCCACTAAGAGAAGCATACAACATCTAAAGATTATTCTTTCAAGGGGATTTCTAAAAGTATGCCTTGATTTGGGATTGGGACTGTTTTCTGAAACTTGCAAAATTGTATTATAGAGTGGTTAAAAGTGAGAGTGAATGAGGATGCATTATTTCTGCACCATGTTCATATAAGTTGGCAGTCACCCCCATGTGTTAGAAAATTTATTAGGTGCATTATCCCAACCTTTCAGTGAACCAATCTGTTTTGCGTGTTCATCTTTATTCAGACTAATAAAAAGTATATCATGGGAACTGATATTATAGTTGTAATTCATATTTTACATTTTAAATATCTCAGATATTTACAAAGGAACTGATCATAAGGTCTTATTTCATAATTTATTAGCTATAATTAGCTTTATTGCACTAAGAATTGCTCCCATCTTTTCAGGTTGTTTTACAAGAGGGGTCGAAGGATGTTTCACGATGTGTCTGTTCCATTTCCACTACCACTCATTAGATTTTTATTTAAAAACATTACTCGTAAGGATTTGCAATGTAAGTTGACAAATTGGGAACTATGAGGATGTTGCAACATTAAGGCTTTTAAGTACTCGTTTGTGTAGCCATATTTTGGCCTTTATGTATACGTGCACATTTTGAATAGATGGCTTAATGCAAGTTATATTTTTAATTTCGATTATAATTAATTATTTGTTGATTTAGATTGGTGAATATTTGTGCCATTGTTGTTAATTATAGAGGTAAAACACAATATTGTTAAGAAAATTGAAATCAATTTTAAAAAACAAACAACATTGGTTATAAAGTGATGTGTTAAAACGTAATGACAACGGTTATTCTAATATAGACATCGTTTTCAAACCGATGTCTTTTCATAACTAACTATACCAAAACAACAACACTTATAAGTCATTGTGGTTTCAAGAATCAACATCGGGTAATAACTGATGTTACAAAATGATGTTGTTATATGAAACAACGTCGGTGAAGAACCGTTTTTAAATAGTTCGTACTTCGACAACAGGATCTTTAACATCACGTATTTTTCTTAATTAACATCAGTTTTTCACCGATGTTTTTTCACTTTATTGACATCGGTGGAAAATCGATGTTGAAAACCCCGCCTTTAACAAATGGGGGTTTCAACATCGGTTTTTTTTTTCATTAGACATCGGTTAATAACCGATGTCTATTAAGATTTCAAAGATAATCGAGTCCAAATATCCTACTAGCTTGAATCCTTCTTCCTTTGGACACCATAGCCAACTTCTTGGCATCCCTTCAAATACCTTACGATTCTCTTAGCTATAGTCATGTGACTCTCTTTTGGTGCAGATTGAAATCTGGCAAATACACCTACAACAAAGGTGATGTCTGGCCTGCTTGCTGTTAAATAGCGCAAAGATCCAATGAGGGCTCTATATCTAGTTTGATCAACAGCTTTGCAATCTGCATCCATGTCCATCTTGACTAATGTATTCATAGGAATCTTCCCTGATGACTTTTCTTTCATGTCAAATTTCCTCATCAAATCTATGGTATACTTGGTTTGATATATGAAGGTTCCACCATTCATTTGCTTGACTTGAAGTCTTAAAAAGAAATTCAGCTCTCCCATCATGCTCATTTCAAACTTGCCTTGCATGAGGTTTGAGAACTTATCACACAGCTCTTTGTTTGTGGATCCAAAGATGATGTCATCCACATATATTTGAACAAGAAATATACTCTCTCCGTCTTGAATCCTGAATAGTGTTCTGTCAACTTTGTCTTTGGTGTTAATCCATTGTCAATTAGAAATTGTGACAATGTGTCATGCCATGCTCTTGGTGCTTGTTTCAATCCATACAATGCCTTCTTGAGCTTGTAGACCTTATCTCCAATAGTTTTCTGCTCAAAACCTAAAGGTTGTTCAACATAGACTTCTTCCTCTAACAGTCCATTCAAAAATGCACTTTTCACATCCATTTGGTATACACTGAAGTTCTTATCTGCATCATAAGCAAGAAACATCCTTATTGCTTCCAATCTAGCAACATGAGCAAAGGTTTCATCAAAATCTATACCTTCCTCTTGAAATACCCTTTTGGCGCCAATCTTTCTTTATTTCGACAATAGATCCTTCCTCATTCATCTTGTTTCGAATACCCACTTAGTACCAATGACATTTTGGTGAGTAGGTCTTTGAACTAATTCTCATACTTTATTTCTTTCAAACCGATTGACTCTTCTTGCATGGCATGAATCCAATGTGTGTCTTCAAGGCTTGAGACACATCTTTAGGCTCTATTTTGGGAAATAAAACAAGTTAACATAGCTTCAAGTTGTGCTTTGAATCTGGTTTTTATGCCATCTCTAACATCTCCAATGATTAACTCGGGTGGATGGTCTCTCGGCCATCTCATATCAAGTTGGAGTAAGTGCATTGGATTGATCGTCCTCATGATTAAGTTATTTTGAACACCTTCTTCATCATTTTGCGAGACCTTCCAGTTGTCTTTAAGATTCAGCTATCTCATCATCATTAGGGTTGAGTGCTTTCACATCTGCTTCAACATATGGACTCTTCTGCATAGTTGGTTGATTACGCTTCTCGCCTAACTCATCAATGTCTTCTCCATTCACATTTGGCTCATCAAATACCACATGAATGGACTCTTTCGTGACCATAGTCCTCTTGTTTATCACTCTATAGGCTTTACTCTCAGCTGAGTATCCCAAAAAGATACCTTCATCAACTTTAGCATCAAAAGCCTTCAAATTATCTTTGCCATTGTTGTGGATGAAGCATTTACATCCAAATATCTTAAAATATCCGACATTTGACTTTTTTCCTGTCCAAATATCATAGGAGTCTTAGTTAATTGCCTATTTATCATGCATCTATTCTCGAGTATAGCATGTTGTATTTATGGCTTCACCAAGATCTCTTAGGCAATCCAACCAAACTAACATTGTCTTGAACTTCCTTGAGAGTTCTATTCCTTCTTTCAGCTACTCCATTTTGTTGTGGAGTCCTTGTTGTTGATAACTCATGAGCAATATTATTTCAACACAATACTAAGTTATAATTCCATTGACAACCTCAGTTCCTCTGTCAGACCTTATCTTTATAATGGTTTGACTCTTTTCATTTTGAACTCTTCTCATCGCCTTTGGTAACTTCGCAGTGTTTCCTTCTTTTTACACGTGAAAATTGTCCATGTATATATTGAATAATCATCCACCACCACTAAGGTGTATTTCCTTCCACTGATGCTAGCTGGCTCAACATGACCAAATGATCCATATGCAACTGATGCAATATCCTTGTTGAAGAATGATTTGGCTTATCCTTGAAAGATGATTTGATTTGCTTTCTCATCTGGTTTGCATCACGGATGCTTTTTTCTTATATCTTCGAGTCAGGAAATCCTTCCACAATATGACCCTTGCAAGCTTGTTGATTGTCTTGAAATTCAGGTGTGACTCGGCTTCTTGTGCCACAACCAACCGGATTATGATGTACTCATGTCTAGCGAGGACATGTGCTTCGTGTAGTAGTTGACAAATCCACTACATATATGTTTTTCTATCTTGTCCCTTGCAAAGACTATCTCATTTGATTTAGCATCCTTGATCGGCATACTCCCATGTTAAATCCCACATTGTAGGCTTTGTCACGAGTTGCCGATGCTTAATAGATTTAAATTTAGACCTTCAACATATGCAACATGTGTGATCTCAGTCCATTTTTCTTGATGGATCATGTGCTTTTGATTTCCCTAGAGCTTCATTTCCTCCAAATATGACTTTTGCACCTTTGATTTCTTTGAATTTTGATAGATTTCTCTTGTTTTTTCATGTCATATGTCCGGAAAAACCACTATCCATGTACCAGGTTCCTTGGCACTCAGCTGTTTCTTGAACCTACAATCAAGGAAATTAATTTTTTGGTACCCATACTTGCGTGGGTCCTGGGGGGTTAGTGCTATAAGATGCTCCAATCAACATATAGTCAGATGATCTGACTCTAAGAGATTGTCATCTATCAGTTCCATAATCATAATACACATTTGCGAATTGCTTGGGGATTTTAGGATCATACAGTTGTCTCTTTTATTTGTATGCTCGTGTGTGTGCTTGAGCATTTGCTTTTCTGGGGTAATAGTGGAATTTCTGGATGTTGTGCTTGGGTGCATGTGTGTGCTGATAATAGCTCTTTTGCCTTGGGAATGACCTTTGCTGAGGTTGAGGTCTTTGCCACTTTGGCTTGTATCCCATAGGTCTTTGCTGATATTTCACATGATTATTCCAATCAGCTTGGTTTGGATAGTTTCAACCATTCCCATCATGTGTATTTCTTTGATGAAATCTCTAGGGCTTTTGGTAGCTTTGTTTAGCTTTTTCTGAGATTATTTTTGTTAGAGTCTGTGATGGACTTCTCTAAATTTTTTTTCATTTGTCCTCTCAAAGATACTCTCATTGGCTTCTTTCCTTTTCCCTTATATCTAAGGCCGATATGATTGTGATTGTGTTTTGGTGTGAGTGTTGGTGCAACATATGGTGTTTTTAGACTTTTGGATTCCCTCATTGCTTGAAGATCCTTTTTCCAAAATCACTTTGAGAGTTTGACTATGCACAAAGGAATTGAATCTTATGTTTGCCTTATCTCCACACTCTTTTTGACTCATTATAAGTTCATCCAATGATTTGGATGCTTTTGTAAATGAGGCAATCACATTTTTAAGATCTTTTTCTCTCTTTTCAGAAGTGTGACTAACTCGCTAAGATCTTAGCATTTGCAGCCTTCAACTTAGTGTTCTCATCAAAGAATGTGACTAAGAGTACTCAAGCTCTTTAGTCATTTGTGAGTTTCGCTTTTAAGCTCACTATTTTCCTCATTTAAAAGTGTGTGTGAGGTTTTAATGTGCTCAAAATCTTTCATCATTTTGCCTAATGAATCATAAAATCTATGGGTGATAAAGTGTGTGTATCACAGTCATTATCACTTGAATCTGAATGAGATTAGTTAGATTGTACCTCATCTTCTTGATCTTGTTATTTGGCCATGAGACAGATCATAGCCTTTTCCTCAGTATCACTTGAGTAGTCTGCTTCACTACTATCTGAGTCTGCTTCGCTTCTTTGCACTTTAGTTGGCTCAAGCGGTCTCCAAAGAACCAACATGGCTTTCTTCTTTTCTTGTCTTCTTTCCCTGAAGACTCTTATTTCTTCTTCATTCCTGTATTTGTTGACTGGTGGATAGGAACAGTCAACAGTAAAGTATCCTGGTTGTCTGCAATTCCAACACAGGTTTTCAGCTCTCTGATAGTCAGCTCTTTGATTTTCAGCTCTCTTGGGTGGCTTATCCTCTCTTGCTTTGGAAGGTGTTAAATGTCTCCTGGAGGTCTCTCCCTTGTTTTTTTGGTAGTTCTTGTTAAAGAACTTGTTGAATATTTTAACCATGAGAGCAATTTCCTCCTGGTCAATGGTTTCCTTAGGCTCAGCTTTCTTTCCTTCACTGGCCAACAATGCAGCTCTTGGGTACAACTGTTTTCTCTTGCTCTTTTCTTCTCAGCTCAAACTCATAGGCTTTGAGGTCTGAGAATAGATCATGATTTGATGTCTTTGAGAGGTCCATTCAGTGTCTCAGGGCCATGACCTTCATTTCCCATTCACCGGGGCTCTTAGAATCTTCATACACATCTCTTCTCGAGTGTATTCTTTCCAATAGCCGAAAGCTCATTTGTGATTTCTATGAATCTGGTATCCAGCTGATCCAGACTCTCACCTGCAAGTATTTTAAAATTTTCAAATTTTTGAACAGCAACAGTTAATTTATTCTCTTTAATATGTTCTAATCCTTCACAAATCAGGGTTAGTTTATCCCAGATTTCTTTGGCTGATTTACATGACTTCACTTTATTGAACATAGCCTTGTCCAATGTCTTGTAGATAATATAATTGGCCACATTGTCCAGGTTGTATCTCTTTCTATTTTAATTTGTCCATTCACAAATGAGGTTTATCAACCATGGTTGGTCTAAAGCTTTCGCAAAGATCCTCTCCTTCATCTTGAGGTGTTCTTCGTACAACAGTGTTGACTTTGAATATTTGAAATGGCCCATCCTCTATCACAAGCCACATTTCATCGTGTAAAGCTGATAGGTGAGCCTGCATACGAATCTTCCAGTCATCAAAATCTTCCACGATAAACATAGGAATGCGAGTTATATTGGCTTCCATGATAATAACTTTTCTTTTTGAAATGAAAGACTTTGAAAACACAAGTGTTAAACCTTTTGAAAAATATTGAGATCAAGTTCAGTAACCAGTACGAAAGGATCAATGAACCAACCACTCTGATACCACTTGTAGGTCCCAAGGGGTGTGGTGTAAGGTTTAGAAGGGGGGGTTAAATAAACCTTACCAAAATTTTCACTTTTAGTCCTTTTAAAAGTATTCAACAGAGTTGACTCAAATCGCCTAAGTCCGGGGGGGACTAGGTTTAGGTTGGCTTTCTTCAACTAAGTTACCCACTCGATCAACAGACTTGGCTTAGCTGTTGATAGTATAACTTTGTTGCGTCAGCTAACACTTAACTTTTTAGTTGATTTGGTTTTATACAGCGGAAGACTTAACACCCTTAGTAAATTTTAAGCACGTTTTTAACACTTGTTTTTAGCACTTGTTATTATCAGTTGGATAGCAATTTAACTTATCAGCAAATATAAAAATATGCACGAAAGTAAATGCTGAAAGTAAATGACACAAGCAGATTTTATAGTGGTCGAGGATGGGACAATTCCTCTAATCCACTCTTCTCCAACTCCTGGAGGAATCCACTAAGTAACAGATCAGGTTACAAAGCAGTTCTTCAGTCTAGAGACAGCCTTGATCACACAGATGGCTTCTCCTGCGACTCAGCTTCTTCACAAGACAGTTGCCTTGCTACTTCAGCTCCCTTCAAGCCTTTGGAATTGATCACACAACCTTCCAACAAACTTGAAACTTCTGGTTCGACCTTGAACCTTGCTCTGACTCCTTCAAACTTGGAGAGTAGACACCTTTTTGTTCTTGAAACTTTTCCTCTTCAACAGGTTGAAGTAATCTTTCCTTCACAATGTGTGTTGGATCGAGTTCCTTCGAGTTTTAGGCTTGAGGAATTTTCTTGATAAGCTTTGAGAATATTGCAGGTTATGCTTGCTTGATAATTGCTTGATTCATTCGTATATCTTGTGACCTTTTCTCAAATGTTTCCTCAGCCATTTATAGTGCTCATTTGAAAATTTGTCCATTGAAGAGATGGGCAATTTTCAAATGACACTTGCTTTTTCGTTGGCTTGTCTTTTCTTGGCCTGCAGCATTGTAATGTTGACCCTTCCTCGTATTAAATGACTCTGCAGTTTTACAGGGCCTGACACATGCTTTAGTGTTTCCCATTGGTTTATTCCTTTTGCATATTTCTGGGCCAAACACTTTAAGACCTGGCAGCTTGGACTTATTACTATATTGAGTAATATCCTTGACTTCCTTCCAACGGATCAATGTCAGTCGTCTTGACTTGACTGCGGCTTTTACCCCTTTGACTTGAGTCTGCTCCAATCATATGGGAATGACTTAACTGTCAATTCGACTGTTAGACTTGGATCTTCACTGACTTGATGACACTTCCACATCCTTTACACAGTTGTTCCTCAGTCGTGTCCCCTTCAGTCAAGTCTTTGCCTTCCATCTTGACCATACTCAGCTGACACACAGTGGAGTCTTCATTCTTGTCTTCAGTTGACTTCTTGTATTTTTCGACATAGCCGACTTCACCCAGCGCTTTCAGTCCTATCTATTACAACATAGAAATACAACGAAAATGGGGTGCCAACTTCCTATTCTAAGTTTTACATGGTATCATCAAAATCTAACAAATAAATTTCCTAACACAATACTACCAAGGCTTCTCATTTTGGAGATATGAAAATCTCTGAAAATCTCATTTTACAAAAGGTTTTATGTGTACCTTCTTTTTCCTTCAACCTTATTTTTGTTTCTCAATTAGCTCAATCATCAAATTATGCTTTGCAATTTCTGTCTTCACATTGTTTCTTGCAGGACATGAAAACCCTGAAGATGATTGGTTCTGGTGAACAAAAAGATGGTTTATATATGTTTAAGCCTCAGTCCTTTGCTTCTATGGATTCTTCAAATTCATTTGTATGGCACTCAAGGCTAGGTCATACATCAGCTAGCAAAATGGCTTTGATTCCTGATATTTCTGTAAAACATATTGATTTTCATTTTTGTGACATTTGTCACTTTGCTAAACAGAAAAAGATGTCCTCTTCTAAAAGCACTTCTTGTTCTGATGTTGTATTTGATTTGATTCATTGTGACATTTGGGGACCTTTTTCAACTATTTCTTATTCTGGTTTTAAATACTTTCTTACAATAGTTGATGATTTCTCTAGATAAACATGGATATATTTGCTTAAATTCAAGTTTGATACAAAAGCTTGTTTGCAAACCTTTGCCAATATGGTTCTAACTCAATTTCGGAAGAAGAACAATGTTATCAAAAGCGCTAATGGTTACGAGTTTTTCTAAATGAATTTTACAATTCTAATGGAATTTTGCATCAAGTTAGTTATTGAAACACCACAACAAAATGGTATTGTTAAACGCAAACATCAATATTTATTACGAGGTTGCTAGAGCCTTATTGTTTCAGTCTAAAGTGACTCTTTCTTTTTGGGATGAATGTATCCTCACAGCTGCTCACATAATCAATAGACTTCCCACTCCAATCCTTCACAATAAAACTCCTTTTGAAGTCATGTTTAACGAAATTCCTGATATTCTCACTTTAAAGTATTTGGTTGCCTTGCTTATGTTTCTACTCTTACAAAGCACACATACACAAATTTTAATCAAGAGCTTCAAAGTGTGTTTTCATTGGTTACCCTCTTGGTTCAACGGGTTATAAGCTTTATAATCTTCAGTCAAATAAGGTTCTCATATCTAGACATGCATGTCATATTTTGTGAAAATATTTTTCCTTTTCAATCTTATGTTCCAAATTTTGTTTCTAACAACACTCTTATGTTTCTTGTTTCACAAAACATTTCTGATTTTTTAAATCATTCTGATACTACTCCACATGATCAGTCAGTGGGAATTTTGCAAAATATTCCTACACAGACTCCACATAGTCCTACACAAAGTGATCCTTATGACAACTCTGGGACTACACTTCTTATTCCCATTAATCATGTTACACATGATGCTCCTACTTCACCAATTCTTAGAAGATCATCTAGGTCTAGAACAACCCCTTCTTATCTTCAAGTCTATGACTGTCAAATACCTCCATCTATTCATTCACAAAATTCTTCTCAGACACAAAATTCCTCTCAGACACAAACTTTAGCACAAAGTGTTATTTCTGGTAAACAATATCCAATACAGGAGTTTCTTTCTATTGACAAACCTTCTCACAAGCAAAAGTCTTTTATAACACATATTTCTCAAGTAAAAGAACCTAAAACATATGCTCAAGCCAGCAAACTAAAGGAATGGCAAGATGCAAGGAAAGCTGAAATTACAGCACTTGAAAAGAATCAAACTTGGGTAATGACTGAATTACCTTCTAATAAGCATTGTATAGGATGCAAATAGGTCTACAAAGTCAAATATAGATCAAATGGATCTACTGAAAGATACAAAGCTTGACTTGTAGCCAAAGGCTACACACAAGAGGAAGGGTTAAATTATTTTGATACTTTTTCACCAGTTGCTAAAATAACTACAGTAAGATTGTTAATTGCCCTGGCAGCTGCTCAAGGCTGGTTTTTACACCAATTTGATGTAAATAATGCATTCATATATGGATATCTCCATGAATAAGTCTACATGTTTCCACCTCCAGGTTATTCACAGTCAAACGACAAAAAGGTATGCAGATTGACAAAGAACCTGTATGGTCTAAAACAGACATCAAGGCAATGGTTTCAAAAATTGACTTCATGTCTCCTTAGATATGGCTTTAAACAATTAAGGTCAGACAACTCTCTATTCACTACGTCAAATTCTGATTCCATTACTATTTTTTGTATTTATGTGGATGATATAATTCTAGCAGGAAATGATATCAATAAAATTGAAGCAATAGAACTTCATTTGGATGAAAATTTCACTATTAAAGATCTTGGCACTCTTAAATACATTTTAGGTATTGAAGTGGCTAGATCAGCTAAAGGTATTCACATATGCCAGAGAAAATATGCCTTAGATTTACTCACTGAAACTGTCTTTCTTAGTTCCAAACCTAATACTACTTTTATGGATTGCAAAGTTCAATTCTCAACTACTGATTCTTCTCCTCTTGCTGATCCTTCACAATATAGAAGATTAATTGGAAGAATGTTGTATTTGACTATAACTAGACCTGAACCATCTTTTAGCATACAAACTCTAAGCCAATATCTATCCAAACCTACTACCACTCATCTAGCAGCAGCACATAGAGTTCGGAGATATATTAAATCAACTCCAGGAAAATGACTCTTTTATTCATCTGCTTCTTTCTTACATTTGAAAAGTTTTAGCGATGCGGATTAAGCTAGATGTCAAGAAACAAGAAGGAGTGTGAGTGGATTTGCAGTGTTCTTAGGGGACTCTCTCATTTCCTGGAAGTCAAAGAAGCGCAATCTACTGTTAGTCGCTCCTCTGCTGAAGCTGAATACAAAGCAATTGCTCTTATTACTTGTGAGATACAATGGCTCACACACCTTCTTGAAGATATGCATATAACACATACACAATCACTGGTTTATCAAACAACAAAAATCTGCATATTCTATTTCACAGAACTCTTGTCATCATGAAAGAACAAAGTATATCCAATTGGATTGCCACTTTGTCAGGGAAAAGCTCCAAGAAGGCTTATTCAAATAGATATACATTCCCTCAGCTCAACAAACGACTGACATATTCACAAAACCTCTACCACCTCACCAATTCAGTTATCTCATTAGCAAGTTGAGCATGCTAAACATTCATGCTCCATTTGGGGAGGAGGGGTGTAAAGACTCTAAAATAGACTCAAATGCATCTTAGTGAATTCAAGGATCATTTGTGTTTCATTTCAAATAGCAGTTAAGTTAGTTTAGTTTCAGTTAAGTTAGTTACAAGACTACAGCTCTATTTAAGAAGATGTTGTATCATCTTTTAATCCATTCAGTTCATTTCTTTTGTAATTCTACAAGATTCAATGCCAACTTCTCTCTTTATTCACAAAAATATCCTTCAAAAACCATAATCAAAAGTACTTTTATTTCCAAACATATATCATAACAAAAGTTCTTTGTTGGTTCCCCTTTTTACTCCCAATTGTGGGAAAATGATTTACCTCTGTGGATTGTTAATCTGTAACCTTCAAAGAGGGTTTTTAGGGCTAGTTAGCCCGCCTTGTGTATCTTTTCATTTGAGATTAATATATGCTCCTATCGTTTGAGAAAAAAAAATATCATAACAACAGTTCACACAATTAACTAAATATATTCTCAATTCTCACACAAAATCAATAAAATTTGAAAATTTATTTTCTAACACTAGAAACTGGAAAATGGACTTGGAAATACATCCATACAAATGTCTTGAATCTGGCCCCCTAACCATGTAATCTAACAGGGCCAGGTTTGGCTAGAGTTGGTAAAGCATCTCTTTAGTCTAGGGATGGTAAAATGACCCGCCCCGTTTGGGCCGCCCCGCCCCGTGACCCGTGGCGGGGCGGGGCGGGTCTGAGTATCATCTCCGCCCCGTTCCCGTGCTATTTTTTTAATTTTTAATATATTTAATGTATATTTTACATGTATATTATGTAAAATAATATAGTTTTATGTATTTAATATTATATTTAACATGTATAATAACAAATTTTATAAAAGAATATGTATGTAATACAAAATATAATATTAAAAAAATATTAAAAATATAAAATATAAGATAAAAATATAAAAAAAAAATCAACATGGGGCAACCCGCGACCCGTGGCAGGTCGCCCCGCCCCATTGCCATCCCTACTTTAGTCCTACTATATGCCAAAGATTCCCAGAAAATTATGTTAAAAAATAAAAAGAGCGTAACCTAACATATGTGTAAATAACCATCATCTTAATCCAGAGTCGTGTTATAGATTAAAATATAATAGAGTTGATAAGCATAAGTTCACATTTTGAAACTCCCACGGTTTATAAAAAATCTTAAATTTAATAAATAATTAAAATATAAATAATTTTTAAAAGAATGAAAATAAGAAACCTAAGTATTAATTTTGAGGCAGTGTTCAACAATTAACATATAATATATAAAAATTTCTTTTGTTAGGTTAAACCGTGAGTTTTTTGTTTTTGTTTTTTTTTAATTTACCTTGTAAAAACAATAGAGATGAGAAAGGAAGCCACAATGTCCTAAACCAACGTATCGACCTCATTATGATTAAACTTCATTGTTTTTCCATCAACTGGAATTATGCAGAAGAACAACATAGCTCATAAAATGCAAGATGCACTTGAAGAAGCCATAAGAATGTTTTCAACCTGGAAAAAAATTCTTTTTTCTCTCAAAACAAAGATATTCAAACATTAGAAAACTGGTCAGGCCATGGGCAACTGGAGGACAAAGCAGTCTGCTCTTTCTATTTTGCCTGAGGGTGAGATGCTATAAAGTCAACTGCAAGATTGATGGAGTTGATTTTGTCTGCTTCATTGTCTGGAATCTCAAAACCAAACTCTTCTTCAAGAGCCATCACAATTTCCACACTGTCTAAACTATCTAGCCCGAGATCATTCTGGAAATGAGCATTTGGAGTAACCTACAAAACATGTTCAAATATTAAGCAAAGATTAGTATTAGTCAATTAACCTTTGAAAAAAGTTGAGAAAAAATGCAAGAAACATCGCAAATACATTTGTCTGAAATCAACTTTTACCCATTTTTATATATATGAATCCCTCTCATTTATGCCCCCATAAAATCTTTAATTTAGGTAGTTCACAAATAATAAAGGTCAACTATTTTTCAACCAATTTGTTCTACTATGACAGGAAATTGCTCATCTTTGTGTGTGTGTGTGCGTTTTATGAAACCAAACAGTATCCACTGCAACACAGTCAAAGTTCGTAACAAATAGTATGTTGCACACCAGAATGAGGTAAAATGGTCTTCAAGGTGCAAGGAAATATGGCGATGTAAAGTCATCAGCAGGGTTAGAAGAAGGCCTCATGCCTGTAGTGGTGTTGGTTGTTTTTTCAGTTGAAGCCATTGAAGAACTTCAACAAAACCGCAGCAAGAAATCTTGATAAAGAATGAGAAAAAAGAAATTTGCGTGGTGATGAGAAATCACCCTAAACTGATACCATGTTGAATTTGATATCAAGAATCAATAAGAAATCTGTAAAGAAGTACATCAGACTTCACAGCAGAGTTGAGAGATGGAATAAAATTTATTATAGAATTGTAAATCTTAACTTGATATACAGGATGAATGTTAGTCTATTTATACAAACCATTGGAGAGATGTTTAATCTCAGCCTTCTATTTACAATGTGTAATCAATGGTATAGAACATAACTTAACTGAATTATAACTAAAATACCTAACTACCAACTATTTATCTGATTTTGATCCTTGACATACAATTTGATTGTCTGATAAGTTTGGCTGGATAAAAAGACCTTAGACGTGTATTCAGCATTTTGGTTGCATCTTGATTATGTCTGTTTTTTCTTAAATATGTCTCTCTTGTATTTGTTTAGTGTGTGTTTAGGTGTTTGGGGAATTTATATAGTGTTGGAGTTAGTGCTGTTCTGTCAGGTTACTTTATTGTATTATTCAATTGTCTCGTAGACTGATGTTGAACACTCTTATGAAATTGTAAGTACGGGAAAATTTGCCGTTTTCGTGTGGTAGTTTGTATTAGAATTTTATGTGCCTCACAAAGTTCTAGGCACAAAATTGATTGTTATTCATGTTGTTCTTTACATGGTAGTTCGAAGGATGCCTTGAAATTGGTATCTTGAGCTAAGGTACGATAGTTGAAAAGAAAAATAAAAGATGATGGTAAATGGTTTATGTTCATGTTTTCGAGGAAAATAGGACCACCTGTTCCTCCTAGTTCTTCCCTCATATTGTTTTCATGTTGGCACCATGCAAACAATCTAGTGCTATCTTGGATACTCAACTCTATATCCAAGGATATTCGCCAAAGTCTCTTATACTTTAACACAGCTCAAGAAGTGTGGGAGGAGCTTAAAATTCGTTATGTACGAAGTGATGGTCCGAGGGTTTTTGATCAAATTCTGTCACAGCCTACTATAACCAATTCAAAACCATCTGGGACGAATACATAAGTTTTAGGCCTGTTGCGAAGTGTTCTTGTGGACAGTGCACTTGTAATGTTTCATCTCTTATGTCAACTATTTAACAATCCGACTCTGTGATAAAATTTCTAGTTGGACTGCATGAGTCATATGCACAAATTCGTAGTCAACTTCTCTTGGTTTCACCATTGCCTTCTTTAGCCAAGGTCTATTCTTTGCTGCTACAAGAGGAGTCACGGAGAGGCCTAAACAACTCTGTTACTACTACTAATCCTATAGAATCTATGGCTATGATGGCAAAACCTTCTAATGGATCAAGATTTGTATATAATAAAGAAAAGAAAAAGAAGATCACTGGGCACACATTAGACAAATGCTTTCAGATTATAGGCTCTCCACCAGGTTGGAAAGGGCCTAAAGGTCCAAGAATTGCAAAAGACTCTGACAATGCTAATGTTGTGGTATCTTCTCCTACACAGCCTGATTCTAATGCCTCTGAGCATCCTTTATTTTCACAAGACATGGTGGAACAGTTTCTAGCTTATGCTCAAAGCCAGTCTCTAAAGAATACTCAAGAAGCTCCTCATTCTGCAGCTGCTTCAATCTCAGGCAATATTGTTGCTTGTCATAGTGCTATAACTTCTGATATTAAATGGATGTTAGACACAGGGGCTACAGACCATATGGTATGTAATAAATCCTTTTATCCTCACACTCCCACTCTTGTTTCTATTCTTATTCACCTGCCTAATGGTAGTACAACAATGGCAACACATAGGGGATATTAGAATATCTGATAATCTAGTCTTACATAAAACTCCATGTGTTCCTGCTTTTAATTTTAATCTAGTATATGTCTCTAAGCTGGCAAATTATTCAAATTGTGTTGTACATTTCTTACCCTCACATTATATATTACAGGATTTGAAAAACAAGATGATGATTGGTTCTGCTAGACAGCAACGTGGTCTTTATCACCTCCAGCTCCCCTCAGTTGCTGCTTCTATGCAAATAGATGTTGCCTTGTGGCATGTTAGGCTAGGACATTTATGAGCTAAAAGATTGTCTATGTTGCCTAATTTTTCTGTTTCTAAAGACGAGTTTGAAACTTGTGACATGTCATCTAGCAAAACAAAAGAAATTGCCTTTTCACTGTTTCAGAAGCTATTTTTGATATTGTTCATTGTGATGTTTGGGGTCCGTTTTCTACTATATCTCATAATGGTTTTAAATACTTCCTTACTTTAGTAGATGATCATTCAAGATGTACATGGATATATCTTCTAAAACAAAAATCCGATACTTCTTCATGATTGGAATCATTTTATAGCATGGTTCATACTCAGTTTGAGAAAAGGATCAAAATCATCAGGTCTGATAATGGTACTGAATTCATATTGCCAAATTTTTATAGTTCCCAAGGCATCATTCATCAAACTAGTTGTGTGGAGACTCCACAACAAAATGGTTTAGCAAAAAGGAAACATCAACACTTATTACAAGTTGCTAGAGCATTGTTGTTTCATTCAAAAGTTCCTTTAACTTTTTGGGATGATTGTATACTAACTGTTGCTCATTTGCTCATTTGATTAACAGGATCCCTACTCCAATTTTATGTAATTTGTCTCCTTTTGAAAAGCTTTTTGGCAAGAAGCCTAATTATGAGCATCTTAGGATGTTTGGATGCCTTGCTCTTGCATATGCCTCCACTCTTCAAATGCAAAGAACCAAGTTTCAACCTCGATCAAAATGTGTATTCTAAGGGTATTCAATTGGTAGTAAAGGTTACAAATTGTTTGATTTACAAACAAAACAAACTTTTATTTCTAGAAATGTAGAGTTTTGTGAAAATAATTTTCCTTTTCAATCAACTTCTGCTGAAACTACCAGTTTAACTCCAATGTTTACAGATATAAGTACTGATTATCTATTACCTACTTCTGTAAATAATCCACAAATTGTTACTCAAAATGAGATGCCTCAGTCTCATGATACAAAGGACACTCCTCTTAATCCTAGTCCTCCACACAATCCAGCTCCCATTCCACCACATGATCCAGCTCCCATTTCAACAGATACTCAGAATAATGATCAATCTACTAATCTTAGAAGATCTGGTAGAAATAGAGTTGTCCCTCATTATTTGCAAGTTTATGATTGTGCACCCCCACAATTTAGACAGAATTCTTCAAATGCAGCTTATTCCTTGGAAACTAATTATCCTATTTCAGCTTCAATATCCACTGACAAGTTTTCTAACAGCCATAAAGCTTTTACTTCAGATCACAGAACCAAAAACATTTGCACAAGTCAACAAGGTACAAGAATGGAGGGATGCAATGTTAGCAGAAACTCAAGCTCTTGAGAAGAACAATGCATGGACTTTAACTGAACTTCCTCCAAATAAGAATTGTATAGGTTGCAAGTGGGTGTACGAGATCAAATACAAATTAGATGGCTCTTTGGAAAGATACAAGGCAAGACTTGTAGCAAAAGGGTACACACAAGAAGAAGGTTTAGACTACTTTGAAACATTTTCTCCTATAACGAGATTACTACAATTAGATTAATCTTGGCTTTAGCAGCAATGAAAGGATGGTTTTTGCATCAGTTAGATGTTAATAATGCCTTCCTACATGGAGATTTATATAAAGAGGTATATATGAAACCTCCTCCTGGATATTGTGTTCCCACAGACAACATAGTATGTAAGTTGAATAAAAGTTTATATGGCTTAAAGCAAGCATCCAGGCAATGGTTTCAGAAGCTTCAATCATGTTTGATATGTTATGGTTTCATACAGTCAAGGTCTAATCATTCTTTATTTGTAAAGTCTAGCACTAATTCAATTACTGTTCTTTGTGTATATGTAGATGATGTGATACTAGCTGGGAACAATATTAAGGAGATACAAGACATAAAAGCACATCCGCATTCAAAGTTTACCATCAAAGACCTTGGCATTCTCAAATATATTCGGGAATAGAAGTTGCAAGATCTGAAAAAGACATAAGCATATGTCAAAGAAAATATGCCTAAGATGTCCTAACAGGAGGATGGGTATCTTGGTTGCAAGCCCAGCTCCACTCCCATGGACTCTAAACTTGACTTGCATAATAAAGATGCTCTTCCATTAGAAGATTCTTCTGTCTATAGAAGATTAATTGGCAGATTGCTTTATCTAACAATAACAAGGCCAGCGTTATCCTATAGTATTCAATGTTTAAGTCAATTTATGGATAATCCTACTACAATTCATCTTGCAGCTGCACACAAAGTTCTGAGATACATCAAATCCTCCTCAGGCAAAGGCCTATTCTATCCAGTTGATCCTACACCAACTCTGAAAGGATTCTCTGATGCAGATTGGGCTAAGTGCATTGAAACAAGAAGAAGTGGGAGTGGCTATACTATTTACCTTGGTGATTCACTCATCTCTTGGAAGGCAAAGAAACAACCAGTCGTGAATAGATCATCTGCAGAAGTAGAATACAGGGCCATTGGCCTTATTACATGTGAACTACATTGGATATCATATCTACTTCAGGACCTACAGCTTCCACAAATGCAACCAGCAATTGTCTACACTGACAGTACGTCAGCATATTGCATTTCACAAAATGATTGTCACCATGAAAGAACTAAACACATTCAACTAGACTGTCACTTTGTGAGAGAGGAGATTAGCAAGGTCTCATTAAAGTGGTTCATATTCCTGCAACTCAACAACTGGTTGATCTTATGACAAAGCCTTTATCTCCTAATATATTTCAAGAAATCATCCTCAAGCTTGACATGATTGACATCCATGCTCCGCTTGTGGGGGGTGTCAAGAATCAAAATCAGATAAATAGTTGCTAGTTAGGTATTTTAGTTATAATTCAGTTAAGTTAGTTATGTTCTATACCATTGATTACACATTGTAAATAGAAGGTTGAGATTAAACATCTCTCCAATGGTTTGTATAAATAGACTAACATTCATCTTGTAACATCAAGTTAAGATTTGCAATTCTATAATAAATTTTCTTCAATCTCTCAACTCTGCTGTGAAGTCTGCTATACTTCTTTACAGATTTCTTATTGATTCTTGATATCAAATTCAACACTGTAAAACACTTATGATAAGCATTGCAACTGCCATTCACATTCTCCGACACAATGTAGGATTTTTGACCGTTCACCACTACGATAACAGAAGCAGTACATCTTTTCCAAGAACAAACCCAGCATTGTAGTAAAAGGGTAGTCCTAGTCTCCTAGAAACATAAACCATTATCACTAGTAACCTTAATCCACAGTTATTCATTTCAAATATACCGTAGGTCAACATAGCCATTTTCTTGCATCTATGTAACACACATCGATATACAATCACTTTATGCCTAAAACTTTCCAATGCCAACCAATTTCTAATACAAATAGCAACGAAAAAAGCAAAACTTCCCCATTGTTCCAACTCTCATACGAGTTTCCTACATCAGTTCATGTAATAATCGAATAATACAACAAAATAACCTTAGTCGAACAGCATTAACTCGGCCAATCTATTAAAGATCCCAACCACGTAAAATATATATTTTTTTAGAATTGAATAGAAAACGAAGAAATGATAGGGTTACCTTGGAAGGATCAACTTTCTGGAAGTTCTTCACAACACAGAGGACACGATCGGTGACCTCGGATTTGTCGAGGAAGGAGCCC
The DNA here is from genome assembly GCA_016081115.2 of Rehmannia glutinosa. Lineage (NCBI taxonomy): Eukaryota > Viridiplantae > Streptophyta > Magnoliopsida > Lamiales > Orobanchaceae > Rehmannia > Rehmannia glutinosa. The sequence continues at coordinate 61,591,518 of CM071930.1, read as the reverse complement.
TTGGCTTCTTCGGAGAAGTGGCGTCTGATGAGCTGCGACAAGCCGCCGGCGGTTGCTCTAGGGTTTTGAGGTCGCAGCACAGGGTTTACGTTTATCCTCAGGTACTTAAGCAGGGCATTTCTCGCCGCCATTTGGTGAGAGAAAGAGAGAGAGAAGCTGGGATTTTTCAGTGGAAGCAGTTTCACCAAAATTCGGGGAGATTTTTCTAGTCTCTCATTTTACATTTCAGTATAGCATAATTTCCTCTTCTTTTTTTAACAATAATAATATTAATAATAATGATAATAAATAATATGAAAAATAAGACTGGGAATTAATGAACTCAATTATGTGATTTTCGACTCTATACTGATTTTCTGTAAAAGTATTTAAACAATTTCTTTTTTTTTTTCCTGATATAACGGGGGTAGGGGCTTATGCCTGAAAAATTAACCAAGGTACTCGATCCGAGATTGATCACTAAAAATCCATTTAAGTTTTGGTTCATTAACATAACAAAGCAAGTTTGAACATATTTTCCATTCAAGAAGATGTAAAGCTCGGCTCGAGTTCGACTCGATTAGTAAAAAAGAATTAAATGTGTGTAAAAATATCAAGCTACTCGAGCTCGATTTGTGTACGGCTTAACTAAAGCTCATTCGAAAAAAAAAAAAAAAAAAAAAAAAAAAAAAAGCTCATTCGAGCTCGATTTGATTTATAATCAAATCAAGTTCAAATATAATTTTTGAAGCTCGATTAAAATTCAAACACTGTTATATTCGGCTCGATTCGACTCGTTTACACCCCTAGGGATAGTAGGGAAGGGAACACACGCACTCAGGTGGGATCATATTCGGGTCAATCACCTTACAACACAAGTCTCTACCACCAGTGCACAAGGTTGATCCCGTCTTTTAACAAAATTTAAAAGTTGAACTAAAATTATTTTTTGAAGATATAATAAATTATAAATCAAAATATCAAATTATTCAAACTCAAGTACTTACCGTTTGCATATCGCTCTCGCTCACCCTGTTCGAATCTTAAGTTTTACATTTCTTTAACATTTTTCCCATGATTCCATCCACTCATCCCAACTCATTAATAAAAAGGAAAAGCTCCTTCGATTTCAAGTCATTTGATTAATCTAAATTCAAGCATAAAATTTTCAAATCAAGTTGAAAGCTGCCACATTGTTTGCTACCTGTACCTATATTATTTGTGTCAAGTAAACAAAAGTTGATTTTGGCAAGGTGACATCTGCATGTCAAATTCAAATCCAGTTTTTTTAAATTATGTCGAGTGCAAGTGTAATTTAAAAAATATGCAATTTACAAAAAACAAAATTTTTCATAAATAGTACAAACCTCAAGAATAGCTCATACAATTTTCCAGGGAAAAAAAAAAAACCCATCATCTTGGCTAATAATAACCTTACATGAGCCACTTTTTCTTGCATCTTGGAGGTATTCATATGGACGCAACAATGTAGCACATAACAATCAACCTTACGCCTAAACCTTTTGCCTCACCAATTTCTAATAAAATCTACTACAGAAAAATAGCAAAAATCTCCTATATTGCCAGCCCACCATTCGCAACCTTCCTTATTTTTGTCTCTTTGCCTTGTCTGGCAAGTTTTTGTATTTCTGAGACACCTTACGTTGAGAGGGTAAAGGTAGTTGTTTTGACTTCATTTTGATTGACTTAACTAATGAAGATAGCTCGTTCCTCTCTTTTCTTTCAGGCAATCCATCAGATGTTACGTTCTCGACATTGTGCATTGATGCCTGATCACGCACTTCTGACCTATCCATTTGTCCTACATTCTCCGGGTCACCCTTCTTCCCCTTCTGTGTAATCTGCCGAGCATAAGCTGCACTCCTGTAGCAGGAAAAAAAAAAAAAAAAAAAGGGTCATCATCGAAATCTTGTCAGCAAATAATGGCATCTCTCTTGAAGATCAAAACCGAAGTACAGGTACTATCGTTGGAGGGTTTCGTATGTTTGAGTGGAATCTTTCTTGATGAAATGTTCTCATTTATTTGGTCAAGGGGGGACTGGAGATATAGAAAGAAGAGACACTTAAGCTTTAACTTAATGGATAATTACAAAAACTAACCCTGAGGTTTAACCTAACTCCAAAAAAAATCAGTTGTCTTTCAAAATTACAAATATCCCCTTCACATTTGTTTCTATATTACAAATTGCACCCTAAACCTCGAGGGGGTGTTTGTTTGGTATAAATAAACCTTAAGGGGGTATTTATAACTTTGAAAGATAATTGGAGGTTTTTGTAATTAGCCTAAACCTAAGGAGTAGCATTTGTAATCCATAAATAATTACTTAATGAAGCACAATACAACGATTTAAGATGTACCTCTTGAATTGAGGGTCAGTGGGATCCAGAGCAAAGAGTGGTGATTTGAATAAAGCTGAAAAACGTGGATCATCATAGTCGACGGTTGGTATTTTCCCCTCATCTGGAACCCCCTTGCCTTTCTTTCCTTTGCTTTTCTTAGGTTTCAAGTTGTAGCCCTTTAAGTTGGCATCTGCTCCCATGTCGTCAGCAGCTAATAACTCGAGCTCTGCTCTGCTTGCTTCGTCTTCTTCAGTAGTTTCCTTAACGGAATTTCTCTTTTTGGTGGTTTTAGCTGAAGGCTCTTCAACGAAAAAGTCATCTGGTTGTTCTTCAGGTTCTTGATCAGTATCACCACTACTGCTATCCTCGGACGAATACTTGGACCCGTTTTTGGATGCTTTCTTTTTCTCTTTTCTCTTCCTGAGATAGGCCTCCCAAACAGTTTCTGATTTCTTGTCCTTCTTTTCCAGAATACGTTTGCTTATGTCTTCTAAGCCGGAACTAAAAGTAACCTCCATGTCCTGGTCATTATCCTCTTCATTATCTTCATCTGAGCCATCCCCTGCTGACTGGATCAGAGCGCGGTACTTATCTCGTTTCTGTTTTTTCAAAGATCTGTCTTCCGTGCCATCACCATTATCGTCGTCATCGGTTTCGCTCTCATCAGATGCCAAAAACTCTTTCAATTCCAATTCGGCAAGCTAAAAAGGGAGGAACAAGAATAGGACTATCATAAAATTGTTGGGGGTTTTATGTCCGACTATAAATCAAAAATCACAACACATTTCTATGTTAATAGACCCACATACAAACCCATAGATACAGAGCCATACAGCTATGGGGGTGGTAACTACCCCATCTATCCATTCTTCTGCCATTTTTATTATGTTCACTGCCCATGATGCCACTAGGAAGCTAACCATATTGCACATGAAAACAGACCTAATGCACATGAAAACAGACCTAAAAGAGTTATAACTACAATAAAAACTTTTATAAAATTCACAAATTAGTTTTTAGTTTTAGTTCGGAACATGCAGTACCTCTAAGTTAATTGTTTTTTCCATTTGCAATTATAATTAATACTAATTAGAAGAAATTTACAAGACATCAGTTCGCATACACCCATTGTGAATTCTCCCTGCCCCTTCTGCATGGAAATTATGTTATACATATCATGCAAGGAGATGAATGAACTTGTTTACACAGACAAGCAGGATCACTACATTTCAGAGCAAGGATGACCCGGCAATTGTGAAACATGTGTGAGCCCACTGCATGAGTAGATGTATAACAATCACCATAATGGCAAAAGACCAACCTGATCATCATTGAGTTTTCTCTTTAAGGTCTTTGCACGCTGCGGTTCATCTTCATCCCATGTTAAATGAATGTTGCTGTGTTGCAATGCTCGAGTTTGAAAATCTAAACCTTCATAATCTGCCGGTGCCTAAAAATGCAGAGAGAACAAGAATTATTTAAATCAGTCAGTTTGTAAGATTTATTTTCACGCAACTTTTCTAGTTCAACAAACAAATTGAAAAGCAATGGGTTGCTTGGTATATTGGTGAAGGTCAACCTGAAAAAGCTAATTCAATAGATACGAATTTTGAACCCCCCCCCCCTCCCAACAACCAACAAAACAATTAAATGTTTGGATAAACATCAAAAGAATTTGAAACCATATAAAAACAGTTCAGGTGGATACTGAAAGAAACTGATCATGCATATACTTACCATTAGCTATAATAATGGGGACGAAAATGCATTAAATACCTTTTTTCAGGATTATCTTTTGCATGAGATTATTATTAACTAAGCAAACTGTGGCAATTTAAATAGTACAAAATGTAATATTCTTAATTTCTTTATATTTTTAACTCTCTTTCATTAAGCTGCCAAGTTTATTCCAAATATATGAATTGATGATTAGATTGTAAACAAAAGCCAGATTAGGAGTGTGACAAAAAATTTTTTCAGTTTATCTGTCGCCCGGCATTTAAGATTCCTGAAAACAATTTAATAGAAGAAGAAAAATGTGGCATGTGTGCTGATCAAGAGGCAGAAATTACCTCAGTCGCAACATCCCGTGGCTGATGCTTAAAATCCATAGAGTCTGGAATAAATCTTAAATCCAACTTATTTGCTGATCTTTCAAACTCAACTCCGTCGCAACTATTGTAAAGGTAATCTGCTGTAGCACTTGAATCACATTCCACAACAGCATAATAATACCTAAAGCAGAAACATAAAGATGTAATACTGTACAAGTGGTTGACAAGTGTTATGAGAGAGAGAGAGAGAGAGAGAGAAAGAGAGCAAAGACTTCAAAATATACATCCTTTCAGCAATGAGTCACAATATTTTTCAAGGCTGCAAGACACATCTTCCATGGATTTGTAAAGAAAGGTAGCGATAGAAGAGGGAAGACAATCAGGTATTTACTTTTGCTTTTGTACTTTATGTGAGTGAAATAATGACTATATGAATGATGAATCAAAAAATTCCATCTAACTTTTTTTATCAAATGACATGTGACCAAATGTATACCTTCTTTTTTTGTGTGTGTGTAGAGAGAGCGAGAGACTAGAGTACAATAGTAAATTTCCAAAAACAGGACATCACTAAACTTTTTTCGTCTGCAGCTAAAAGTAGCTAACAGTAGAACCATTTACATAACTTATCCTTCAAACCAATCCTAAGCCATGTATTAGATAATTACGAAAACATTCAAGAGTACAATTACAGCATTTATCAAAACTTATCCTTTAAATCAATGCTTAGCTACATATTAGATAACTAAGCAAACACTCAAAGAGTACGTAGTTTGTAAAAACCATATGAAAACCAAAAATCCAACAGGCTTGCAGAAAAAGATACCTTAGCCTGCTTAATTCATATGCACGTAGTTTATTGTTATCAATCTCATCATCCTCCCCATCATCATGTTCCTCCTCTTCCTCATCAAATAACCCAACAGGACCACGGACTGCCTCCTCTTCCATGCGCTTGAGTCCAAACTCGGACGGATAGACAGCCACAGACAGAATTTGACCCCTTTAGGAAGAAATGAACTTAACAAGACATACAAGTCAACAGCCTGCAGAATGAAATAAATTCTCATTGTAAGAGCAATGTAGAGGTGAAATTATGAAAATCATAAATACACAAGGATACTGCATTTGATTACGTATAATCAACTGACTGCAGAATCATGAAATACTTAATGCTGGGTGAGAGTGAGACTCACAACGATGCAGACACAATTCAACCCTCAATCATCATTGTTGCGGACAATATCAAATGTTCTGCACATTTCATTTGAAATGCTCAAAATCATTTAATTTAAGGATATTATTGAAACGTAAACAGATTTAAATGATAGTCCCAAGTGCATTGCACCAAAAGTGCAATATAATATACTTAAGTACATCAGCTTTCAAAATTACACAATTATTCCCAATATATAGACTATTAAAGCATAACTATACATAAAAAGCACTTGATCACAAGCCTAGTGTACCCAGAAAATTTGACCACTCTTCCTAGCATCACACTAGAAGTCTAATAAAGATTTGAAATGACAATTTAACTCGTTGCTTTCAAAGTTCAATACCAGAACTTGGAACGAGAAAGTGATCAGATAGTGTATTTTCTATTGCCGTTGACCAATGCAATTTCAAACTTAGAGTTAGTGGAGACTCTTTTAACCATTTTTTTGGATATCATTATCATTTGATTGTCCCAGCCGCTCCTTTCCACTATTCCAGGCTTTCTCAAAGAGACAACCACGATTTCTAGACCATTCCATGAATCCTCTAAGCTCAATCTAACAATACGATAATTGCACAGATTCTAGATATAACAATGTGCACTAGGAGATAACATAATTTCCACCATAAATTATTAATCATTTTGAGTAAGGACAAGTAATAGAGATCCATTAAAGGAGAACAGTATAATCAGTAATGAAGTTATAACTGGGGAGAAATCTAATGTGTAAGAACTACGAACAAGGCAGCAACATATACAATCTCAAAGAGAAATTCAAAAGGTAAAGAATTTATTATTACTCACCCTCACTTGACTCCAGTCCAAATTCACAACAGCTAGTCTACGTGTTTCTTTATCAATTTCCGGTACATTTTCCTCCTGCAAAGACCACGGGAAACAAAGACTTAGTGAACAATTACAATTCCAAAGTCGTCTTTTTCTTATGGATATAACAATTACGATTTCGTACGACCTGAGAATTGAAAGAAGGAAAAAAGATAGGACAAGGAAAAAATTCTGACCGGCTGCATCAAGGTATCTTCCTCCTCGTCATCCATATATTGGTCATCTAAGTCTGAATCTGAATCTGTAGTGCTAGTTGACGATGATTCATCAATACTCTGCCCATCATCGTCATCGTCATCGTCCTCAAGGGCCTCATTTAACTTCTCACTTTCACTTTCCGTCTCATGGCCAATTTGGTCACTTTCAACAGGGAAGTCTCCATCTTCTTTCTCATCAATCGGAGAAACTCCAGTCTCATCTTCTTTTGGTTGAAGACGATAGTAATGTTTAAGAGAGTCAGCAGCTTTGTCTTTGTTCTTAGGTTTGCCTCGCTTGTCCACGGGAGCATTGGAGGAGGTGAAGCTTTTGTCGGTAAATACGCGGCGGAAGCGAGAATCAATCTCCACTTTGGACCGCTTCTTCGGAGCTTCCATGAACCGCGGGTCCGACTGCGCCGACTTGAATCGATCATCGGTTATCCCTTGAAATTCGCCTTCGCCGCCATTGTTCCCCCTTTCACCACTCTTCTTGCTACTGTTTTTCTTCATCTTCTTTTGCTTCTTCTTCTCTTCGGAACCCATGGATTAGCTGAGTGGAGGTCGGCGGGTATGTTACGGAGGTGCAGAGTTATACTACCGATTACGAGTGAGGCAGACTGTTTATTAAAAACCTAGACGTTTTAGGACACCTTCAGGGTCGGATCTTCCTTTTCGGGTTGGGCATTTTTAGCTCCGCCAATATTCCTCAAGAAAATTTCAATATTTTTACGTAACAAAACGAATTTTTTTCAACGTTGTTTTTAAAACTAATGTTTTGCGAGATTTTCATCTAAGTAAAATTTAGAAATGAAAACGTCGAAAAACAAAATAAACAATAAAATAACATTAAAAACTATATAGAAATTGTGAAGCCCTCGATTTTTCGAACGTGTATTTATTTTACCTATCGTCTATATACTATTTTGACTACTTTACCGCGTTACTTTGACGGGTAAATAGTAATAATAAATATACTTTCGCATTTTATTTATTACTTGTGACTATGATCCTTTATTATTCTATTTCACATTAACGATCATTTGATTGATCATTATTATTATTTTGCATTTATTTATTAGTCACCTTAGAATTTTAAAAGTTACTATTTATTTTAGAGACTTATATCTTATAGAATTAAGAATTTGATTTAGAATAAGTTATCTTCAGACTTATAAGTGATCAAGGAAATCACTAGTTATTTTGGAGATTGATATTATTGGTGTAGAAATATCTCTCAATTCTTATACACATACACCTTATATTATATCTCTTGTGTATAATTACACCATATTACAAGCCTTATACACATCATCTTATACTTTAATTTTTTATATTAAATTTCCCCACAATATTCCCACTATCTCCCAATATTCCCCTCAATATTCTCTACACTCTTACATATTCCAATTAGACCGATACTTTGACCACCGAAATTGTCTCCCATGCAAGCTACAATTTAGAAGCCTTAGAACAAACAAAAAAATCCTCCTCCCTACCATCATTGCAATCGGCCATAAGCCTTAGGGGGACACCAAATTTTTGTTTCGTTCGCTCATCCTTCAACTCTCAAGTTACCCAACATCCTCCAACTTCTCTCTAGAAAATCCCCTATCTTTCTTTCTTTCTTCTTCTTCTTCTTAATATTTAAACAAAAAATACAAGAAAACTCTTCCGTCTACCTACAAAATTTCAAAACCTAGGCTAACAAGGTGAGAAATTTTGCATCTTGTTCAATCTTTCTCATTTTCTTCAAGGCTTCTTACTTTCTCTAATTTTCTTTTGATTATTTCATTTTTGAGATATACTTTGGAGTTAAGTTGGATTCCTTAAGGATATTTGGACACAAACTTGAAGGACTTTCAAGACATCCTAGAAATCAAGATATCAAAGTAAGAAATTGGGTTTGTAGCTTTTTTCTTTCTCCCCCCTAAAAATTCGAAAATTTGATTTCTCTATTTTTAATTTTGGAGGTTTAGGGGCTGACCTTGAGGGATTTGTTTGAGGGTGATCAAGCTATATTTTTTTAGAGACCTCCAATTTGACTACAATTCCAACTACTCAAGGTAAGGGCGGTTTTGCCAACTTCTTCACCTCTTTCTTTTTCTTCTTAATTTTAACTTCATTTTCTAACTCCTTTTTTTTTCTTGACTTAGGGGCTGACCTAAGTGAGTTCATACTCAAAGTTGTGAAATTTATCCTTTTATTTCACAACAATTCAATTTTTAAGGTGGGTGGAAAAATCCTTTCAACTTCTAGATGTTTTCTTTAAAATGCATGTAGTATTTATTTCTTGAGAGCTTGATATATATATATATATATATATATATATATTATGTATTGCATGTTGATTTCAAGTATTGAGTTGTAAAAATTCTCAAGTGTTGCTCAAAAATGCTATTTATTGCAATTTAGGCGCATGCATGTACATTTTAATGCTTTATTTGATGAATTATTGGATGAGATATATATATATATATATATGCATGTTTATTATTCTTGATATCCATGTTTTATTTGACTTAAAACTGGAAAAGTCGAGCATAATTGATTAAAACTGAATTTTTCGACTTAAAATGCAAAAATGGCAAATTGGTGGACTTAATTGCAAGAAAATAAAACTTAAGGGATTCCTCTGTAATTTTCGAATTTTGGGACTGTACTCAAGTTCAAAAACTATATTTTGACATTTTAATAAAGTTTTAAGAGTTTGGAGATAAATAAAATCAACCCTTAAAAGCCCAAGGACTAAATTGCAAGATTTTAGAAGTTTAAGGGCTAATTTGCAAATTTCAAAATTGTTCCATCCCCACCTTTTAAAATTTAAAATTTTAATTCTTAAGGGACTGGAAATAACATATTTTAAAAGTATTCCAAAAATCCAAGTGTTTGGAGCTTGGAAAGTAATTCTATAAAAATTGAGGGACCAAATTGTAAAAGATTGAACTTGAGGACCAAAATGAAATTTCCAGGACTTATACAGTCCATGTACTTGGAAATACACTTTTAACTATAACCTTACGATATTTTGAACCCAAGGTTCAAATTTCATAATAATCGGACCCTTAAAAGTCTTAAAGGCAATTATTTAAAAATTGGACAAAAATGAGATTTTCAAAAGTTAAGGGACCTATAATTATTCCTTTTTAAAACTGCTTTAGTCTCAATATTCCACTGACCTTAGTGACATTTTTCAATTGGAATAGCATTAGAAGCCCTTCCGTTTTGTGAGATCCGATTATTTTAAACTCGGGGTCCAAAATGACAATGTTAACAAATTTAGGACCAATATGAGAATTTTATAAAAACTCGACCCCAAAACTTTAAAAACCTGAATTTCTGAATAATTTAGAGCATTTAGGACTTGACCTTATAATTTTTCGAGGTCGAGACAAAAACCTATTTAACTTTTTTTTCTCTTAAAAGGCACCCAATATGGGAGAGGGATTGAGGCAATGATCCCTAACCTGTATATTAAATGCTATAAGATGCATACAATTTTGTGTAACAAGTCTCAGATCAAAGTATCAAAGAAATTAACTTCTATGTCTAAATCTAAATGAGGGAAGCTCAATTTGATCAAGTCTAACTAAACCTCTTACATTCCTGGGAACATTAATATCAGAAAAATAAACCATATTCACAGTAGATCTTCCCATCTTTGCTAAGAGATCTGCCACTTGATTAGCCTCTCTGTGGGTATGTTGAAGTGTGAAAGGTCTCCTCATAAGCAGATTTTTAATTCTTGAAATGCTATGCCTGAGTGTCCACTGCCTTGGGAGGTTGTTGGTGATGGTGTTGACTAGAATATAGGAATCAGACTCAATAATGATGTTGGATCCATATGATTCGGGAAGATGTGTGAGAGCAACTTCCAATGCTGTGAATTCAATTTCTAGACAATTGGAACAAGTGGCAGCTTGGATGAAAGCCCATAGAATATTGCCATTCCAATCTCTGAGAACCACCAATACCGCATTGATTAGACTATGGAAAGAACCATCAATGTTAACTTGAACGAGTTAACGGTGGTCTCTTCCATAGACTGACAAAGATGTTTAGTAGCCAACATTTCAAATTAATTCCAAAGCCGATTAGTCACATGAAAATACGTGCCAATGAGACTTCTGAAATAATTTATTCTTAGAGAGAAGGTGCAAATGAGCTTCAACTTTCCATATGATTCTTTTAAAATTGAAACATTCATCCTCATGCTTGCAGCTGTTTCTTTCTTTCCAAGTGTACCACAAAATTAAGCAAGGAAGAAGAAAAGAAATGTGTGCTTTGTGTGTGTATGGTGTAATATTCTTCCATGCAGAAAGGAAAAGGTGTATGTGCTCAGTGTGTGGAACATTAAATCCAATCCACCCTGAAAAATGGGTCCACACTTTATGAATGAGATTGTTGGAGAGGAAGAGGTGAGAGAGAGTTTCAACCCGATTTCCAGCATCATGTGAGCAACACCAACATTTGGATGCAAGGACAATACCTCTCGTTTGAATCTTTGTGTCCACAGGGAGCCTATTGAGGGCCAGTCTCCAAAGAAAAATTGAGATAGATGGGGTAAGAAGAGGGTTCCAAAAGCTGGTGAAAAGAGAGTTTTGAGCCAATGGAGTTTTGACAACACCCCAAGCAGAGGAGAGGGAGAATTGGCCATTAGAGGCTGGTTTCCATCTCATAGAATCACCCTGCCCTTGGAGCAATGGAATTTGTGCAATTTTTAAAGCCCAAGGGGTTCCCACAACATTAACTAATCTATCAAAATCCCAGTTACCATTATACATGAAATAATCCACAACAATATTCTCCAGACTAGATTTATCAATTTGAATTAAATCATACAGTGGATTATCATCAAACCAAGTATCATGCCAAAAGCTGATTTTACAAACACCAATAGACCAAGCAGTATGGGCTTAATAAGTTAAAAACTTATTCAACTTTTAACCCCTAAAGTATTAGTTTTTACAAAACGGGGCTAATTGTAAATTTTTCTTTTAACAAGGACCTAACTCAAATTATTTTCTTTCAAGAACAGTGTCACGCCCCAAACGAGACGCGACGACGATCCACAAGTTAAATACAAATAAACCAACAGTCTAGACGAATATCAATGAAAACCCAAAGAAACAGAGTCGAATAGCAGCGAAAATAAAATAACATAGGTACAAATTACAACTTACAGTCCCACAATTATCCGAATTACATCCCCGAAAATCAACTAAAGATAACAACTTAATAGTCAAAAGGTCCTACGCCCTTCGATTCTGATGCAGGAATGAAAAGAAAATAAAAGAGTCCAACAACAATAACAAGAAACGAGTCCATCAACAACAACAACAGGTAGTGAGTCCAACAGACGGGGTACAAGGGCTCAATCCGTAGTCGGTTCGGCATCTTCAACGAAGTCCTCATCTAAAGGTTAGAAAACAGGAGGGGATGAGACAGAAATCTCAGTGGATGGGGTGATCGTGTGCAAGTGTGGCGCAATATATAGTTAATGCGAGAAAACAGTTATATGAAAATGTGTGATATATGATGCATGAATTCACACACAGTCTACAAGCGTCGTGATAAAATATTTAAGTAATATGCCTATACAGTTTAAGAAAACAGTTCGTGGTCACACAAGCACTATGTGATTCAGGCAAGATAGGTAGGATTGTGTACGGAATGTAATGCCAATCCTATGCAAGACAATAATGGTTGCGTACGGATTTGTAGCGCCAACCAATGCAATACAAGTAGCGGTTGCGTACGGATTTATAGCGCCAACCAAACGGGTCCGATTAACTCCGGAATCGTGTGGATCGATAAATGATTCCTTCGTTCTTCCTTATAACTCCCGAGCAAGATGATCCAAGACTGTCACCTTATCGCTCCATAGGCAAAGACAAAATCCATCTTTGGAGCTAGCAAGGCTCGGATTTGTCATAATCATGATTATACCTCAAGTACTACGACCCGCTTCCCTTGGACAAACTCCGTCCCTCGATTGCGGGATTAGGACGATGGGGCGAAAAGAGTGGAATAGCGGCCGAGCCGCCTGTTCGCCATCCCCGACGTATCCATTCCGACTGTGAGCTCGACACACCAAGTTGACTCAGACAGGAAAGTAAATACAAGTTCAGGTAGTCAACCAGGCAGTCGAGTATTATTGATTCAGGGAAGCAGTTCAGGAAAATTTTCGAAAATCGCGAGTGGTAATTATGGCGTTGGTGGGGTTATTTGGATGAAGATGATTATCGGAAGGATAAGCAATCTTCGATATCTTGAAAATTAGGTGGAACATAAGTTCCGTCATAGTTTCAAATAGCAAGACGAGGAGGTCGCTCCGCGATCGGGTATTAATCGGTCAAGACGATCCGATAAGTCAAAGGGTTTTTGAGAAAATAAAATATTTTAATTAATAATTAAAGTCAGAGGGTCCAGGGCTGTTTTAGTAAAAGGAAAATAATTTGATTTAGGTCCTTGATAAAAAGAAAATTTACAATTAGCCCCGTTTTGTAAAAACCAATACTTTTGGGGTTAAAAATTGAATAAATAAATATCCCTGTTTGATAAATGGTTTTATCATGATTTTGATGATTTTGTTTTTATACCAAAACAATGTTTTTAAAGGTTGTCCAAATACTCCTAAATGATTTAAATTGGTTTTAATATTTTCCGGAGTATTTCCTCAAGTTTATTTTCGACCATATTGGACAACACATTTAAGGATTTTATGTCAATGGGTTTTTACATTGAAACTATGTTTCTAAATGTTGTCATAATACTCCCGATCGGTCTAAAATGTTTTCACTATTTTTCGGAGTATTTCTTGAAGTTTATTTTCGATATAAAATTGGACAACACTTTGGTTTTGAGGTCAACCGGTCGCCGTATAGGGCAACCCATACCGAAAGTTGAGGAAAACAGAGAAAACTTCATGTTTGCGAGAAAATGGTCAGGCAACCGGTCGCCCTATAGGGCAACCGGTGCCGTCGGACCGATCGACCCCTTTGGGCGGCCGTGCACTGGGAGCAAAAATTGAAACGAACGTTTTCTTTCTTCCAAACCCATTAGGGGACCGGTTGAGGCATAGGTCGACGGTCGAGGTGCACGCGTCGGCCGCCTGCTGTGTAAATGTTGATATGATTATTTCTAACTCTATTTCTCGTGCGACGGTCGCCCTTAAGTTTGACAAAGAAAATGTAACCGTTGTGCAACAGACATCTTTTCCTTAATTTGTGGGATTGATTTCTAATGACTCTTTTCTTCAATTGTCTTGCAATTTTTACGTAATTCATGTCCCCAAGAGGAGCCTATCATGTACAAGACATCTTCTATAAATAGAGGAAGAATTGAAGCAACACAATAAGAGAGAAAACTACAACACAACAAGATACACTCAAGAATACACTTGTTCCTACTTTGTCTTATTTCTTGTTGTAATTTGCCTAGCTATTCACTTTCACATCTTTGAGGTCAGGCTATTCTTGATTACACTTGCACTCTATTGTATTATCAATTATCGAGTTGTAATCTTGAATTTGGGTAATCATTCAACACAAGATATCCTTGTGAGTGTTCTTGTGGTAAGAACACACTTGGGTGATCTAGGTGTTAGGTGTAAGAAGATTGTGGTAATCTTCTTGTTGAGGTGTTGAAGAGTGTGGTGCTCTTCAAGGTTGAAGATTGTGGTAATCTTCACAAGGTGCCGTTTGGAGATTGTGGTAATCTTCAAAGGGAGATTGTGGTAATCTCCAAAGGTGGTGTTGAAGAAGAGTGTGGTGCTCTTCTTCAAGGTGTTGTAAGTTGAATTTGTATTAATTTTGGTAATTAATAAAATTCTTTTTCTTTTTGAAATCCATCAGGAGATCTTTGGGGTGGTAGAGGATTAGGCCCTAGGTGGGTTGAACCTCTTTAAATCGACGTGTGTTGTTTACATTCCGCACCTTATTATTATCTTTGAGCATTCAGTTTGAAAAAGAGGGTGAAATCGAAAAGATGGAGATAATTGCCTTTAAGGCTTTTAGGGGTCCAATTGTTATGAAATTTGAACCTTGGGTCCAAAAAATATAATTAAGTTATAGTTAATTAGTATTTCCAGTGCATGGGCTGCATAAGTCCTGGAAATTTCATTTGGGTCCTCAATTTTAATCTTTACAATTCGGTCCCTCAATTTTAGTAAAATTACTTTCCAAGCTCTAAACACTTGGATTTTTGGAATACATTTAAAATATGTCATTTCCAGTCCTTTAAGAGTGAAAATTTCAAATTTTTAAAGTAAGGTCTGGTACATGCTGTTTTAAATTGCAAAGTAGCCCTTAAACTTCTAAAATTTTACAATCTAGTAATATTCATTATTAAGTTGTAATCTTGATTTTTGGTTATCATTCAAACACAAGATATCCTTGTGAGTGTTCTTGTGGTAAGAGCACACTTGGATGATCTAGGTGATAGGTGCAAGAAGATTGGGGTGATCTTCTTATTGAGGTGTTGAAGAATTTGGTATTCTTCAAGGTTGAAGATTGTGGTAATCTTCACAAGGTGCCATTGAAGGAAGATTGTGGTAATCTTCAAAGGGAGATTGTGGTAATCTCCAAAAGTGGTGTTGAAGAAGAGTGTGGTGCTCTTCAAGGTGTTGTAAGTTGAATTTGTATTAATTTTGGTAATTAATAAAATTTTTTTTTCGAAATCCATCCCGGATATACTGGGGTGGTAGAGGATTAGGCCCTAGGTGGGTTGAACCTCTTTAAATCGACGTGTGTTGTTTACATTCCGCACCTTTATTATTGTCTTTGAGCATTTGGTTCGAAAAAGAGGGCGAAATCGAAAAGATGGAGATAATCTATTCACCCCCCCTCTAGATTATCGTAGCCGCTTGGACTTACAAGTGGTATCGAGCCAAACTCTTTGGCAAGCTCGTTTCACATCGCGAGTGAAGAGAAACGATCGTCGGCCTACTTAACGAAGCTCATCTTTCCGGCACCTCCACCACCAAGCCACCTCGGTTTGATTCCAAAAATTTTACATTTTGGAAAGAAAGAATGGAATGCTATTTACAAGGTTGCGGGTTCGACATTTGGAACACCGTTATTAATGGAAAATCCATTTCGATGAAAGATACACCACACACCTCAAAAGGCTTCAAAAAGCTCAATGATGAAGAGAAGAAAATCATCTCCTTAAATGGTAAAGCTCTTAATATTTTACATTGTTCACTTACCACTTTGGAATTTGATCATGTTGTAGGTATTCGATCGGCACATGAAGTATGGCAAAAATTAGAAGCCATCTATGAAGTATATGCAAATGAAAGGAGCAACTCAAAAGCATCTACTTCACAAATGGATACAACATCAAATCCAACAACATGGGATAAGCCTTCTACAACCTCCCATGATGAAGAAGTTGAACAATGCCTCATAGGCATCGAAGAAGAAAACGAGGTAAGTTCTAAACCCTCTACTTCCTATGATAATGATTATAGTGATTTGCAAAATGATTATGATGAACTTCAAAATGAATTCCAAAGCTTGCTTGTTAAATACAAAAATTTGAAAAAGGAATTCAATGTTTTGAAAAATGAAAAGGATTGTTTATTTACTTCCTATGAATCACTATCATGTGCTCACACCACCACACTTGACAAGGTTAGAAATCTTGAAAAAGAAAATAGTACTCTTGTTGAGGATATTAATTGCATGAAAGGGGATTTATCAAAATCCAACTTGAGTACCGATGAAATTGTTGATTATTGTGATAATTCGAAACTAGAACTTGATCATAAGTTTAATGTTGTCAATCATATGAAAAAGAATCAAGTCTCTAAGCATGTTGGTCATTATGCTCCTAGAATTATTACATGCTTTTATTGCGGTAAAAAGGGTCATACGGTAAATACTTGTCGGGCTAGAAATAGCTCTAATTATTGTTGGAGACCTAAAAGTCTCAAGACTAATCCCAAAGGACCCAAACACATGAGGGTACCACAAAAAAATGTCATATTAGGTACCCGGCGAAATAATGATCGAAGAAAATTTATACCGCCAAGAAGACATCAAATGACCGTTTCATTTGATCAAAGAAGGAGAAACTATTTTCGACAAAGCCAATTTCCAAGAAGAGGATATAATCAAAAATGGGAAGAACACAATCCTTGAAAATGGCAAAGACATCATCAACAAGATGATTTTCAAAGAAGAGACTATCAACAATGGGAAGGCAACAAACTTTGGAAATGGAGTAATCAAAGAAGTCATCATCAACAAAGTGACTTCTCAAGGGAAGATATCATCAACAATGGGAACGGCACAACCCATGGAAATGGCGTAATTGGTAAACCGTATCTCCCCATTTAAAATATGCATTTTATCTAGTTAGTATGCATGTTTTTATTTGTGCCTATATTGCAAATGAGTTTTCAAGTATTTATTTTGTTAATTAAGGTCTTCAATATATATTTGTGCTTTTAAAATTTTTTTGAAAAAGAAGACCTCATATGATGTTTTTAAAACTCTTGTGCATTTTGGTAGACTAGAGTGTGTTATCATCTCCTATGGATTTTTATGGCATGAGCTTACTTGTGATATCTCTTAGCCTACACTTCTATCATTATGATTTGTGCTAGATTTGTTTTAAGAATTGTGTAGGATTTACATATTTTCACAAATGGCCATTTACGTCATTATTTGTCAAGAAAGGCATAAATTATCGAGGTATGTTTACTTGTGTTATTCTTACTCTTATAGACTCGATATATGTATTGCCATGTGCCTATGTGCTTGTTTTTCATAGTATTTCATACAAGTGCCATTAAGAGGATTTTTAGATTTTTTTTTTAAAAGGCACTATTCGATATTTGATTGCACATATTTGCGTTGTCAACTCTTGTTCAAATACTTCTTTTAAATAAGATCTCAACTATATGCTATCGGATTTTCAAATTTCAAAAGAGACCTTTTATAGCTTTCTTAAACTTATTTGATCTTGCATGATTTATTAGACTCTTGATGATATTCTAAATGCCTAGTATGTGTTCCTTGCTTCATGGTCTATATATGTAGTGTATATTTCTACTATGCTCTTATGCAAGATATTTTGTGATTAATGATTGAGGCATGTTTTTACACTTGGGCTATTTTTCTCTTGATTATATAAGCGATGCCGTTAATGAGTTTGTTAAGTTGTGTAGATGAGAAGTACTCCAAATATTAGTTACCTCAAAATATTTGGATGTAAATGTTCTATTGTGAACACCTTAGACAAATTGGATGCCCTATGATGATAGTAATGAAGTAGACAAAAAGGGTATTCCGGAACAAACTCGATGACCAAGGCAACATTGGTCGAACTAAAGCGAGGTTAGTAGCTCAAAGGTATTTTCAAGAAGAAGGTAATTGATTTGATGTAACATTTGCACTCATAGCATATTTAGTAGCTATTTGCATATTACTTACTCATTCTTGTTTTAATAAAATTTCAAGCTTTACAAAATGGATGTTTAATCCAATTTTCTCAATGGTTTTATTCTAGAAGTAGTCTATGTAAAACAACCTCCGGGGTTTAAAATTTTTTCTAGGCCAAATTTTTTTAAGGCCTTGTATGGTTTAAAACAAATACCCCGTGTATGGTATGATAGACTTAGCTATTTTTGCTAAATGATTCTACAAAAGGTAAAGTTGATACTACTCTCTTTGCTTGTGAAAAAGGGCAAGATTGTTTAAACTTGTGCATATTTATGAGAATATTTTTGGTGCTACTAATGAATATTTGTGCAAGATATTTTTCTAAGTTGATACTAGGTGAACTCGAGATGAGCTTGATGGGGGAGCTCAATTTATTGCTTGGACTTCAAATTATTCAATGCCAAGAAGATGGTTATATTTCAAAAGAACTCTTGAAAGAGTTAGACATTGAAGAAAGAAGAACTATCTCAACCTCTATGGCTAAATATTGACAAAGGTTGAGAAAGGCATGTCGGTTGACAAACAAATTCGAGGTATGTTTTCCTGTATTATTTCTATAGACTCGACATTCTATATGCCTTATGTCTATATGCTCGACTTCAAAAATTATCCCAACGAATCTCATTAAAGTGCCGTTAAAAGAAATTTTCAAATATTTGAAAGGCACTTCTTCTTATGACTTGTTGTATCCAAAGCTTTAAAATGTTCTTATTTTTCGGGATAACAAGTCCGGTGAAAATTATTCAAAATATAGTTCGTCATAATCGAACTAAACATATTAAGATTCGATATATTTTTTAAGGGATTGTGATTTTTAACAAAAACTTGAGATGTGTTTAATTTCGTCTCAAGGATAACTCGCGGACTTTTTGATCGTTAACTGCCGAGTATTTCACCTCATTTCGAGCTTGATCATGACATAATGTATATTGAATGAGGTCTACGTTTGTATTTTGCACGTTTTTAAAACTTAGGGGCGAAAAATCGGATTTTTGGTTGAAAATTCGGATTTTGGAAAAACTAACAGACAATGGGTGAAAGGGTTGGGGCAACCGGTCGCCCTCAACGTCGGCCGTCGCCCTCGGCCTCGACGTCGCCCTAGGCTATAATTTGGATTAAAATGGTTCTGTCTTGACTTCAAAGATTCGTCACTTTGACACATTTTGGCCATTTTTCGTCCCCTTTGCAAATTTCACACACAATTCACTTCAAATGAGTTTTGATGCATGAATTATATATTTTGGGGATTATCTAGCTCGACTATCATCATCATTGCTCGTCTTTACCGATTGAATGGTAAGAATTTCACTATCTTTAGCTCAATTGGGTTGAACCTTGAGTTTGTGGCTTATATGTATTTTTCTTGATGTAATTCATATATGTTTGTGATGAGCTTATTGATTGTTGATGAATGATATTTGTTAAATTGTATTTGGTGATGAAAAACTTGGCTTGATTTCACTTACAAGGGCTATATATAACTTTTTCTATTTTTGACGCCCGCCAAGTGTTCGATAAAACGTTTCAATGAAAAATTCATCACCTACATGACTCTCTCGATTTCAAAAGTCTCATATATTTATAGAGATCATGTTTTTGCAAATCAAATGATTTTTCATAAGCTTCTACAAGTCGTATGATTCGACTCTTCTATTTGGTTTAAAAGCTTCAATGTTCAAATGGCTCGATACATCGGTTTACTTGTGCACTTTGATAAGAATATATGATGTATTTATCGTGCTAACATTCTTTTTGATGATTCCAAAGGGGGAGAAACAGGTTATAAGCTCTTTAGCTCAAAGAAGCTAAGATAAGCTTAACTAATAGAAGCTATAAGCTATGGCTTCCTAAAGCCATAAGTTGTGTATAATTCTTGGTCCATTGGTTGTAGTATGGACGTATATATGTTTCTAATGATGTCTCTTTGACAGGGGGAGCTTTTAAGTTATTGATACTTAAGCTCAATATCGAAAAGCTAAGATTTTAGCTTATGGTTAAGTTGCTTCCATATTACTCTTGTTGTGCATGTTGATAGGGGGAGCATTTGCTATATGTTTTTGAATATCTCTACTCCCATCCTTGTGTTTTTTATTGCATGGAATGTTGTCGCTCACAATGGATAGTTCTCTTTAACCGGTAAAATTGTTTTGTTTTCAAAATCGAACTCGTTAAAATTGTTTTGGTTTGTAATCATCAAAAAGGGGGAGATTGTTTGATAAATGGTTTTATCATGATTTTGATGATTTTGTTTTTATACCAAAACAATGTTTTTAAAGGTTGTCCAAATACTCCTAAATGATTTAAATTGGTTTTAATATTTTCCGGAGTATTTCCTCAAGTTTATTTTCGACCATATTGGACAACACATTTAAGGATTTTATGTCAATGGGTTTTTACATTGAAACTATGTTTCTAAATGTTGTCATAATACTCCCGATCGGTCTAAAATGTTTTCACTATTTTTTGAGTATTTCTTGAAGTTTATTTTCGATATAAAATTGGACAACACTTTGGTTTTGAGGTCAACCGGTCGCCGTATAGGGCAACCCGCACTGAAAGTTGAGGAAAACAGAAAACTTCATGTTTGCAGAAAATGGTCGGGCAACCGGTCGCCCTATAGGGCAACCGGTGCCGTCGACCGATCGACCCCTTGGGCGGCCGTGCACTGGAGCAAAAATTGAAACGAGCGTTTTCTTTCTTCCAAACCCATTAGGGGACCGGTTGAGGCATAGGTCGACCGGCCGAGGTGCACGTCGACCGGCCGCCTGTGTAAATGTTGATATGATTATTTCTAACTCTATTTTTTACATGCGACCGGTCGCCTCTTAAGTTTGACAAAAAAATGTAACCGTTGTGCGTGCAGACATCTTTTCCTTAATTTGTGGGATTGATTTCTAATGACTCTTTTCTTCAATTGTCTTGCAATTTTTTACAGAATTCATGTCCCCAAGAGGAGCCTATCATGTACAAGACATCTTCTATAAATAGAGGAAGAATTGAAGCAACACAATAAGAGAGAAAACTACAACACAACAAGATACACTCAAGAATACACTTGTTCCTACTTTGTCTTATTTCTTGTTGTAATTTGCCTAGCTATTCACTTTCACATCTTTGAGGTCTAGGCTATTCTTGATTACACTTGCACTCTATTGTATTATCAATTATCGAGTTGTAATCTTGAATTTGGGTAATCATTCAACACAAGATATCCTTGTGAGTGTTCTTGTGGTAAGAACACACTTGGGTGATCTAGGTGTTAGGTGTAAGAAGATTGTGGTAATCTTCTTGTTGAGGTGTTGAAGAGTGTGGTGCTCTTCAAGGTTGAAGATTGTGGTAATCTTCACAAGGTGCCGTTTGGAGATTGTGGTAATCTTCAAAGGGAGATTGTGGTAATCTCCAAAGGTGGTGTTGAAGAAGAGTGTGGTGCTCTTCAAGGTGTTGTAAGTTGAATTTGTATTAATTTTGGTAATTAATAAAATTCTTTTTCTTTGAAATCCATCCCAGGAGATCTTTGGGGTGGTAGAGGATTAGGCCCTAGGTGGGTTGAACCTCTTTAAATCGACGTGTGTTGTTTACATTCCGCACCTTATTATTATCTTTGAGCATTCAGTTTGAAAAAGAGGGTGAAATCGAAAAGATGGAGATAATTGCCTTTAAGGCTTTTAGGGGTTCAATTGTTATGAAATTTGAACCTTGGGTCCAAAATATAATTAAGTTATAGTTAATTAGTATTTCCAGGTGCATGGGCTGCATAAGTCCTGGAAATTTCATTTGGGTCCTCAATTTTAATCTTTTACAATTCGGTCCCTCAATTTTAGTAAAATTACTTTCCAAGCTCTAAACACTTGGATTTTTGGAATACATTTAAAATATGTCATTTCCAGTCCTTTAAGAGTGAAAATTTCAAATTTTTAAAGTAAGGTCTGGTACAGTTTCAGAAATTGCAAAGTAGCCCTTAAACTTCTAAAATTTTACAATCTAGTCCTTGGGCTTTTAAAGGTTGATTTTATTTATCTTAAAACTCATAAAACTTTATTAAAATGTCCAAAAGTCTTTTTTGAACCTGAGTACAGTCCCAAAATTCGAAATTTGCAGAGGGGTCCTTTAAGTTTTGTTTTCTTGCAATTTAGTCCACCAACTTTCCATTTTTGCATTTTTAAGTCCAAAATTGAAATTTAATCAATTATGCTCGACTTGTCCAGGTTATAAGTAATCCAAAACATGGATTTCAGAGATCATACACATACATGTCCAATTCATACAAGAATTCATCAAATAGAACATTAAATTGTACATGCATGCACCTAAATTTCAATAATTAGCATTTTTGAGCAACACTTGAGAAAATTCATAACTTGATACATAAAATTAACATGCAATATATAAAATATACATATCTCAAGTGCTCATGATCAAAACACTACATGCATTTAACAAAAGCACCTAGAAGTTGAAAGGATTTTTCCACCCACCTTAAATTTGGAAAATTGTGAAATAAAAAGGATAATTTCACAACTTTGTATGAGGTCACTTAGGTCAGCCCCTAAGTCAAGAAATATCAAAAATTTGGAGTTAGAAAAATGAGTGAAAATTAAGAACAAAATAGAAGAAGATAAGAAAATTGGAAATACTACACTTTACCTTGTGTAGTAGGTGATTTGAAACTAGTTGGAGCTTCAAATTTGGGATTTTTGGTTCAACTCCCAAAATCACCTAAGGTCAGCCCCTATTTCTCAAAAATGAAAAAGGGGTGTTAAAATTTGAAAAAAATAGGGAGAAGAAGAAAGAAGGGTTCTAGTGTCCAAATCTTACCTTTTAGTCCAATTTCTCTAACACTTATTCTTCAAGTCTTCTAAAATTCACAACCATGCATGCATGTCTTCAAGTAGTCTTCTAAGTACCTCAAAATCCAAAATTTAAACTTAAATTAAGAGGTGAAAGGAGGTAGCTAGATGATATCAATATAAGATGAGGAACAAAATTCTTACCTTGTGGTATATGTTTCGAATTTTATGAGGTTAAGAGGGAAATTTCTTGTATTTTTGTTAAGTATGAAGAAGAAGAAGAAAGAAAGAAGGATGGGGATTTCTAGAGAGAAGTTGGAGAAAAATTGCAAGATAGATAAGTGTTGGTGTAAAAATTGAACCAAGTCTTGTAATTTTTTGGCCTAATGGCCGTGTAGTGTGTGAGAGGAGAGAGGAGAAAAAATTTCAAGTCTTGTGTTTGTGTTACTTGCATGGGAGACAAGAATGTAGTCAAGGTATGGGTATAACAAGACTTGTATGGTGTTTGGTGAAGGGATATTTGAATGGATTAATTAAATGTGAGTGGGAATATGTTGGGGATTTTAATGATATAAAATTATAGTATAAGATGATGTGTATAATGTTTGAATTAATGGTGTAATTATACACAAGATGACTACATAAGGTGTATATGTACAAGATTTGAGAGATATTTCTACACCAAAATTATCCTCATTGCCGTCCACCTAGGGGCATTGTGGTAATTCCATATTTTTTTTGGTCCCAAATTTGATGATAATAGATGAATAATATCAATCTCCAAAATAATTAGTGATTTCCTTGATCACTTATAAGTCTCATGATCACTTATACTAAATCAAATTCTTAATTCTATAAGGTAAAAGTCTCTAAAATAAATAGTCTCTTAAAATTCTAAGGTGACTAATAAATACAAAAATAGTAATAATGATCAATCAAGTGATCATAAATGCGAAATAGAATTAGTAAATGATCATGATCACAAGTAATAATTAAAAATGAAATTAAATACGAAATATATTTATTATTTATATTTACCCGTCAAAGTGACGCGGTAAAATAGTCAAAATAGTACAAGTCAAAAATACCAATCAAGCAATTAATTAAATTATAAAATTATTTTGAAATATATAAATTTTAAATTTCGAAATTTTAAAATAAAAATAAATATATTATGCTAAAAGAGTTTTATTAGTTAGTCTCTCAAGAACAAGTTGAACCGATTGAAAGCCCGCGTTAAAAGTCGAAAGAAATCGACAATGGTTAAAAAAGTGAAAATAAGTGTCATTAACAAACACCATAAAATAAAAATAATTTCAAGTATAAATTAGTTAAATCAAGTAATAAGTAAGTTGACAAAATCAAGTATGAGACACTTGCTATTTCAATATAAAAGTTGTATTTTTTGTATAAGGTAAATCTCAAGTACTATTGTTTCGAAAATATAATTTTACTAAATGATCTTTCAAGTCAAAGGTATTGTATTTTTAAAATACTAATTTAGTAGTAGATAGTTTTCAAAGATCATTAAGATGAAATAGATAACCGATGCTAAATCAATTATCATAATACGAATCGCAAAATAAATAGTAAATATAAAAATAAATTATCAGAATATTTAATACTGTATCGGGAAAAAATAATAATAATACCCGCGATCGCGTCGTCTACGATTGAAAAATCCGGGGTCTCATAAACAGCCCTGGAACCTCTGGCTTATAATAATTATTTAAAATATTTATTTTCTTAAAATCACTTAATTTATCGGATCGTCTTGACCGATTAATACACGATCGCGGGGCGACTTTCTCGCCTTGTGGTTCCGAATCTATAACGGGACTTACGTCCCACCTAATCATTCAAGACATCGAAGATTACTTATCCTCTCGATGATTATCTTCATCCAAATTACTCCACCAAAGCCGATAAATGCCATGCGCAAATTCTCGAAAACTTTCTTGAACT
The DNA here is from genome assembly GCA_016081115.2 of Rehmannia glutinosa. Classification (NCBI taxonomy): domain Eukaryota; kingdom Viridiplantae; phylum Streptophyta; class Magnoliopsida; order Lamiales; family Orobanchaceae; genus Rehmannia; species Rehmannia glutinosa. The sequence goes on along the minus strand of CM071930.1, from coordinate 61,566,660 downwards.
GCTTCCCTGAATCAATATACTGGACTACCTGGTTGACATCCTATACTTGTAATTATTTCCTGTCTGAGTCAACTTGGTGTGTCGAGCTCACAGTCTAGAATAGATACGTCGGGGATGGAACCGGGCAGCTCGGTTGCTATTCCACTCTCCGACCCCATTGTCCTAATCCCGCAACTGAGGGATGGAGTTTGTCCAAGGGAAGCGGGTCGTAGTACTTGAGGTATAATCATGATTATGATAATCCGGGCCTAGCTAGATCTACTGTGGATTTGTCTTTGCCTATGGACCGATAAGGTGACAGATCTTGGACCATCTTGCTCGGGGAGTTACAAGGAAGAACGAAGGAATCGCTGTCTGATCCACACGATCTTGAGTTAATCGGATCCATTTGGTTGGCGCTACAAATCCGTACGCAACCGCTACTTGTATTGCTTGGGTTGGCATTACATTCCGTACGCAACCACTACCTATCTTGCTTGAATCACATAGCGTTTGTATGATCATAAACTCTTTCATCAAAACTGTATAAGTATATTATTTCAAGTATTTATATCACGATGCTTGCGAACTGTGTGTGAACCACGCATCATGACTCACGCATTTTTCATACAACAGTTTTCTTGCATTTAACTATATATATTGCCACACTTGCACACGATCACCCCATCCACTAAGAATTTTCGCCTCATCCACTCTTGTTTTTGTAACGACTAGATGAGGAGTTCATTGAAGATGACGAACCTGCCACGGACTGATTTCCCGTGCTCCGCCTGTTGGATTTATTTCCTTTTGATTACTGCTATTGTTGGACTTCTTTTATTCTGTTTCCATTTTAAGTTGTAACTTAAGGGCGTAGGACCCTTTGACGCTTAAATTTGTGATTCCTTATGTACTTTGGATTTTTCTGGACTGTAAATTGATTCAGTTATCGTTGGACTGTAAGCTATGTTGGGATATTTGGTTGGATGTATTTGTAATTCGTGGCCGTACTTGTAGTTTATTTCCGCTGCTTTAGACTCTGTTTCATTTGGGATTATGTTGATATTTGTTAGGAAATTTATTTTGTAGATTTTGATGATACCATGTAAAACTTAAACTAGAAAGTTGGCACCCCATTTTCCTTGTAATTTACATTGTAATAGATAGGGTTGAAAAAGCTGAGTCAAGTCAGCTACGCCTGGAAATACAAGAAGTCAACTGAAGACTGAAGTGAAGACTCTGCAAGACAGCTGAGTATGGCTAAGAAGGGAAGTCAAGAACTCGACTGAAGATGTATCAACTGTGAATCAGCTGTGTGAAGAGTCAGTCAAGTCAACTCAAGAAGCCAAGTCTCATGTTGAAGTGACAGATGAGTCATCCAAGGATTGGAAGCTAACTCAAGTCACCTGGGGAATAAAAGACTGCAGTCAAAGTCAAGACAACTGAATGAGATCCATTGATGAAAGTCAAGAATGTTACTCAGAATGGTAACATATTAAAGTTGTCAGAGATAAATTGTTAGTTCCAGTTATGTGCAAAAGGAACAAACCAATGGGAAGCACTGCACCAAGTGTCAGAAACGCTGCAATGCTGCAAGACATTAAATACGAGGAAATGTCAACATCAAGGACTGCAATAAGATAAGCCAACGAACACAAGTGACTTTTGAAATCAGCCTAACTCTTCAACGGGCAAAATTTCAAAAGTTCACTATAAAAGGATGAGGAAATTCATTGAGAAAAGTTTACCTTGCACACCTGAGAAATCGAGCATTATTCAAGCTATTAACCTGCAAATACTCTCAAGAATATTCAAGCTAATCCTCAAGCCTGAAACTCGAAGGAAATCGATCCAACACAAGCTGTGAAGGAAAGACATTTGTTGAAGAGGAAACTTTTGAAGAATCAAAAGGGGTCTACTTTCCAAGGAGGATTGTAGGAAGGTTCAAGGTCGAACCAATATCAAATTATTGGAGGGCTTCGTGATCAAATCCAAGAGCTTGAGAAAGTGAGCTGAAGTAGCAAGGCAGCTGCCCTGTCAAGAAGCTGAGTCGGAAGAGAAGCTAGCTGTGTGACCAAGGCTATCTCTAGACTGTTCACCGCTTTGTAAACAGATCTATTACATAGTGGATTCCTCCAGGAGTTGGAGAAGAGAGGATTAGAAGAATTACCCCATCTTCGAACCTCTATAAAAATTAACTGTGTCATTTATTTTTCAGCACATTTACATCTCTGCATACTTACATCATATCTGCTGATAAACTCATATTTGCTATCCAACTGATCAATAACCAAGTGCTAAAATCAAGTGTTAAAACAAGTTTAAAACAATTCAAGGGTGTTAAGTCTTCCGCTGATAAAACCAACACAGCCAAGTTAAAGTTCAGGTTAAACAACTGAGTTATTCTATCAATAGCTCAGGTTATTTCCATTAAGTTGTGGATCGTCATCGGGTTCCTGTTTGGGGCATAATAGGTTAGTGTGGTATCAGAGTTCGGCTAGTAAGATGGAAACTTATACCGAGCTGACCCAGGATAGGACCCTCGATCTGTGTTGGGTAGTACCGCGACTTGACTAATTAAGTGTGAAATCGATTTGAAAATGGCATAGAGCCGTATTATTGATGTTACTGAGTTAAGAATTTTATATACTTGGGGATTCCATAGTTATACTTGTCTTGACTTAGTTTACTCTTGACTGACTTTCTTTATTCTTTCTTATCCTTCCATTTACATTCATCTAATCCATCTTAATTGTGTTTGACCAGGATGGAGCCAGCGTCCCTGACTTGGTGGTTAGTATTTGAGGCTAGCGCGGAGCGAGACTACTACAGAGCGTTGAAGAACCACTGGCATCAGGAGTGCATCCAGGTCACTACCGGGCTGACAGAGGAACGTCACCGCACACGCAAGCTAGAGCATCTCCTGGCAAAGAGCCAAGAGGAGAATAACAGCCTGACTCTTCTTGTCAAGGATCACGAGAGCACCATTCACGCTCGTGAGGACCAGATCCAACTAATCCAGGAGCACTTGGACAATACTAGAGAGAAGATGAAACGCACTGTGACGGCCGCACTAAGTGGGAGATGGACGCGCACATGTCGAGGGACACTATCGATCGCCTCGAGGAGACTATTATCAAATAGATGACGGTAATCGAGGACCTCACACAGGCCTTATCTCAGCGTGATGCCGCCTTGAAGCTGCTTTAGTAGCTAATGCACCAGCACTGCCACCGACCGAGGCGGAACCATTAGCTGCCCCCAAGGCAAATGACGAAAAGGATCCCGAGGAAGATCCTGAGGAGGATCCAGCTGAGGCTGGGAAGCCCAAGGCATTTGGGGCCGCCCCTCTCGATGATGCTCAGGCACTCGATCGGTGGCTTGAGTTCATCGATTGGCCGGACACCGAGGCACTACCCGAGCCTGATCAGGTCCAGGTCGTGGACGTAGGTGACAGCGAGGATGATGGCACCATTACTGAGTAGATAGATTTTATTTCCTGGATTGTACCTGTTGTTGTAGTAGATGCTTATTTTCTGTTCCGTTGTATCTCTAGATTTCTGTACTGTTGTTGTATGAACTTCATTTGGTGTACTCCAAATTTTACATTAATGGATACACCTTTTCCTTAGTATTTATTATGTGTCTTGTGTATTACTATTACTTTCATCATGTTATGACTTGGTTTACGCGAGCATTTAATGAAATCATTTATTATGGATTGTAACTAACGCTTTGAGATACATAATGGCAGAACATAGAAGACGCGGAAGACCCCCAAATTCCCCATGAGGACGGCGATGTCCCTAGGGAACGTGTACCATCACCAGAATTGTTAGATAAATGTTTTTATCATGATTTTGATGATTATATGTCACTATGTTTTTACACCAAAACAATGTCTCCTAAAATGGTCCGAATACTCCTATTTAGTTTTAAAGTATTTTTTGGAGTATTTCTTGCAGTTTATTTTTGATGTTTCATTATATCATTTCGAGGGATATAAAAAGAGATTTTTATGTTTCAAAGTGTTTTTAACAAATAATGAATACCATCAAGGTAAAACGACACTAAAAAAATTATGTCAGAATTTTTGTCGGACCGAACGTACCAAGAAAAGGCCAACCAGTCGACCCAAGGGGTAAACCGGTCGGTCGACCGGTCAACCTTAGTCGACCGGTGGTTGAGTGTGTTTAGCTTCTTCTTTCGATATAATTCAGGTACAGGTCGACCATGGTGTCCGTCCTCCCGCGCCTCTGGACTCTGATTTCTTCATTTGTAAAATAGGCAGGGACAGGTCGACCTATAGGTCAATCGGTTGACCCCCCCGATCGACCTGTGTGGGATTTAGCTGCAACGGACTTATTTTTGAATATTTGTACTGGTCGACCGATCGACCACATGGGTTGACCAGTGTAAAATCTGTCGATTTTTGAGTTTTTGGGAGACAACTTTTCCTATATTTGTGGGGTTGATTTATAACAACTATAGTCTTGATTTAACATGTATTTCTTTTCAGATTTCAACCCCCAAGATGAGCCTATCAATGTTCAATACCTCTCCTATAAATAGAGGAAGATTTGGAGCAAAAAAGACAACAATTATACTACAACACAACAAGAGATACATTCAAGCAAATATTTTGTTCTTCAATTTCAACATTCTTGTTGTAATAGCCTAAGGTCTTTCACTTTCACATCTTGAGGTCTAGGCTTAATTCTTGATTACACTTGCACTTCAAAGTTGTATGATTTATTATCGAGTTGTAATCTTGAAGTTGTGTTCGTCATTCAAACACAAGATATCCTTGTGAGTGTTCTTGTGGTAAGAGCACACTTGGGTGATATTAGGTGTTGATGGTACTCTTCATAGGTGAAAAAGATTGTGGTAATCTTCTGTGAAAGAGTTTGGTGCTCTTCGAGGTGTTGGAGAGTTCGGTGCTCTTCAAGTTGGAAGATTGTGGTAATCTTCGTTGGTGCCGTTGTAAGAAGAGTGTGGTGCTCTTCAAGGTGAAGTTGTAATAATTGTGGTAATTATTAATAATTTTTTTTTCTTTTTCAAAATCCATCCCGGAGATATTGGGGTGGTAGAGCACGTAGTCCCTAGGTGGAGTGAAGCTCTATAAATCATTGTGTGTTGTTTATTTTCCCGCACCTTCATTCTTGTCATTGCTTATTCATTTGAAAAAGAGGGCGAAGTTCAGAAAATCGGCATAATCTGTTCACCCCCTCTAGATTATCGTAGCCACTTGGACTAACAAGTGGTATCAAAGCCAAACTCTTTGGCAAGCTCGTTCCACAGCACGAGTAAAGAGGAACGATCATTGGCTACGAACGAAGTCTATCTTATCGGCGCCTCCACAAACAAACCACCACTATTCGACTCCAAAAATTATGCATTTTGGAAAGAAAGAATGGAATGCATCTTACAAAGTTGCGGGTTCAATATTTGGAACACGGTTATAAATGGAGAATCCATCCCGAAGAAAGACAGAACCAAAGTCCTCAAGGAGCTCGATGATGAAGACAAGAAATTATTCTCCATAAACGGTAAAGCTCTAAATATTCTTCATTGTTCACTTACCTCTACGGAATACTGTCATATTCGAGGGATACGATCGCCACATAAAGTGTGGGAAAAATTAGAAGCTATCTATGAAGTATATGCAAATGAAAGGAGCTATTCAAAAGCATCTACTTCTCAATCGGATACAACATCAAATCCAACGACATGGGATGAGCTTCTTACAACTTCCGATGATGAAGAAGCCGAGCAATGTCTTATGGGCATCGAAGAAGAAAATGAGGTACGCTCTAACCCCACTAATTCTTTTGATACTGAATTGCAAGATGATTATGGTGAATTGCAAAATGATTTTGATGAGCTTCAAAATGAATTCCAAAGCTTGCTTGTTAAATACAAAAATTTGAAAAAGGAATTCAATATTTTGAAAAATGATAAGGATAGCTTATATGTTTCTTATGAATCACTCTCTTGCGCTCACACTACCATACTTGATACGGTTAGAAACATTGAAAAAGAAAATAACACTCTTGTTAAGGATTTTAATTGCATGAAAAATGATTTGACAAAGTTTAATTTGAGTACCGATAAAATAACCAAAATTCTTGATGTTCATCGTTGTGATCATTTGAAACTAGGACTTGGTTATAAGCCTAATGTTATTAATCATAAGAAAAAGAATAAAGTCTCTAAGCATGTTGGTCATTATGCTCCTAGAATTATTACATGCTTCTATTGTGGTAAAAGGGGTCACACGGCAAATTCTTGTCGGGCTAGAAATAGCTCTAATTATTATTGGAGACCTAAAAGTCTCAATACTAATCCCGAAGGACCCAAACACTTGAGGGTACCACAAAACAATGTCATATTAGGTACTCGGCGGAATAACAATCAAAGAAAATTCATATCGTCAAGAAGCATCAAATGCCCATATCATTTGATCATCATCACAATGAATTTCCAATAGGGAGATATTATCAACAATGGGAATGACACAAATCTTAGAAATGGAGTAATTGGAGAAGCCATCATCAACAAAATGATTTTCCAAGAGAAAGATATCATCAACAATGGAAAAGACACAACCCATGGAAATGGCGTAATTGGTAAACCGTATCTCCCTATTAAAATACGATAGTGTTTTGTTTTTATGCATGCTTGTATTTTTGCCTTAATTGTCAAAATGATTTTTCAAATATATCTCTTGGGTTTTTGTCTCGAAACGATTTATTGAGACATGTTTTGATTTAGCGAACACTTTTACAAAAATCGCTATCATACGAGACTTCTTGTAGAACCCGAGCTCATTTAGGCATAATGCATTTTGATTAAAAGTCTATAATTACACATATGTTGCATATTAATTATTTTTGGTGTCTTATAATCTTCGGAAAATATTTGAGGTTCGATTTGCAATTTTTTGGAAAAGTTTTTTGGAAAAACTGGTACCCGGGGACAGGTACCGGTCGATCGGGTGTAAAACAGACGGACATAAAGTTTTTTAAAAACAGAGTCTGTTCTCTACTCTCTCATTTCTTCTCTAGTTCGAACCCTAGCATTTTCCCCCAAAAATGTCTTCAAATTCCCTCAAATCTTCACTAATCCTTTCAAATTTTGAAACTTATCATCCCTATCATCTTATTTATCATGGGTCCGCGTCAATTTACCGGACCAAATCCTCAAAGGAGGAAAAGGAGGCAAAAGGGAGAATCTTCATCAGATCCCCAAGATGATGAAATTCCACAAAAGGATGCTCAAAATCGGCTCACGGATGAGGAAATTGAAGAATTAACTGCCGGGATTACAAAATCGAACATATATTGGGATACAAGTAAGTTTAAACTTCTTTCCAAGCCTCTTACTAGGGCTAATAAATTTCGATTTTTGCACAAGCTAGCCGAGGAGCATTATGAGAAAATAGAAGTGAATGATAAAAGGATTGTTCGTACTCGTATTGTCCGATTTTTGACATTTCGTGATGATTATCCGCAATTTAGGGCTTATTTTGAGAATCAAGGTTGGGTGTCACTTTGGGATAATCCTAATTTGCACTATGATGATGAGCTTATAAAATTATTTTATGCAAACATGTGGATAGTTGATGCTACGGCAAATAATCCTTTGGAACTTCATACATATGTTAATGGTAGGCATTTTTCATGGACGTATGCCGATATTTGTCGTCATTTTAATGTTCCAAATGATGGTATTGTTAATGTTGATTGTGGACATTGGAATGATGATGCTCTTGGAGTTTCATTAAAAGAAATGAAGACATTTTTGGAAGTTCTACCCGCAGGAACTATTTTAGCAATGCCACCACACTACCGTATTGTGTCGCTCATTTGTTCTTATTGTGTTTGTGGGAAAGAAGGGAAACTTCCAAGTAATCTTGAATTTTTCCTAACTTACAAAATTGTCCGGGGCGAAAGGATTAACTATGGGCCCGTCTATCTATATTGCTTGGTGGAATCAAGGACTCTACCTAAGAAGCATTATACATTGGGAAACTTGATTTGTAAGCTTCTATATTTGTCGGGATACCCGTAAAATGAAATGAACACCAAAATTCGTCCTCATTACTTTGATAAGGATAATGTGCTTCAAATGGAAAGAATGAGACGGACTCTACCTCGGGTTCCCACTAGAGCCGCTGGGGGACGTGCTCGTATTCCACAACATCCTCGGAATGACTACTGTGATGACATTGAGGTTGAAGATATTGTAGGAAGAGGTGAAAATGTTGGTGATCAAGAAATTAGGGAAGAAGAAAATGTGCAAGATGAAGATGAGCAAAATGATGAAGAAGGGGATGAAAATGAACCGAATGTTGATGACTTGACTCTCACAGAAAGAATGGAAAAAGTTGAGAGGGAAACTTTTCGTGATGTTGCATCACTTAGAAAATAAATCCGAGAAGTGAAGGAAGAAAATGCAAAAATGAAAGAGGAAAATGCAAAAATGAAGAGCAAAATGGGGAAACACAAGAAATTCATCAAGGAGCTTCTCCCTGCGGCTTGCTTTTCCTCGGATGAGGACTGACGTCCCTACCCCGTGCTTTCAAAATGTTTTTGCATATTTTACTTTGAACTTATTGTAATGCATACTATTCTAGTGTTTGATGTTTTTGTGATTCTTAATGCACTTTGAATAACTCTATTGCACTAATGAATTTTTGTTGTTTTCAAAAGGGGAGAAATAGCAAGTACTAAGCAAAGTGCTTGAATATGGTTGAATGGTATATTGCTTGGATTGATGGTATAAAGTACTTGATGGTAAAAGTACTTCTTGGTATTACATTTGCATATATGGCATAAGTGATTTTGATATCATATTGTGTGTATATCATTTTTGGTAAGATTACTCCATCCTTAATCTCAATTGCGTTGAACCCTTGAGAAAGTGCTTATTCTTTGATATCTTGATGGAATCTTGAGCATATTGATGGTTGATAATTATTTGACGTATACTTGCACTTGGTGATGAAAATTTTGGCATGGTTACTTTTACAAAAGGTCATATACATCCTTTGCTTTTCTATGCACACCAAGTGCTTGATAAAATATTTCAATAAAAATTTCCGTGTTGGCATGATTCTCTCAAATTCAAATGTCTTATAAACTTATAGAGATCATGTTTTGTCACTCAAATGAACTTTTTCAAATTATCTTTTCAAACTTTCCCTTATCATTTGGAATTTTAAGCTCTATGTCCAAAAGCTCGATAATTCGATGAAAATGCGCACTTTGATATATTACTATGATGTTTTTATCGTGCTAACATTCTTTTTGATGATTGAAAAGGGGGAGATACAAGAAACAAGCTCATTAGCTCAAAGAAGCTAGAGAAAGCTCGCAGAAAAAGCTATAAGTTGTGGCTATTTAAAGCCATAAGCTGTGAATGAAACTTAGTCCATTGGATGTTTTATGGACTTCTATACTTGTATAATAATGCTTTTGACAGGGGGAGTTTCCAAGCTCATGATATTCAAGTTTAAATTGTAAAAGTTGAGCTTTTAGCTTTTAATTGTTGCTTCTACTTACTCTTGATTGTGCATGTTGATAGGGGGGCTTTTGTTAAAATTGTTTTTGAAAAATCTTTGCTCCTATGAGTGTGTTTTAAATGGATTGTCCTTTTGGATTGATAAAATGTGTTTTTGTTTTTAAAATCAATCTCCTAAAAATTGTTTTGGTTTGTAATCATCAAAAAGGGGGAGTTTGTTAGATAAATGTTTTTATCATGATTTTGATGATTATATGTCACTATGTTTTGACACCAAAACAATGTCTCCTAAAATGGTCCAAATACTCCTATTTAGTTTTAAAGTATTTTTTGGAATATTTCTTGCAGTTTATTTTCGATGTTTCATTAAATCATTTCGAGCGATATAAAAAGAGATTTTTATGTTTCAAAGTGTTTTTAACAAATACCGAATACCATCAAGGTAACACGACGCTCGAAAAATTATGTCGGAATTTTTGTCGGACCGAACGTACTTGGAAAAGGCCAACTACTCGACCCAAGGGGTCAACCGATCGGTCGACCGGTTGACCCCTTGGTCGACCGGTGGCTGAGTGTGTTTAGCTTCTTCTTTCGATATAATTCAGGTACAGGTCGACCGGATGGTCGACCGGTCGACCATAAGGGTCGACCATGGTGTCCGTCCTCCCCTGCGCCTCTGGACTCCGATTTCTTCATTTGTGAAATAAGGTAGGGACATGTCGAACTATAGGTCAATCGGTCGACCCCTTGGTCGACCGGTTGACCCCCTCGGTCAACCTGTGTGGGACGTAGCTGCAACGGACTTATTTTTGAATATTTGTCTGGTCGACCGGTCGACCACATGGGTTGACTAGTGTAAAATCAGTCGATTTTTTAGTTTTTGGGAGACAACTTTTCCTATATTTGTGGGGTTGATTTATAATAGCTATATTCTTGATTTAACATGTATTTCTTTTCAGATTTCAACCCCTAAGAGGAGCCTATCAATGTTCAATACCTCTCCTATAAATAGAGGAAGATTTGGAGCAACAAAGACAACAACTATACTACAACACAACAAGAGATACATTCAAGCAAATATTTTGTTCTTCAATTTCAACATTCTTGTTGTAATAGCCTAAGGTCTTTCCCTTTCACATCTTGAGGTCTAGGCTTAATTCTTGATTGCACTTACACTTTAAAGTTGTATGATTTATTACCGAGTTGTAATCTTGAATTTGTGTTCGTCATTCAAACACAAGATATCCTTGTGAGTGTTCTTGTGGTAAAAGCACACTTGGGTGATATTAGGTGTTGAAGAGTGTGGTACTCTTCATAGGTGAAGAAGATTGTGGTAATCTTCTTGTGAAAGAGTTTGGTGCTCTTCGAGGTGTTGGAGAGTTCGGTGCTCTTCAAGTTGGAAGATTGTGGTAATCTTCGTTGGTGCCGTTGTAAGAAGAGTGTGGTGCTCTTCAAGGTGAAGTTGTAATAATTGTGGTAATTATTAATAAAATTCTTTTTTTTCCGAAATCCATCCCGGAGATACTAGGGTGGTAGAGCACGTAGTCCCTAGGTGGGGTGAAGCTCTATAAATCATTGTGTGTTGTTTATTTTCCCGCACCTTCATTCTTGTCATTGCTTATTCATTCAAAAAATAGGTCGAAGTTCGGAAAATCGGCATAATCTATTCACCTGCCCTCTAGATTATCGTAGCCACTTGGACTAATAAGAATTGCCACCACCTCCTCCACTAGCTGCAGGATAGAATTTAACTGCACAGGCTCTGCAACAGAGCTTGGTTTTCATGAGGTAACAAGCAGAGCCCAATCAGCGTGCACCTGAACCCGCCCGAGAGGCAAACGATCGAGTCCTAGAACGCTTTCTGCGATTTGACCCGCCGGCTTTCTTGGGAGAGCCATGCGATTTGAAAGCAGAAGTCTGGGTTGAGAAATTAGAAAACATATTTAACGCTCTTCAATACTCTGACGAGCAGAAAGTGACTTTAGTTGTATTTCGATTGGAATCGACAGCTAGGGATTAGTGGAGATCCGTTGAAAGGAAATGGGACCAGGAAAGGGTAGCCAGAACTTGGGAGAACTTCTTGGCTGAGTGTAATGAACAATATATTCCACAAGTGGTGAAGAAAGCACGTCGGGATGAATTCCATAGATTGAGACAGGGAAACATGCCGGTGGCTCAGTACGAGTCAGAATTCCATCGATTGTCCAAGTACGCTCTGGGGACAATCAGTACTGAGGAGGATAAGCTTTATAAGTTCACAAGGGGACTGAAACTGGAACTTTAGAAACAACTTCTGACTGTTGAACTGGCCATATATTCAGCTGCGGTAAAGGCAGCTCTCTGCATTGAGTTGGGACTGAATCGCATTAGGCAGATCCAACAGAACAAGTCATCAAACAGTCTAAAAAGGACAACTGTGGGATAGCCATCTAAGCAGCCTGCCAAGTTTCAGAAGGGACCAGTTGCCAGAACGGATAAAGGAAAAAGACCAGTTCAAGGAAAGCCAGGACAGACATGGACACACTGCCAGAAATCGGGACATACTGCCAATGACTGTTGGTGCAAACAAGGAAGGTGTTTGCGCTGTGGTAGTAATCAGCATCAGCTGAAGGATTGCCCAAATTATGAGGATAAAAACAAGCAGGTGCAGCCAAAGAGGCCGGGCAATGGCTAGGGTAATCGGGCGAGGATGCTCGCTCGAGCGTTTTCACTAGCCGGGCTTGAGGCTCCGGAGGCAACACACATGGTGGAAGGTATGCTTCTAGTATTTGACCACTATGCTAAAGTACTGTTTGGCCCTGTATCATCGCACTCATTTGTCATACCACATTTTGTACACAAGCTGCATGCATGCATGGAACATATGCCTATATGTCTAGAGTATCAACTTCTACGGGCGTAAGCCAAATAATGATATTATCTGATCTTATTACCTATATCCGAATACGACGTGATACTGGGAATGAACTCGTTATCTGCACACCATGCACAGATGGACTGCCATCACAAGTCCATCAAACTATGCGAACCTGAAAAGCCCGAAGTGGAAATTTCGGGAAGAGCACGAGTCAAGATTGCCCCAATCATTTCTGCAATGAAAGTGAGAAAGGCAATCACTAGAGGAGCACAAGGGTACTTGGAGTTTGTAATCAACAAACCTAAGGTAGAGATACAAATTCACCAAGTGCCCATAGTATCGGAATACACATATGTATTTTCACAAGAACTCACCACTGTCCCTTCGAATAGGGAAGTCGAGTTCACCATCGAGGTGTTACCAGGAACCACCCCGATTGCTAGAATGTCGTATAGGATGGCTCCTATTGAGTTGCAAGAGTTGAAGACTCAATTACAGAAGTTGATGGATGTGGGATTTATCCGACCGAGTACGTCTCCATGGGGAGCACCGTACTATTCGTCAAGAAGAAAGATGGCACATTAAGACTGTGCATAGATTACTGCGGTCTTAATAGCGTGAGCATCAAGAATAAATATCCCCTCCCGAGGATAGACGAACTGTTTGATCAACTTCAATTTGCAACAAGGCTATTACCAACTGAAGATCCGTGAAGAAGATATTTCTAAAACTGCATTCCAGACTAGGTATGGACACTACGAGTTTGTAGTAATGCCTTTTAGTCTGACGAATGCACCTGCAACGTTTATGGATCTGATGCATCGAGTCTTTCGACCCTATTTGGATCAGTTCGTAGTGATATTCATCGATGATATACTCGTGTACTCTAAGACTAGAGAAGAGCACAAAAGTCATCTGAAAATCATCCTAGAGATACTACGTGAGCATAAGTGTATGCCAAGTTCAGCAAATGTGAAGTTTGGCTTAGCAAAGTCGCATTCTTGGGACATATAGTATCCGACACTAGAATCGTAGTGGATCTTTCGAAGGTACAAATAGTGGTTGAATGGAAACAACCCGAGTCAGTAACAGAGATCAGGAGCTTCTTAGGATTGGCTGGATATTATCAAAGATTTATCAAGGATTTCTCTAAGATAGCCGGACCAGTCACTCAACTGACCCAAAAGCAAGTCAAGTTTGAGTGGAACAATAAATGCGAGGCTAGTTTCCAAGAACTGATGAAACGACTTACTACAACTCCAGTCTTAGCCCTTCCGAAGGGAACAAAAAGCTTTGTCGTTTATAGTGATGCATCAAAAGAAGGACTAGGAGCAGTACTCATGTAGGAAGGAAGTGTCATTGCTTATGCATCACAAAAGCTCAAGCCGTATGAGGCCAATTACCCGATGCATGACTTGGAATTGGCATCGATAGTATTCGCGTTAAAGAATGGAGGCACTATCTCTATGGAGCAACGTTCACGGTTTTCACAGATCACAAGGCCTAAAGTATCTATTCTCTCAGAAAGATCTCAATCTTAGGCAACGAAGATGGATGGAGTTAATTGAGGATTATCACTTTGAAATTCAATACCATCCTGGGAAAGCTAATGTAGTAGCCGACGCCTTGAGCAGAAAGGCGAGTTTAGCCAAACTAATGGTTCGAGAGTGGAAATCATTAGAAGAACTGAGCAATTGGAATCCGATGAGGACCAATACTCAGATTACATGTGGTAACATTTTAGTTAAACCCGATCTGCTGGACGAGATCAAGGCAACATAGGAATCACATGTGCATCTTCAAAAGCTGAAAGAGAAGATACTTAAAGGAGAGAGACCAAAATTTTCGGTACCCGAAGACGGGATTATTAGATTCCAAAATCGAGTTTGTGTACCGAATGACGAGCAGATGAGAAATAGAATTCTGGCAGAGGCACATCGCTTGAAGTACACTATACACCCCCGAGGAAACAAGATGTATAAGGATTTGAAACGGAATTTTTGGTGGGTAAACATGAAGAACCAGGTAGTGGAGTTCGTTGCGAGATGTTTGACTTGTCAATGAGTGAAAGCAGAACACCAATGACCATCTGGTTTGTTGCAGCCGTTGAGGATTCCCGAGTGGAAATGGGAACACATAACGATGGATTTCGTGATGGGCCTACCAAGGACCAGAGGAGGCCATGATGTTATATGGGTAGTTGTAGACCGACTCACGAAATCTGTACACTTCTTACCCAGTCGACATAATATCGGAGGATCCGAGGTTTGTCTCCAGATTTTGGAAGTGTTTGCACGAGGAGTTGGGTACTTCACTAAGTTTCAACATAGCAGCACACCCACAAACTGATGGACAGTTTGAGCGAACAATTCAAACCCTGGAAGATATGTTGCGAGCCTGCACATTGGATTTCCAAGGAAGTTGGGACTCATACTTACCGTTGGCCGAGTTCGCCTACAATAACAGCTATCAGGCCATGATTGGGATGGCACCCCTTGTTTGATACATGTTTTTATCTTAATTTTGATGATTTTATTTTGTCTCCAAAACAATGTTTTTAAAGGTTGTCCAAATACTCCTAAATGATTTAAAATGGTTTTAATATTTTCCGGAGTATTTCCTCAAGTTTATTTTCGACAATATTGGACAAACACTTTTAATGTTTTTATATCAATGGATTTTTACTTCTAAACAAGGTTCCTAACTATTGTCTAAATACTTCCGATTGGTTCAAAATGTTTTTACTAAATTTTGAGTATTTCTTGAGTTCAATTTTCGACAAAAATGGACAACATTTTGTCTCGTGGTCGACCGGCCGCATATCTATAGGGCAACCCGTGACCTGAAGAGTACGTTTGAAACAGAAAAATGAACCTCAAGTAGAATTGGGCATGGTGTCGGTCACCCAAGGTCGACCGGCAGCCGTCGACCGTCGCCCCCGTGCGACCGGTACCTGCAAGTTTGCAATTGAAACAAAACTTTTTTCTTTGGTTTTACACTTAGGGGACCATTGAAGTCGTGGTCGACCGGCCGAATTTTACACATCGACCGGTCGCCCTGTGTAAAATTATTGTGATTCGTTTCAAACTTATTTCGTATGATTATTCTAATAGTTGCATTGACAACAAAAATATGACCGTTTGACAGCAGACACATTTCCTTAAATTGTGGGATTGATTTCTAACAGCTATATTCTTGATTTTAATTGTATTTTTTTTGTAGATTTTCAATCCCCAAGATGAGCCTATGCTTGATCAATCATCTCCTATAAATAGAGGAAGTTTTGGAGCAACCAACACAACAATTGAGATACAACACAACAATATACACTTCAAGCAAATACTTGGTCTTTCATTGTTATTATTCTTGTTGTAAATTTGCCTAGCTTATCACTTTCACATCCTTGAGGTCTAGGCTATTCTTGATTACACTTTGCACTCAAATTGTAATATTCATTATTGAGTTGTAATCTTGATTTTTGGTTATCATTCAAACACAAGATATCCTTGTGAGTGTTCTTGTGGTAAGAGCACACTTGGATGATCTAGGTGATAGGTGCAAGAAGATTGGGGTGATCTTCTTATTGAGGTGTTGAAGAATTTGGTATTCTTCAAGGTTGAAGATTGTGGTAATCTTCACAAGGTGCCGTTGAAGGAAGATTGTGGTAATCTTCAAAGGGAGATTGTGGTAATCTCCAAAGGTGTTGTTGAAGAAGAGTGTGGTGCTCTTCAAGGTGTTGTAAGTTGAATTTGTATTAATTTTGGTAATTAATAAAATTCTTTTTCTTTTTGAAATCCATCCCGGATATCTTTGGGGTGGTAGAGGATTAGGCCCTAGGTGGGTTGAACCTCTTTAAATCGACGTGTGTTGTTTACATTCCGCACCTTTATTATTGTGTTTGAGCATTGATTATAAAAATAGGGCGAAATCGAAAAGATGGAGATAATCTATTCACCCCCTCTAGATTATCGTAGCTTCGCTTGACTTACAAGTGGTATCAAAGCCAAACTCTTTGGCAAGCTCGTTTCACATCGCGAATGAAGAGAAACGATCGTCGGCTACTTAACGAAGCTCATCTATCCCAAGACCTCCACCACCAAGCCACCACTATTTGATTCAAAAATTTTAATTTTTGGAAAGAAAGAATGGAATGCTATCTACAAGGTTGCGGGTTCGACATTTGGAACACCGTCATTAATGGAGAATCCATTCCGATGAAAGATACACCACACACCTCAAAAGGCTTCAAAAAGCTCAATGATGAAGAGAAGAAAATCATCTCCTTAAACGGTAAAGCTCTCAATATTTTGTATTGTTCATTTACTAATTTGGAATATAAACATATTATAGGAATAAAACCGGCACATGAAGTATGGCAAAAATTAGAAGCCATCTATGGAGTATTTGCAAATGAAAGGAGTCAAACAAAAGCATCTACTTCTCAAAGGGATACAAGTTCAAATCTAAGGAACAAGCCTCTTACAACTTCCAATTATGAAGAAGTTGAATATTGTTTTATGGGCATCAATGAAGAAAACGAGGTATGTCTTAAACCCTCTACTTCCTATGATACTGTCATTCAAAATGATTATTGTGATTTGCAAAATGATTATGATGAACTTCAAAATGAATTCCAAAGCTTACTTGTTAAATACAAAAATTTGAAAAAGGAATTCAATATTTTGAAAAATGATAAGGATAGTTTATTTACTTTCTATGAATCACTATCATGTGCTCACACCACCACACTTGATAAGGTGAGAAACCTTGAAAAAGAAAAAAATACTCTTGTTGAGAATATTGATTGCATAAAAAAGGATTTATTAAAATCTAACTTGAGTACTAATAAATTGTCCAATATTGTTGATGTTCATAATTATGATAAAGGACTTGATCATAAGCCTAATGTTGTTAATCATATAAAAAAGGATCAAGTCACTATGCACATTAGTCATTATGCTCCTAGAATTATTACATGCTTTTATTGTGGTAAAAAGGGTCATACGGTAAATACTTGTCGGGCTAGAAATAGCTCTAATTATTGTTGGAGACCTAAAAGTCTCAAGACTAATCCTAAAGGACCCAAACACATAAGGGTACCACAAAATAATGTGTTATTAGGTACCGTGAAATAATGATCAAGAAAATTCATACCGCTAAGAAGACATCAAATGACCGTTTCATTTGATCAAAGAAGGAGAAACTATTTTCGACAAAGCCAATTTTCAAGAAGAGGATATAATCAAAATTGGGAAGAACATAATCCTTGGAAATGGCAAAGATATCATCAACAAGATGACTCTCAAAGAAGAAGAGACCATCAACAATGGGAAGGTAACAAACCTTGGAAATGGAGTAATCAAAGAAGTCATCATCAACAAAGTGACTTCTCAATGGGAAGATATCATCAACAATGGGAAAGACACAACCCATGGAAACGGCGTAATTGGTAAACCGTATCTCCCCATTTATATATGCATTTTTAATTCTATGCATGTTTTTATTTGTGTCTTAATTGCAAAATGAGTTTTCAAGTATTTGTTTTTTTGGTCTTTAGTATATTTGAGAGTTTCATAATTTTTTTTTTGATATCTCCTATTACTTGCCTACACTTGTATTTTTTGTGCAAACTTTGTCTAAGAATTGTGTAGGATATGTATCTCATATTCATTGGCCATTTCGTCATCAAGTTTCTTAAACTATCGAGGTATGTTGACTCGTATTTTTCTTAGAACTCGATATTATGCTTATGCACACATCTTTCAAGATATTTCACTTTAACCCTTAAGTGCCCCTAAATAATTTTGCAAATATTCTCTTAAAAGGGCACTACTTGTTAAGTCTCGATTTTCTCGAATATATGTTTTCCGAAACCCGTATTTGTTGGACTTGATCCAAAATTATCTTTTTGCAAAGTTTTATAACTTTTGGGGTGGAAAATCGAATTTTTGAAAAAACTCGAAGAATGAAAAAAGATCGGGATTTGGGCGGTCATAGGGCGGCGACGCGCCGCACGTCGACCGGTCGCACCCTACCAATCGACCGGTCGCCCAAAGCTAATTTTGAGATATAAACTCTCGACCTTGATTCAAAACAGACGCAACATATTTCTCAAAACCCGTTTTGGTGCGATTCTGTCATTCCCTTTTCTTAAAATCTTCAATTCTTCATCATTTTTCACGATTCTTGTTGCTAATCTTCTTATTTTCACAAGAATCTTACATATATGGCTCCTCCTAGAAATTCTACTGGTCGAAATCCCATCTCCAAGCGTAGAAAGGGCAGAGAGGGTTCTTCGAGAAATCGGCAAGAGGAAGCCGAACAAAGGGATATTCGAGCCGCTCAAAGAAACGTGGCTCAAGAAGGTGATGATGTTCAAAATCCCATTCTCTCTCGGGCCCAAATTACCGAGCTCCGCGGAACAATTTCGCTCCAAAATTGCCGTTGGGCGAAAGGTAAAAAATCTTTTGTTACTCAAGCTCCTAATTCCCACAATGTTCTTAATTTCATCAATAAGTATGCGGAATGGTATTATGAAGATTCGGGAATGGGAGGAAAATCTATTGCTCGGACTAAAATGTGTCGTTTTAGTTCATTTACAAATGAGTATCCTACTATTAGAGGATTTTTTGAGGAGCAAGGTTGGATGTATCTATGGGAGCATGCTTATGTTTTGTATGATGATGATATTATCCAACATTTTTATGCTAATCTGTGGGTGCAATATGATAATGAAAGGAAGCCGATTGCCGTTAATTCGCTTGTAAAGGGTCGTCATTTTAGATGGACTCCCAATGATATTTGCCGGCTTTTACATGTTAGAGAAGGTGGTTGGGATTATTTCTCTTGTGGGACTTGGAATGATGAAATGTTGGGGGTGTCGATGAAAAAGTTAAGACATATTTGGGAGTATGGCCAAAGTATTCTTTGTTGGCAATGACACTTGAGCATCATATTTTTCGGGTCATTGTCGATATTGCATTTGTGGTAAGTCGGGAAAGATGCCTAGCAACATGGATTACTTTTTGACTTATAAGATTGCTAGGAGGAACCACTTAACTTTGGTGCCATACTTATTCAATGTCTAATTGAGTCCATCACTCAAGGTAATAAGAAGTTGGTTATGGGAAATTGGATTTGTAAACTTCTTATTCAATCGGGACTACCTTCATTCGGAGTGTAACTCGGAGGTATTTCAAAATGACTTCGACATTGATAACATCTCCCAAATGGTCACGATGCGCAAGAATATGGACATCCGACCAACTAAAATGGCTAGAGGAAGAGGTCAAGAGTCCCCCGATCCTAATGACTTCTTTGATGATGCCGAGGCCGCAAGATTGGCGGAAGAGGGTGAACCGAGCAATCCCAGGGTATAGGTGCTCAACCGCCTAGGAGAGGTATATACCAAGCCGAATTTGATGAGATGAGGGCTTTTCATGAAACAAGGTATGAGGCTTTGGAGCAAAAGACCTCCAAAATGCAAAAGTCTATCGGCAAGTTGAAGAAATTCATCAAGGACTTTATTCCCGGATCTTGCTTCTCCTCGGATGAGGAATGATGTCCCCACCCCCTTTACTTTCTAGCATTTTCGTTGCTTTGTATTTTTATGAACTTTTGTAAAACTCTCTCGTACTAATAAAATTTGCTTGTCTTATTGAAAGAGTGAAAATTACAAGTTGATAATGACTTGTGGGTGATCATGGTATTGGTGGAGTATTTGATGGTAAAAATACTCTAATTTAGCATATTGTTTGATAATTGGTATGAAGTACTTGATGGTAAAAGTGCCTCTTTTAATGCTTTGATCATTATGCTTAGTTGGATATATTGGGACATTTGATATATCATACAAGTATTGTTTAAGGCATGACTTGTATTACTTGAAGAATGCTCTAATTTTTGGCATTTGTAATGCCTTGATCCTTCTTAGCTTATATTATCTCAATTGGGTTGAACCCTTGAGAATCTACTTTGTTTGAGCCTCTTATTTGATGGACTAATGTTGCATATTTTGCATATGATATTGTTGAGCTTTGAAATGAGGATGATTGATGATGATATGGAAATTTTTTGGTTTGAACCATTTACACAGGTTATATACAACCTCTTTTATTTTTCACGCACACATAGTGTTCGATAAAATGTCGCAATCAATATTTCAACTTCTACATGATTCTCTTGCTTCCTAATGTCTTAAAACCATTTTGAGATCATGTTTTTGGCTAACAAATGAGCTTATGGATTTCTTATGATATATTTCTCCAATTGTTTTTGGAGTTTTTAAGCTTAAATTGCTCAACGGTTGATAAACCATCCCTTTGGTGCACTTTGATGACATTATATGATGTTTCTATCATCCATACACTCTTTTTGATGATTCCAAAGGGGGAGAAACAGGAAATTGGCGCATTAGCTCAAAGAAGCTAATAAAAGCTTGTTATAAAAGCTATAAGCTATGGCTCATAAAAGCCATAAGTTATGATTCATTTTTAGTCCAATTATTGCTTGATGGACTTATACAAGTGTTTAATGATGTTTTGTGACAGGGGGAGCTTATAAGCTCTTGAACAAATAGTAAAAGCTAAAGCTTTTAGCTTATAGCTTATGGAGATTTGATTTTACATTAGTCTTGATATGCTTGTTGATAGGGGGAGCTTGTGCTTACTATTGATTATATTTACTCCCTACTTGGTTGCTTTTATATTTTGGAAATTTCGGTTGCTTCCAAACGGTCCAATGTTTTTTACCGGAAAATCTCTTCTAAAATTGTTCTCCCAATTTGTGTAAAAATTGTTTTGGTTTGTAATCATCAAAAAGGGGGTGATTGTTTGATACATGTTTTTATCTTAATTTTGATGATTTTATTTTGTCTCCAAAACAATGTTTTTAAAGGTTGTCCAAATACTCCTAAATGATTTAAAATGGTTTTAATATTTTCCGGAGTATTTCCTCAAGTTTATTTTCGACAATATTGGACAAACACTTTTAATGTTTTTATATCAATGGATTTTTACTTCTAAACAAGGTTCCTAAATATTGTCTAAATACTTCCGATTGGTTCAAAATGTTTTTACTAAATTTTCGGAGTATTTCTTGAGTTCAATTTTCGACAAAAATTGGACAACATTTCTGTCTCGTGGTCGACCGGTCGCCCTATAGGGCAACCCGTACCTGAAGAGTACGTTTGAAACAGAAAAATGAACCTGAAGTAGAATTGGGCAAGCTCGTTTCAATATTCAGCCACAATATTCCCACTATCTCCCAACATTCCCCTCAATATTCTCTACACCCTTACATCTTTCAATTAGACCCATACTTTGACCACCAAAATTGTCTCCCATGCAAGCTACAATTTAGAAGCCTTAGAACAAACAAAAAAATCATCCTCCATACCTTCATTGCAATCGGCCATAAGCCTTAGGGGGACACCAAATTTTTGTTTCGTTCTCTCATCCTTCAACCCTCAAGTTACCCAACATCCTCCAACTTCTCTCTAGAAAATCCCCTTTCTTTCTTTCTTCTTCTTCTTCTTCTTAACCAAAAAATACAAGAAAACTCTTCTCTCTACCTACAAAATTCGAAACCTAGGCTAACAAGGTGAGAAATTTTGCATCTTGTTCAATCTTTCTCATTTTCTTCAAGACTTCTTACTTTCTCTAATTTTCTTTTGATTATTTCATTTTTGAGGTATACTTAGGAGTTAAGTTGGATTCCTTAAGGATATTTGGAGACAAACTTGAAGGACTTTCAAGACATCCTAGAAATCAAGATATCAAGGTAAGAAATTGGGTTTGTAGCATTTTTCTTTCTTCCCCTAAAAATTCAAAAATTTGACTTCTCCATTTTTAATTTTGGAGGTTTAGGGGCTGACCTTGAGGGATTTGTTTGAGGTTGATCAAGCTATATTTTTTAGAGACCTCCAATTTTACTACAATTCCAACTACTCAAGGTAAGGGTGGTTTTGCCAACTTATTCACCTCTTTATTTTTCTTCTTAATTTTAACTCCATTTTCTAACTCTTTTTTTTTTTGTATTTCTTGACTTAGGGGCTTACCTAAGTGAGTTCATACTCAAAGTTGTGAAACTTATCCTTTTATTTCACAACAATTCAATTTTTAAGGTGGGTTGAAAAATCCTTTCAACTTCTAGGTGTTTTCTTTAAAATGCATGTAATATTTATTTCTTGAGAGCTTGAGATATATATATATATATTATGTATTGCATGTTGTTTTCAAGTATTGAGTTATAAAAATTCTCAAGTGTTGCTAAAAAATGCTATTCATTGCAATTTAGGTGCATGCATGTACATTTTAATGCTTTATTTGATGAATTATTCGATGAGATGTTTATGCATGTTTATGAATCTTGATATCCATGTTTTATTTGACTTATAACCTGGAAAGGTCGAGCATAATTGATTAAAACTGAATATTTGGACTTGAAATGCAAAAATGGCAAATTGGTGGACTTAATTGCAAGAAAATAAAACTTAAGGGACCCATCTGTAATTTTCGAATTTTGGGACTGTACTCAGGTTCAAAAATTATATTTTGATATTTTAATAAAGTTTTAAGAGTTTGGAGATAAATAAAATCAACCCTTAAAAGCCCAAGGACTAAATTGCAAGATTTTAGAAGTTTAAGGGCTAATTTGCAAATTTCGAAACTGTTCCAGCCCCACCTTTTAAAATTTGAAATTTTAATTCTTAAGGTACTGGAAATAACATATTTTAAAAGTATTCCAAAAATCCAAGTGTTTAGAGCATGGAAAGTAATTCTATAAAAATTGAGGGACCAAGTTGTAAAAGATTGAACTTGAGGACCAAAATGAAATTTCTAGGACTTATACAGTCCATGTACCTGGAGATACACTTTTAACTATAACCTTATGATATTTTGAACCCAAGGTTCAAATGTCATAATAATCTTACCCCTAAAAGCCTTTAAGGCAATTATTTAAAAAATGGACAAAAACGAGATTTTCAAAAGTTAAGGGACCTATACTTATTCCTTTTTAAAACTGCTTTAGTCCCAATATCCAACTGATCTTAGTGACATTTTTCAATTGGAATCACATTAAAATCCCTTTCGGTTTGTGAGATCCGATTATTTTAAACTCGTGGCCCAAAATGACAATTTTAACAAATTTAGGACCAATATGAGAATTTTATAAAAACTCGACCCCAAAACTTTAAAAACCTGAATTTTTGAATAATTTAGAGCATTTATGACTTGTCCTTATAATTTTTCGAGGTCGAGACAAAAACTTATTCAACTTTTAACCCCTAAAGTATTAGTTTTTACAAAACGGGGCTAATTGTAAATTTTTCTTTTAACAAGGACCTAACTCAAATTATTTTCTTTCAAGAATAGCCGTGGAACCTATGACTTATAATAGTTATTTAAAATATTTTATTTTCTTAAAATCCCTTAATTTATCGGATCGTCTTGAACGAATAATACGCGATCACAGGATGACTTTCTCGCCTTGCGGTTCCGAATCTATAACGGGACTTATGTTCCACCTAATCATTCAAGACATCGAAGATTACTTTTCCTCTCGATAACTATCTTCATCTAAATTACTCCACCAAAGCCGATAAATGCCATGCACAAATTCTCGAAAACTTTCTTGAACTACTTCTCTGAATCAATATACTGGACTGCTTGGTTGACATCTTGTACTTGTAATTATTTCCTGCCTAAGTTAACTTGGTGTGTCGAGCTCACAGTCGGAATGGATACATCGGGGATGGAACCGGGCAGCTCGACTGCTATTTCACTCTCTAACCCCATCGTCCTAATCCCGCAACTGAGGGACGGAGTTTGTCCAAGGAAAGCGGGTCGTAGTACTTGAGGTATAATCATGATTATGACAATCCGGGACTAGCCGCTCTACTGTAGATTTGTCTTTGCCTATGGAGCGATAAGGTGACAGGTCTTGGACCATCTTGCTCGGGGAGTTACAAGGAAGAACAAAGGAATCGCTGTCTGATCCACATGATTATGGAGTTAATCGGACCCGTTTGGTTGGCGCTATAAATCCATACGCAATCGCTACTTGTATTGCTTGGGTTGGCATTACATTCCATACGCAACCACTACCTGTCTTACTTGAATCACATAGCGCTTGTATGATCATAAACTATTTCATCAAAATTGTATAAGTATATTATTTCAAGTATTTATATCACGATGCTTGCGAACTGTGTGTGAACCACGCATCATGACTCACGCATTTTTCAAACAACAGTTTTCTTGCATTTAACTATATATATCGCCACACTTGCACATGATCACCCCATTCACTGAGAATTTTCGTCTTATCCACTCCTGTTTTTCTAACGGCTAGATGAGGAGTTCATTGAAGATGTCGAACCTGCCACAGACAGATTTCCCGTGCTCCGCCTGTTGGATTTATTTTCTTTTGATTACTGCTATTGTTGGACTTCTTTTATTCTGTTTCCATTTTAAGTTGTAACTTAAGGGCGTATGACCCTTTGACACTTAAGTTTGTGATTCCTTATGTACTTTGGATTTTTTTGGACTGTAAGTTGGTTATGTTATCGTTGGACTGTAAGCTATGTTGGGATATTTGGTTGGATGTATTTGTAATTCGTACCCGTACTTGTAGTTTATTTCTGCTGCTTTAGACTCTGTTTCATTTGGGGTTATGTTGATATTTGTCTAGACTGTTTGGTCTATTTCTGTTAAGTTGTGGATCGTCGTTGCGTTCCCGTTTGGGGCGTGATAGAAACAACCCCGAAACAGTATAAAAAAATACAAAAACAAAACAAAAAAAACTTAAAAATTGGTATAAAAAAATACATTGAAACATTGAATGCAATATGGAAACAATAAAGAAACATCATAACAACATTAAAAACTGTACAAAAAACAATCCAGAAACAACAGAAACACTATAGAAAACACCACATCAATAAAAGAGTTTAAAAATAGGTAAAAACAATATTGAAACATTGAAAAGTACATGGAAAAACCAAAAAAAAAATCATAACAATATTAAAAACGCTATAAAAAACAACCTAAAAATAATATATAAAACAACACATGAAAAAAAAACATAAAAAACAAAAGTTGTATTGAAACATCGAAACAACAATGAAACAACCAAGAAACAAATAGAAACAACATTGAAACAATAGAAATAGCATATAAAACAATACATGAACAAAAACAATCGAAAAAACGTAAAAATAACAAAAATATATGCAGGAGCGAAAAAAACTAAAAAAGGAGTACAAAAATGATGTGGGCGTAAACAGTGGTGATTTTCCCAAAAAGGAGGGTATGTGGTGGAATGTCCCCTATAAAAAAAAAGGGTTGGGACAAGTCAAAATCCCATCTGACCACTATTTTTTAGACCATCCCGATCCGCTCCATGAAAGTACACATGAAATGATCGAGACTGACCTAACTTTTAGGGTATAATGGGCTGGGCCAGATACGTCCGTATCGTTTCGGTCCTCCAAATTATAGCCCGGCCTTTTCCCCTGCACAACCCTTCGGACTGGACCCATTTTGACACCTCTAATAATCAGATATTTGTGTTCATATCAATCCATAGTCAATAACTTGTAATGATGGTGATTAGTCCCATATATGTTGCATTGTCAATAATGGATAAGTTATATTGATGGTGGTTGTGAGATTATTTCTGTATATATAGATTTGTATATAACATAAACATTTGACACATTATGATTTACTGACAGTGGGTGGAAAATCATTCTCGTATACATAGATCTGTATATAACATAAACAACAAACACATTAAGTCGTACCGCCAGTGGGTAGGAGATCATTCCCGTATATACAAATTTATATATAACATAAACAATAAACATGTTAAGCAATGTCGATGGTGGGCGAGATATCATTCTCGCATGTAAATAGATTTGAATATAAGATTTTATATATTTTTCTAGAAAAGCATTATTGAAAATATTATTAAAATATAATGTATTGATTGTTTGGAGAACACTGACTTTTACAATATCAATATTCTATCTTATAAAAAAATTGTTGAATATATAGTTTGTAATATAATATAATATATATATTATATATATATATATATATATAATATATTGGCCTTACATGAAGAAAATGTTTTGGACTTGTTTGCATGATATGCTATGCAACCATAGTAGACGTATGTGCATGGGAAAAGTCACAATGTTTCATTAACACCTTATTGGTCAGTTGCTTTGGTGATTTGCAATGAAAGTTTGAAGAGTTGCTTAAACCACATGCAACCAATGGTGATTCGTAATGAAAGTTTTGAAGAGTTGCTTTGGTGTTTTTCAATCTCAGCCGAAAAAGAAAGTGCCGATTCGAAGAGCTCAATTGTCAACCGTAAAGGCATCAATTTATTTTTGTATAAATAAGTGATGAAGGCCATATTAGAACTAACTTTTAGCATTCTTATTTTCTTGTAGAAACAATCCAAAAACTTGCTATTTGGTTGTTTCATTAGTCTATTGTATCCTAGAAGTAATTTGCCATATACTCGGTTAGCAAGTAGTGGGGGCAAATAACACTTTAAGGAAAGTGTCCTACACGCCTTAGACTTGTTGTATTCCCTTCAAAGTTGTATTACAAAAAACCTTGTATCTTTTGTTTTCCTCCAATTTCTATTTCGTGTCTTGTTCATACCCGATCATATAAACTTTATTCAACAATCTTAAAGTGTTATTCGAGTTTCCATGGAGTTTACTCAAGAATCTGCAATCAAAGTGATGAATCAAGACTTTGTGAAGTTGGACCGGCTGGATGACACATGCACCAATTTTAATCGTTGGAAGGACAAATTGATGTTTTTCCTAACTGCTCTGAAGGTTGCCTACGTTCTCAATGGATCTTCCAGAAATCCCTCCACCAAAAGATGGTGAATTTGATGAAGTGAAGAAACAAAGGGAGAAGCATCAAGAGGATGAAGTGATGTGTAGAGGTCATATTCTCAACACCTTGTCAGACACCCTTTACGATTTATTCACCGCTGTGAAGAGTCCAAGGGAAATCTGGGCAACACTTGAACGTGAATATGCATCACAAAAGCAAGGAGCAGATAAGTTTTTAATTAAAAAGTATTTTGAATTCAAGCTTGATGATTCTTCTTCTCTCATGGATCAAATTCATAATCTGCAAGTGATAGTTTCAAAACTTAAAGATTATGTGGTGGAAATTTCAGAATCTATGCAAGTAGGTGCGATAATTGCTATATTACCTTCTTCTTGGAATGATTATCAAAAGAAATTACTTCATACTTCTGAACTTTTGACCATATCTAGTGTTTTGAAACATCTAATAATTGAAGAAGGTGTTAGGATTCTTCATAAGAAAGAATTTGATAGTGATCCTAGAGTGAATATGGTTCATGAGAAGAAGTTTAAGAATAAAAGAAAGAATTATGAAAATGCTGATTCTATAGACAAGAAAAAGAAAAATAGAGTTTGCTATAATTGTGGTAAGAAAGGTCACTATAAGGTTGAGTGCAAATCCAACAAGAAGCAAAAAGTTGTTTTGCTAATGCTTCTAGTGCTAATCTTGTTGAAGATGCTACCGAAATTATAGGAATGTCATCTCTTGGTACTGTGACTGAACTCCACTTGGCTACACCAACCTCTTCTAAGGATTGGTGGTATGATTCCGGTGCTGCCATTCATGTTTGCAATGACAAGGAACAATTCAAGAATTATGAAATTCTGGATGGACAACAAGTAGTTATGGCAAATGGTGTGAGGGCCAAGGTGCTTGGTAGATGAGATGTTCATTTGGACTTCACCTCCGGCAAGAAGATGGCACTCACTAATGTGCTTTATGTTCCGGATGTTGTGAAGAATCTTGTCTCTGCGGACATTCTTAATAAGAAGGGGTTAAAGGCTGTACTAGAGTCTAATAATGTAATCTTGTCTAAGAATGGTGTATTTGTTGGAAAGGGGTATTCTTGTGATGGACTATTTAAACTGAGTATCAATAAAGTTAATAATGTTTCTCTTTATTTGATTGATTCTTCTTATTCTTCGTGGCATGGTAGATTAGCACATGTTAGTCATAGAGTTTTGAATTACATGTCTAAAAATGGATTTATCTCCTATAATGACTATGTGAATAAGAAGTGTGAAACTTGTGTTCAAGCAAAAATTACAAGGTTACCTTTTCCTAAAGTTGAAAGAAACCCACAATTGCTTGATCTTGTGCATTTGGATGTGTGTGAACTTAATGGTTTTCTAACAAGAGGTGGAAATAAATACTTTGTTACTTTCATTGATGATTGCTCTAGATTTGTGCATTTTTATTTGATGAAATCTAAGGATGAAGTATTTAGTATGTTTAAATCTTACAAGTCTCTTGTAGAAAATCAATTAAGTAGAAAAATCAAAATTTTGAAGAGTGATAGAGGTGGTGAATACTTATCTGGTGAATTTTCTAAATTCTGTGAAGATAATGGTATTGTACACCAAACTAGTGCTCCATATACGCCACAACAAAATAGTTTGGCTGAAAGAAAGAATAGAACGTTACAAGACATGGTGAATTCCATGATATTAAGTTCAGGTTTGCCAAACAATTTGTAGGGTGAAAATTTGTTGGCCGCCTGTCATGTTCATAATCGGATTCCTTCATTAAGGACTAAAGTGTCCCCATATGAATTATGGAAAGGTAGAAAACCAAACTTGTCATATCTTAAAGTTTGTGGTTGTATAGCCTATTATAGAGTTCCAGACAATAAAATAACCAAGTTGGGACCTAGAGCACTTAAAAGTGTTTTTGTTGGCTATACTGAAAATTCTAAAGCTTATAGATTGCTAGATCTTGATTCTAAGGTAATAGTTGAATCAAGAGATGTTGAGTTCTTTGAGGATAAGTTTCTCAAAGATTCAATGGTGAATGTGAATCCATTACAAGTGCCTAGTTCATCTCAAACTGCAGCTTCTAGTGAACTTAAAAGAAAAGAAATTGACACTCCTATTGAACCTAGGAGAAGTCAAAGACAAAGGAAGAAAAAAGAACTTTCTTCCGATTTTATATCCTCTCAAGCTATTGTCTTTCTAGTAGAAGGTAATAGGAACTCTCTACTTAATAAAACACCAGTTTTATTTAGTGTAGATGATGATCCTAAAACATTTAGTGAGGCTATGAAGTCTAGAGATGCTGCATTTTGGAAAGAAGCGGTAAATGATGAAATGGATTCAATATTGTCTAATAATACTTGGATTCTAGTTGATTTACCTCAAGGTTCAAAACCAATAGGCTGTAAATGGGTATTTCGTAAGAAGTACGCCACATATGGAACTATTCTAACTTATAAAGCAAGGCTAGTAGCTAAGGGATTTAAACAAAAAGAAGGAGTCGATTACTTTGACATTTATGCGTCGGTTGCTAGGATTACCTCAGTTAGAGTACTTCTTGCTTTAGCTTCTATATATAATATGCATGTACATCAAATGGATGTTAAAAGCCTTTCTAAATGGTAATTTAGATGAGGAGGTGTACATGGAACAACTTGAGGAAGGCTTTGTCTTTTTGCTGGTAATGAACATAAAGTGTGTAAGCTAGTTAAGTCTTTGTATGGACTAAAACAAGCTCCTAAACAGTGGCATGAAAATTTTGAATCTGTATTACTCTCAAATGGATTTAGATATAATAATGCTGATAAGTGCATTTATTCTAAATTCAACAGAGAGTATGGTGTGATTATTTGCCTTTATGTGGATGACATGCTTATTATAAGTACTACTTTAAAAGGTGTAGTAGATACTAAGAAGTATCTTTCTTCTAAGTTCAAGATGAAGATCTTGGTGAAGTTGATACAATCTTAGGTATTAAAGTTAAGAAACATAGTGGGGGTTTCTCTCTTTCACAAGCACATTATGTTGATAAAATCTTAAAGAAGTATCAACATTTGAATGTGAAAGAAGTTAGTACTCCTTTTGATCCTAACTTTAAGTTATATGAAAATTCGGGCAATCCAATAGCTCAACTCGAGTATGCTAGTGTAATTGGAAGTCTGATGCATGCAATGAGTTGCACAAGGCCAGATATTTCATATTCTGTTTGTAGACTTGCCAGATATACTAAAAATCCTAGTAGGGATCATTGGAAAGCTGTGACAAGAGTTCTTGGATATCTTAAAAAGACTAAAGATTTAGGACTCTACTATAATAACTTTCCAAATGTACTAGAAGGTTATTCTGATGCTAGTTGGATTACTAGTATAAGTGATCAAAAACCTACTAGTGGTTGGATATTTATACTTGGTGGTGGTGTAGTTTCTTGGGTTTCAAAGAAACAAACAGTAATTACACACTCCACCATGGAAGCTGAATTTGTTGCTCTATCTTCACTTGTAAGGAGGCAGAATGGCTTAGAGATTTATTGCTTGATATAGATATGTGGCCTCGTCCAATGCCACCAACAACTTTATATTGTGATAGTGAGGCTACTATGTCTAGTGCATTGAATAAAGTGTACAATGGTAAATCTAAACATATAGGCCTAAGGCATGCATTTATTAGAGAAATGCTGAATAATGATGTTGTCACTATTGTGTTCATTAGAACTTATAATAATTTGGCAGATCCATTGACCAAACCTTTAGCTAGGGATTTGGTGAATTCAACAACATCAGGAATGGGATTAAAATCCATGATCTATAATCACTAGTGATGGTAACCCAACCTTCTTCTAGTACTACCCCTAGACTGAAAGGTTTAAAGGGTAAAAACAAGTTACTAAGTGATTGTGAGCACCTAAGTAAGTGTATACCATTCCAAGTGTAAGGTGCATATTTTGCTACTTTTAAGTGAGCAGGTTGAAAGTTAATTCTTAATGGAATTATTTCATAGTGTTTTATTTATGTTCAATTAAATAAAACTTGAACTAACTTCTACCTATATGATTATAAGAAGTGGTGCCGCTTCTAGCAGAAGTTTTGGGTGATCTTTTGTGCATGATCATGAACTAGGATGAGCACATGGCCGGTAATAGTGCTAAAAGTACTTGTGAATTAAGAATGCATTTGATGGTTCATGTGTGGAATATTTCTAATCTATTTTTGAGTGTTGGTTTAAGTAACCTAGCCACCAATTACTTAATTTAGATTTGTGAATTATTTACACTAAAGAAAAGTTTAAAACGAAAATTACTTTTCTTATGCATGATATCATGAGTGTTAGCTTGAAATTATATTACAAACTAAGTGGGGGAATGTTGAATATATAGTTTGTAATATAATTTAATATATATTATATATAATATATATTGGCCTTACATGAAGAAAATGTTTTGGACTTGTTTGCATGATATGCTATGCAACCATAGTAGACGTATGTGCATGGGAAAAGTCACAATGTTTCATTAACACCTTATTGGTCAGTTGCTTTGGTGATTTGCAATGAAAGTTTGAAGAGTTGCTTAAACCACATGCAACCAATGGTGATTCGTAATGAAAGTTTTGAAGAGTTGCTTTGGTGTTTTTCAATCTCAGCCGAAAAAGAAAGTGCCGATTCGAAGAGCTCAATTGTTAACCGTAAAGGCATCAATTTATTTTTGTATAAATAAGTGATGAAAGCCATATTAGAACTAACTTTTAGCATTCTTATTTTCTTGTAGAAACAATCCAAAAACTTGCTATTTGGTTGTTTCATTAGTCTATTGTATCCTAGAAGTAATTTGCCATATACTCGGTTAGCAAGTAGTGGGGGCAAATAACACTTTAAGGAAAGTGTCCTACACGCCCTAGACTTGTTGTATTCCCTTCAAAGTTGTATTACAAAAAACCTTGTATCTTTTGTTTTCCTCCAATTTCTATTTCGTGTCTTGTTC
This sequence comes from Rehmannia glutinosa, assembly GCA_016081115.2. NCBI lineage: Eukaryota > Viridiplantae > Streptophyta > Magnoliopsida > Lamiales > Orobanchaceae > Rehmannia > Rehmannia glutinosa. Next base: position 61,534,446 of record CM071930.1, on the reverse strand, counting down.
ATACCCGATCATATAAACTTTATTCAACAAAAATAGTACATATGCATATGGTATATATAAAAAGATTTTATGTCATTATAAATACATTTAAGGTTTTGTTAACGCAATTTTTTTGAATCACTAATAATTTTATAGAATATATTCAGTTTTTAAGAATAAAGCATAATATTCTATTATGTTATATTATATGATATACAAATTAAATAATCGGGAGTTACATTTATATATAATCTCGTATTAAATCTCACATCATCAATTAATACGGCTTGTATTCAAAAATACTTAATTTATATGATTAAGATTCTATCTAATCAAACTTTTATATATCCTTATCATATATTGTGAAAACTCTCAAATTATTTTTTCATATGAATTCAATTTTATTTAAAAATTTAAAGTATTCGAAAAGTTAAAATAGAAATAAGACATAATATAATTTTTTTTCGAAAATTAGAAGTTGCAATTATTTGTCATATGATTGTTGATTACAATGGTATATTGGCATATAAACGGGAACAAAACTTTATAAATTGCTTAAAAACACATAAACAAAAAATTACAACTGAACATAACCTAACAAAAGCATAAACAAAAAATTATCTCGAATGGACTGCAACTTCAGAAAAGCAAACGGCTCTGGACTCCTGCAATGTTCAGATTCAGCCCAAAGGGCCAAGCCGACGGCACGCCCGCGTGGCCCACTTGTGCATCCACTTGTATTATATATAGTATATCTAATTAATAACACATTCTAGTATATATATATATATAGGATAAACAAGGCTTAACTTTTAATGTGGGATAAGACTAGACATTTCAACTACCTTTACATAATGCCTATTGTTATCATTTGTGGCCCAATTTTGGCCCAATCCCACAAGCCCATTACACTCATTAGCCCAACCCCCTAATTGTATAACTAGTCATAAACCTGCAGATTAATGGGATAACCTAATCTCTCATTTTCTTGCGCCGCTAATCTCGCACTCTCTGCTCTCTGGTTTTTCGTTCTCTCTTTGCCATCGCTTCTTACTCTTCGTGAGTTCCGGTGAGAGCCACCCCGACTTAGTGTTCGGTGAGAGGTACTCCGTCTCCACTTCGAATTGGTGTCCGGTGAGAGCCTCCCCGACTTCGTGTTCGGTGCGATGTACTCCATCCCTATTCCGATTTGGTGTTTGGTGAGAGCCACCCCGACTTCGTGCTCGGTGAGAGGTACTCCGTCTTGGTATTCGGTGAGGGGCGAGTTGAGTGTTTTGGGTTGTGGTGACTTGGAGCCGAATGGGCTGTGCTATTCTTCCGCCTATGGTCCGTGCCTTGGCTTCCTTGACATTATTGGGAATAGTATTCTGAGCCGCTTCTCCGTGAGGCCGTATCGAGCTCAAGTCTCGAGCCTCAATGGTCTTTGTGACCGGGCGTTCGTATTTGGTAAACCGTAGTACATCTCGATTTATTATATATTTGTATTCACCGTTTGTATTTTCTATTTTCAGGCATTCCGGGCTGATTCGAGGGTGTTTCGGTTTTAGCCTGTAATCTTTAGTTAGCATTTGTAATTTATAGCTTTATTGTAGAACTGGACTGTAATCCTATATCCCTATCCCGTAGGCGATTTATTGTAATAGTCTATCCGTTAGGCTTGTAAAATCGGCATTAATGGCAGCGGTTATTTCGGCATACGGCGGGGTCGATATCTAACAGTGGTATCAGAGCTCCTCCGCTGTGGTGGTACGAAACTCTTACCGTAGAGTTTAGCTCTGGTAAAGCGGCTTGAACTTTACTTTTACTGCTTTTAGTAGTGTAACCGCTTGCCGCGGGTTTATTGCTTTTGTAGCTTAAATACCGCTTGTAGCGGGTTTATTGCTTTTGTAGTTTAAATATCGCTTGCCGCGGTTTTATGTGCTGGGATTACGTGTTGTAGAATACTTTAGGTTGTTGTGTGAACATTTATTTCTTCTATAGAGCTTGTTGTCCGTTTGCTCGATTTTTAGTTCTCTCATTTTTTGTGGCCCAGTGGATTGCTTCCGCTGTATTCTCTGTATTTGTGTGGATTTGTCATTTTTTGTGACATTGTTGACTTTGTGGTTTGCTATATTATTAACTGTTGTGTTTTAATATGGCTGACATGTCTGGTTATCATCTTGAACCGTTTAATGGTAAATCCGACTTTTCTATTTGGAAACAAAAAATGAAAGGTATTTTAATTCAACAAAAGGTGTATAAAGCTATTAATAATTCTTATGCGTCCACTGATACTAAAGAAACCAAAGCTAAAACTGATGAATATACATACTCTTCTATTATCTTGAATCTTTCTGACTCTGTGCTTAGGAAGGTTGGCCAACCGAAATCTGCTAAAGAATTATGGGAAAAATTGGAAGAATTATATACGGAAAATTCCTTGCCTAGTAAATTGTTTTTGCTTGAAAAATTCTTTAGGTTTAAATTGGATTTAAACAAAGATATTGATGAAAATCTTGATGTGTTCACCAAATTAATTCAAGATATTAAATTAACCGGTGATAAGAACATTGATGATTATACCCCTATTGTGCTTTTAAATGCAATTCCTGAATCATATAGTGATGTTAAATCTGCTATTAAGTATGGTAGAGATTCTATTACTCTTGACTCTGTTGTTAATGGCTTAAAAAGCAAGGAACTTGATTTAAAAGTTAGTAGAGGTAGTAAACAAAGTTCTGGTGAAGTTATGCATGTTAGGGGTCGGTCTCAAACGAGGTTTAATAACCAAAATCAATCTTTTGGTAAAAAGAAGGGAAAGAGTAAAACTAGGTCTAAGTATAGGCTTAATAATAACATGAAATGTTACAATTGTGGCGAACATGGTCATTACATTAGGAATTGTCCTAAAGGAAAGCAAAATCAGAATTTTAATAATTACCAATCCAATGATTAGGCTAATATGGCTTCAACTAGTGGAAATACGGGTGATGTGTTTATGGTTTATGATCTATGTGATTCTGTGAATTATGTTTCACCTAAATCTGCATGTCAATGGTTGATTGATTCTGCTTGTACTTTTCACATGACACCTTTTAGAAATTTGTTTTCTAATTATAAAGAAGTTGTGAATGGCTCTATTTTGATGGCTAATGAGAAACAGAGTAAAATTGTTGGGATTGGTGATGTGTGCTTAAAATTCGAATCAGGGTATGCTTTAACTTTGAAAAATGTGAGACATGTGCCTGATCTTTGTAACAATTTGATTTCTTGTGCTGCATTAGAGGATGATGGGTTAGAAGGTAGATGGGGCAAAGGAGTTATGAAAATTTTGAAGGAAACCTTGTTATTTTCAAAGTGAAAAGAAAAGGAACTTGTATGTTTGCAATCTTTGAATCGAACATGAATCTTATGTGCATAATTCTGTGAATTCTTCGCCCAAGCGATAAAAGCGATCTATGGCATAAAATGTTAGGTCATATGAGTGCTAAAGGACTTGAAATTTTGCATAAAAATGGCTATTTTGGTGAAGACAAGTTGTCTTGTATGCCTTTCTGTGATTCATGTGTGCTTGGTAAACAATCTAGAGTCAAGTTTCTGTTTCCCCATTCCCAAATCAGACTATGTGTTCTGATATTCTTGAATATTTGCATGCCGATGTGTGGGGTCCAGCTAGTGAACCCACCCAAGGTGGAAATAGATATTTTCTATCTATAATTGATGATTTTTCAAGAAATGTATGGGTTTTATTAATGAAAAACAAATCTGAAGTGTTTGAAAAATTCAAAAACTGGAAAATGTTGATTGAGAATCAAACTGGAGAAAGGATATAGATTGTGGCTTAGGGGTGAACCTGGTTTTAAAACTATTACCAGCAGAGATGTCATTTTTAATGAATCTGATTTTCCTTGTTTGTCTGCTTCTTTGCCTTAGTCTGAACCTGAAGGTGCTCCAAATAAGGTGGAGCAATTGCTTGGTTTGAGTCATGTTGATGAATCTGAAAATATGCATGCAGAAACTGAAAGTTTGCCTGAAAATCAACTTGTTGCGAATGATGTGCCTGAAAATCATGAAGATGCTGTTGTGCATGATGATTTAGTTGATGTGAACGAAAATGAAAATGTTGATTTGCATGATTATCAACTTGCTAGAGATAGGGAAAGACGAAACTCTAGACCGCCATCTAAATTTGATGATTTTCACATGGCTTCATTTGCTTGTAGTGTGTTTGAGTCTATTGATAGTAATGAACCTAAGTCTTATCAAGAAGCCTTAAAGTCGAATAAATCTGCTGATTGGTTAAATGCTATGAAAGATGAGATGAACTCTTTGCATGTTAACAACACTTGGATTCTTGTGCCTAAACCTAAAAATTGTTCTGTTGTGGATGTAAATGGTCATTTAAAATCAAGAATGAAAATGAATCGATTAGATATAAGGCTAGACTTGTGGCTAAGGGATTTACTCAAAAAGAAGGGATAGATTATACGTAAATCTTTGCTCTGTTGTTAAGTTTACAATGTTAGGATCATGCTTGCATTAGTTGCTCGATTTAATTGGGAGTTAAAACAAATGGATGTTAAAACTGCGTTTTTGCGGGGGGAGTTAGAAGAAAAGATTTACATGAGACAACTGAGGGCTTTGTTGTGATAAGAAACCCGATCATGTTTGTTTGCTTAAAAATCCTTGTATGGTTTGAAACAATCTCCTAGACAATGGAACAAGAAATTTGATGAATGCATGCTCTTTTTAAAATTTAAAAGAAGTAGTTATGATCATTGCTTGTATTTTAAAAGAAAATGCTTCCGTGCCTATTTTCTTGTTGATTTATGTTGATGATATGATGTTGATAAGTTCCTGCATTAAATCAATTGAGCATGTTAAAAATTGCTTGTGTGCTAAATTTGACATGAAATATCTAGGAGATGCAAATAGGATTTTAGGAATGAACATTGTTAGAGATAGGAAAAACTCAACTGTTTTTCTTAACCAGATTTCTTATGTTGAAAAGATTTTGAGTAAATTTTCTATGTCAACTACAAATCCTGTGAATGTTCCCCTTGCTGCCCATTTTGTTTTGAGTAAAGAACAGTCTCCTAAAACTGAACATGATTTGAGTTGTATGAAAAATGTGCCTTATTCAAATGCTATTGGATCTTTGATGTATCTTATGGTTAGCACTAGGCCCGACATTGCATATGATGTTAGTTGCTTGAGTAGATACATGTCTAATCCTGGTATGGTACATTGGAATGTTGTTAAATAGCTTTTAAGGTATTTAAAACATTTTGTGAATTTTGGTTTGAAATTCTGTAAATCTCCTGAAGGTGTGAAATTGGTAGGATATGTGGATTCTAATTACGCAAATGATAGGGATAACAGAAAATCTACAACTTCTTATGTGTTTACATTGTATGGTTCATGCATTAGCTGGAAATCTCAATTACAACACATTGTTGCACTTTCAACTATCTGAACTGAGTATGTTGTTGTCACCTTTGAAGCTTTAAAAGAAGGCGTGTGGTTGAAAGGTTTAATTTCTGAAATTGGTTTTCTTAAAGGTGAAGTTGTTGTATTTTCTAATAGTCAATCTGGTATCCAACTTTGCAAGAATCCTATGTTTCATGATAGAACTAAGCATATAGATGTAAGATTTCATTACATTCGTGATATTGTTGCTAAAGGCTTAGTTAATCTTGAAAAGATTCCTTCTGAGTTTAATCCTGCTGATATGGGTACGAAATGTTTACTAGTGAGTAAATTTCTTTCATGTTTGAAGATTTTGAACTGTGATACAGGTGATTGAACAGAACAGATACTGCACTATTTGTTATAGCTTGCTCCGTGCTTGATATAACTTGATTCCTACTTTACTTTGTGTATAGTGAGGAAGGTTAAAGGCGATGATGATTACTGTAGGTGACCCTTGTGTCTTGTGGAACCGGCATTGGTCCAAGGTGGACAATGTTATCATATATGGCCCAATTTTGGCCCAAGCCCACAAGCCCATTACACTCATTAGCCCAACCCCCTAATTGTATAACTAGTCCGAAACCTGCAGATTAATGGGATAACCTAATCTCTCATTTTCTTGCGCCGCTAATCTCGCACTCTCTGCTCTCTGGTTTTTCGTTCTCTCTTGGCCATCTCTTCTTACTCTTCGTGAGTTCCGGTGAGAGCCACCCCGACTTAGTGTTCGGTGAGAGGTACTCCGTCTCCACTTCGAATTGGTGTCCGGTGAGAGCCTCCCCGACTTTGTGTTCGGCGTGAGGTACTCCGTCCCTATTCCGATTTGGTGTTTGGTGAGAGCCATCCCGACTTTGTGCTCGGTGAGAGGTACTCCGTCTTGGTATTCGGTGAGGGGGCGAGTTGAGTGTTTTGGGTTGTGGTGACTTGGAGCTGAACGGGCTGTGCTATTCTTCCGCCTATGGTCCGTGCCTTGGCTTCCTTGACATTGTTGGGAATAGTATTCTGAGCCGCTTCTCTGTGAGGCCGTATCGAGCTCAAGTCTCGAGCCTCAACGGTCTTTGTGACCGGGCGTTCGTATTCGGTAAATCGTAGTACATCTCGATTTATTATATATTTGTATTCACCGTTTGTATTTTCTGTTTTCAGGCATTCCGGGCTGATTCGAGGGTGTTTCGGTTTTAGCCTGTAATCTTTAGTTAACATTTGTAATTTATAGCTTTATTGTAGAACTGGACTGTAATCCTATATCCCTATCCCGTAGACGATTTATTGTAATAGTCTATCCGTTAGGCTTGTAAAATCGGCATTAATGGCAGCGGTTATTTCGGCATACGGCGGGGTCGATATCTAACACCTATTCGCGTGGCCAACCTTGTGTATTAATTTCACATTCACCGAAATTCGGTTTTGAGAATTAAAAAAATACTATGAACACATCACCATTTGGACTAGTGGTAACTCCTCCTGTGTGGGAGGATTCCAACAATATACAATCTAACAATATACAATCTAATTCCTTCAGAATTAAATATTTAACCACCAAAAATTATATCAAAATCAGATCGACACACACTTTCTCAAAACCAGATTTCTAACAATAGATGATGACATAGAGTTTGAAATTTCGAAATAGCCGTAGAACAAAAAGAAAATGACTTCTCCTGAGGTTGTCCCATATTCAGCTAAATCAACCACCTTTGTATTTATATGTTTATCGAGACCAATTATCCGTTTACAAATTCCCTACTGTTATAATCCGAAAAAGAATACATATAATATCAACAAAAAGAATAATGATTTTTGCTTTGAGCATTATTGTTTCATATGAATGGTAACTTTCAAAGCGGACATCTCCTATTCTTATTGATGTGGGAAAACTCAAAATCCCTCCTCTACCCTTAAAAATATAGCCAAAATGATCTAATAGGACAAGATCCGCGTCTTTTTCTACGGATCCCAACCCGAAGACCTAATCCGTGTGAGGCCCCAGATTTTTATACCATAAACGACATGATTCACATATATTTCATGTTATAATGTTTTAGTATTCTATACTAATGTTCTTACACCGATAATTTATTTTTGTATTCACTATTTATTTTACCTAATATATTATTTAAAAAAAATCCATTCTTTAGTATTTTAAAAATAAAACTCTTTGTTGCCATATTTTTTTTAATGACGACGATACTTATATTTAGTCATTTTCCATAAAGCTACTATTGTTCAATCGATCAAATAATTTTTATTTAAAAGAAACTACGTCTTAAATTTTTGAGATTTTGAAATATCCATTTCGATAAATTCAATATTTTACTTTAAATCTATTATCTGAGTTAACAAAAATTTATTATGATTTTTGAAATTCTTGGCATAAATTAAAGTGGTATTTGAACTTATTTGAACTTATTTTATTGAGAAACGATTTTTTGTTTTTCAAACAAACTATTTCATTTTATGATCTATTAAAACCATCTACTACTAATTTAATACATTAACCGGTTGGATTTCTCTCTTAACAACTAATTATTTTCTTGAAACATAATATTTATTTAAATAATTTATTAATTTCGAAAATTATATTTATATATTTGGAAATAATTTTTATAATTTGATTAATTGCTTAATTGATATATTTGACTTGTATTATTGGTTCTAATTCTATTTAATACCTTAGATTATAAGTGATGATACTACTTGGGAATTACTAGACACCTTATAAATAGATGACTAATTACATAAGTGATATGATTTACTATATGGGAATTGACTATATATATATATGAGAACTAGTTGTAAGATGGAAAGTGATGTGAACCGCAGCAACAACTGTGCATACGACCCAACAACAATATGTTGTTAACCCAAGATCTTCACTAGTTTGGTTAATTTGGTGGAAACCTCAACCCCTTGCTTATCAAAGCAAGAACCTCGGTAGATGCCACAAACAAATGCGGAAGTTTGTTTGATAAGTCAGAATTCGCAACAAGATGAACAATCTTGAAGCTCTTCGAAAAACCCAAAGGGTTGGAGAGAAAATCTCAATTCAATATTCAATATCAAAGTTCTTATGAAAAATAAACAAGTATTTGCCTTATATAGGCGACTCAAAACAAACCCTAAACCAACTAGGAATCAACTCAAAACCAAAAAATAAACGAAAAACTGAACAGACTCGAAAAACGCGGCAAAAAGCACGACCGTGCTTCAGAAGCACGGCCAGGCCGTGTTCGTCACGTCTTCAGCGAACACGGCCGTGCAAATAAGCACGGCCAGGCCGTGTTCTTCACGTAATTAGCCCCTGACGTCTTCATGAAAGTTGTATTCTTTTTCTTAGCTTTCCATGGCATCTTGAATCAGCTCAATATCAATTTTGTAGAGAAAGTTATGGCCAAAATACTAAACCCTGTCAGTGCTGAAAATTGTTGACGCGCTTGGACGTTTTTGAATGCAATCTCTTGTTCTTTGATCGCCAATACTTCCTTTTGACCCATGATTAACTAAAATGACTCTTGACTCAATATATTTGGCCTCTAATATCAACTTGGCCACTCAAATGACTCAAAACAATGGAAATTAACACCTAATCTATGATAAATAAATACAAGAACTCAAGAACTCAATTACATAGTCTTCAAGAACTCGAGATAGCTTGCATTTGGTGTTGCCCGGATCCTTCGTGACTGGATTCTCATTAGAAAGAGACTTGTATGAGAGTAGAAGAAACAACCTTGTCCTTTTCCTTTTGTCTTTTTCCTTTTGTCTTATTCACTTAAGCATGCAAGTCTTCATCCACTTTCACAGGTCTTGCTTCTACCAAAGCAAGCATGCTAACTAGCCACCCTAAAATCAAGCCTAGAGATTAGAGTACTCTTTAGTATGGGAAAAAGGAGGGGACGGTCATAAGTGTATTGAAGGAGGGAAGCCTCAATTTAGTACCCACAAATCAAGCCTCTTCACATCTTCCTCTACACTTACCTATTTCACAAGAAAACATACAACTCTTCTCTATTCATCTTCTTCTACACTTAAACACTTTACAAAAAAAGGGACACAACACTCTCTCAACCTACAAGGGTCAAAAATCTGGGAATTTGAGGGATAATGACCGAGTTTTAAGAGCTTGAAATTGAGATTTTAAGGAGCTTTCAAGAGACAAGAAAGATAAGAACTTTTTAGGCCTTAAACTCTCCCTTGTTTCTTTTTCTCTCTATTTCCTTCATATTTTGACACAAATTCTTCCAACCTAGGGGCTGTCCTTAAGACTCTAAGGCATTGAGAAGGCATTACAGGGGGAAAAATCACTAGACCACTCTACTACCAAAAATCAAAGAGGTGGGTAAAACTTTTCTAAAAACTCATGACTTTTGCATGAAATTGCATGAATATATGTGTTTATATATTTTTTTTATATTTCTGGAAAGAATTCAGTTTTAATTCTGGGAAAATTTCGAGAAAACAATATATGTGGATGTGAACTTATGTTAAAAGTGATTTTGCTTAGAAAAAAATTAGCTTTTGTATGCTTTTAGGCTTTTTTTTTTTTACATAACTGAGAATATGAGAAATATATTTTTGTATGTTATATAAGTATTCTGGACATATGAAATTGTGAACAAAATCGAACTTGAGCCATTTTCGCAAATAAAGCAAAATGTAGGACCAAAAGTGATAAAACCGAAAACTATGGGAACCTTCTAGAAATTTTCAAAATTTTGGACTGAAATTACTTTAAAAATAATGTGTATATGATAAATATAAGTGGGACCCTCCAGGTCAAGCTAATGCAAATATAAAAATATTTAGTCACCAAAATGATAATTTTTCGAACTTTAGGGGACTAAACTATGAATTTCGAAAATAAGGAGAGCCACTGCCCCGAGAATATTACAAATTTATTTCAAATAGTATTCTGGACCTTTAGTCCAAATCTCACGAAAAACGGGCTTGAAACGAGCCCTTGATGGTAAAATTACCCTTGGGGCCAAAATAGAATTTTTCAGAAAATCGGTACTAAATCTGGGAATTTTTTGAAACTACTTTTAACCCATTTACATACTTTTCCAAAGAAGTTATTCGACTTGGAATCTCGTTAATATATTTTTCGATTTAAGAGATATCCAATTTTAAAAGTATTGGGTCAAAAATACTAATTTGGGAAGATTTTGGGACTGACCTGTAATTTTCGAAAATCTGACCCCGAGACCCTGAAAATATGATTCCTTAGAATATTTAGAAAAATTAGAGGCTGACCTTGACTTTTTACGAGTCCGGGGTCACAACTTATGGAATTTTAAACCCGACATAATTTTCCTCTTTAATTAAAATATTTTATTTTAAAATAAAATTTACCAAGATCACAGGAAATTATTTTATTTTCTAACTTCAGTTTATTCATATAAATATTAAAATATTTTATTTAACTAAAAATTTCTTTTTTAAAATTATTATCCGAATTTATTCGGGATTTTCATACCGACTATTTGTACCGATAATAAGGCGACTTCCTCGCTCATATAAGCTAAACCTTATTAAGAACGTCAACATAATACGCTGAATCAATGAATAGAATCGGCTAGATTACCCCTCCAGTGTCTATGTCGTCAATGAATGATTTCGATCGATCGATCAATATCGGACGTGGTGAGTCTATGAACGCATTCTGGCCCCATCCTCGATTAATCTGGGTTGACGTCACATTTTCGTGCGCAACCAACTAATATGAATTTACGGATTTGTGGAATGGATAAGTCGCGTATGGGATGGGTAGCTTGGTTACAGTCTCATGCTGGCCTCCATCGTCCAACTCCCAACCTCGAGCCGGATAGGAGAGTCTGGCGGGCGATTGGGTCGTAGGATTCTGGGTATAATCATGATTATGACGTTCTTCGAGCTTAGCTGGCTCTACTGTGGAGACGTCGTGCCAACTGGGATAGCGTCTATAGCCCTATCGACAGGAGGGATAAGGTGTACTATTTGGGGAGATGATGTTTGATCAACACTTCTCTGCCGTATAAGGTGGTCTGGGTTGGCGTCACACTTTCATGCACAACCAATTGATATGAGCTGACAGACTGTCTGGGTTGGCATCACACTTTCGTGCGCAACCAACTGATATGAATTGACGGACTGACTAGGTTGGCGTTACACTTTCGTGCGCAACCAACTGATTTGAATTGACGGACTGACTGTTAACTAATACTATAAAAACTATTAAGTATATGAGAATGTCATTGCACGTTTCTTGCATCAAAAATTCATGAAACGATTTTAATGCATAAAGTATAAGCCCCACTTGCACACACTCACCACACCCACTGAGAATTTTTGTCTCACTCCCACCTATTTTTCCAACCAGAGGATGAGGTTCTGTCGGAAGAAGACCACGACGAAGATTTCAAAGCTACTGATTAGCTCTCTAATGTGCTGGGCTGTTGAGACAATTTGATTTTATGGTTTTATTATGTATGGACAAGTTCTAAGCAATTTCCTTGTAATAGTCGGGCATAGGACCCGTAAGAAGTATGATTGTGACATGGATTGTAATTTTAATTTTAATAGATTCCGCTGCGACTGTACCAGACCTTAGTCCATGAAAATATTGATGTATGAACTGGAAATTGCTATTTATGTTTGGATTATATTAATGAATAAATGGGTCGGCCTGGTAAACCGGCATAAGTTAGACCGTCCGTGTCGCGACTCCCGATTTTAGGGCATGACAATCCGACTTTGACCCTACTTAGAGACCATTGATCTCATTATCTAACAGTACAAAGGACAAGTCATGACAACCATTGATTTCTCTGCCAAAGAGTACAATAGAATCTCCAGGATGATGACACTTAGCATCACCAAAATCCCCAAATGTGCCAGAATAGCCTATAAATATGATACAATAGTAGCAATGTAAGGTCTCTCTCTCTTTTACATTTCTTGCAATATACTTTCTTGGTCTCTTCCATTCTTAGACCCCAAGACTTTAACCTGACTTAAGCATCGGATGGTCGGCCCCCGACTAGCCTGACGTGTTCTTTCTCTTTCAGGTCTATTTTCTCGAACCCAATTGATTACCGAAAAGATTCGATCCTCCTATCCAGATCCAGAGGTAATAACTGATCCACATCACTTGTATTCTCAATACATATAAAATGTCATATCATCAAAACGTACTAAGTGTTATATTGAAATACAAGATTAAATATACCTAAAATAGAGAACCTGAATTGAGTACTTTACTCAAACCTCAAGATTGAGTAAATTTAACAAAACCCCACTGATTTTGGTTCAAATTAGATGAATACCAAACACAATTTTTTGGTTCAAATTGGTTGTTGTGAAGTTAACTTTATCCAATGATGCTCGAACTCTTCATTTCAGACGACACACATGACACGAGACACATATCATATCCTCCAAAAAAAAATCCGGACACGTCATCTTTGATTAATCTAGTGTAATGTCATTTTGGTGTTTTTGGTTGATGTTATAATTTTATTCAAGACAACTTTTTTTTTTCTTTTTTTGGTATCACTTTTGGGACTTGAAAAGTTTAATATGTTTCAAGTATAAAAAATCGTGGTCGTTTCCCCGTGTCTGTGTCCAAATATTGGATCATTTTCAACCACGTCCACCTTATCCTAAATTCTAGAGAAAAAAAAGGTTTGGCACCAAAATATGTACCAGTGTTCTACACCTGTGTTCGAGTCCGAGCAACATAGACTTTAACAAGAAATCAAAGTGAAGTGAAAGACAAACCATCCACCCCAAACCAGTCAATCTTGAATATCAATAAGTGACCAGAATTTTCAATACAAAGCTTAGAGTACCACACCAAGCCATGTAAAAACCTATTAGAAACAAATACATGCATCTTTTTTGAAGAGTAGCAATGGGAAGACAAGAAGGGCTTAACAAAATATTGGATTAATATAGTCCCTCTCTCTCCCTAACTTAACTTTCCTCTCCCTTCTCTCTAACCCAAAAACCCAAACCTAATATCCTCTTCCCCTCCTTTCCCCTCCCCCTTCCCCTCCCCCTCCATGCTTTCTATTGGAGGGCCAATAATGGCGGTACCTTGAGTGTCCGAAGGTGGCCAGAATTTTTGGGTCCAGGGTGAAAGTGGGTCGGAGCTTCACAGAAGTGTCTCGGAGCTGAGTAGACGATGGGCTGCGGTAGTGGATTTGGAAGAGGGAGAGGCATTTTTCTCTTTTATTTTCGTTTTTCTCGTTTTTAGCTATATATTATTATATTTTTCTTGTTCTTTTAGTCCTTGTTTTTCCGGTTGATTCGCGAAACCCGTAGGTTGGACAGTAATTTCTGTCTTGCAGTGCGTGATGTAGCTCGTGCCCCATTTGTTCCAGTTATGGGTCTCCTTTGCGGAGTGCCTAGTCCTCCTTTTGGGGGTGGTTTAGTCTCAGATCGAAGTGCGTAGTTTCTGTTTTGTTGTTTTTAGTTTGTTTTTCTTTGAGTCGTGTTTTATTCCCTCAATTAGTGATTAATTTCACCTTGTGCGGAGCTTTCCCATTGACATAGATGTTTGTTCAAGGTGACCTATTTGCCAATTGGCAGTGTAATTTTGTTTTCTAGATTTTAATATATAAGCTATCGTTTTCGGGAAAAACAAATTGGATTAATGCCAGAGATCTGTCTGGAAAATAAATGTCTTGTCTAAATGAATCACTGCCAAGACACTTAGTTTAAAGGGGCAAAATTGCAAAATTAGTCATATAACTAAAAGGAGGTTGCGAAAAGGTCATGTAAAATACTCGAATTGCAAAATAGTCATATAACTATGTACGATTTTACAAAATAGTCCTGCATATTGCATACTTTGCAAAATCGTCCTGTAACTTATACTTGAGTCTCAATTTTAGTCCTAATTTCAGTGGCAATTTTGAAATTTCACTAGATTTCGATCACGTGAGCGGCATATGTGACTCCCAATTTTTGGTGAAATTAGGACCAAAATTGATATTCAAGTACTAGTTACAAGACTATTTTGCAAATGCATTGTGCAGGACTATTTTGCAAACCCATACATAGTTACAGGACTATTTTGTCATTTGAAAAATTTAAAGGACCTTTTTGCAACCGCCTTTTAGTTACAAGACTAATTTTATAATTTTCCCGTTTAAAGGAGAGGAAACGACCATTAAAAACTAGTCACAGAAGGCTTCAACGACATGCAATTTGCTGTCAGAAAGAAACCAAAAAAAAAAAAAAAACAATACAAGCTAATGGACTACTGCTAAACCCTGCAATAAACTCAACTCCCCAACAGTTCTTAGCTGATACATGGTTTTGTTTAGTGTATGAAAAAATTAAAAATCTTCTTCTAAGATATGTAACTTACAATAGGAGAAAAGAAAAAAGATCATCACTAATTTTAAAATCTTTCTGTTCTAATGCTACACTAATACATTAAAAATTTTGAAAAAGCTTAGGAGAGAGAGGTTTTTGGAAAAAAAAAAAAAAAAAAAACCAGAGGTTTTTGAAAATTACAAAAAAAGAATCTTTGGGTTTGATTTTGTCTTAAATTTAAAGGGATACCTGTAATATTTCTAAAAACTTCAGGTTTTTTTTGGGTTTAAATTCAAGGTTTTTTTTATAATTTTCAAAAACGCCTGGGTTTTTCTTGTAATTAACCTGAACCTCGGGGTTCTTTTTGTAATTTATCCCTTGAATTAATTACCAGTGCAACTTGAGAGTATTCATATATCAACCTGTGACACATTCCTGAATATATTTGTGGGACTGATTCAAATACTGCTCCCACAGAGGTCTATACCTGCCTATGCTCAACTCCAGCCACGGCTTCATGTTCCCATTAAAGTGAATAACAGCCGCAGTCTCTATTAACCGTTTATCAATATATAGATCATAACCCAATCCCAAGACGTGCCATCTCCGATCGAGCGGCTCAGTCAATCCATAAAACGCTAAAAGTCCCGGTGCAAGAGTCCCCAGCTTCCAAATCAACTCATCACTATTCCGTTCCTGCCAATAATGATACCTTGCGGTCACGTTCGCCTTTCTCCAAGCAATCAAGTCGAAAACGTTCATACCGAACGCCCATCCGCATGCTTGCGGATCAAATTTGGAGCTGATAACTGGGTTCGAGAAATTCAGATACTTGTAGTACCGGTGAAAAGCTTCCAGACAAGTTTCGACTGCTCCGTTCACATTTCCATGCAAATCGAGCGAAAAGAGAGGAGTCAAATCCGTTTGGACAACAACATCGTCGTCAAGAAAGATGACCTTCTCCAACTGCGGATAGATATCCGGGACGTAGAAGCGAAGGTGATTTAACAAAGAGACGTACTTTGAACTATCGTGTAGTTGCTTCACTAAAGGAGAATAAGACGAATTCAACCATGTTAACTCTTCGATATTTTGGACTTCGATCGTAGCGCCTTTAAAATCATTACCAACAAACCAAGCGTGCATTGCTCCATACTTTACCGAATTCGTCACGATATGGAATACGAGCTGCTTCGGATGTTCGGTATTGGAAATAGTCGAATTTATAGCAACCGAAACCGCAAGAAGGTTATCCGAAAATATACAAAAGTGGTAAAGATTATTGTCCACTAGTCGGGGGAAGTTTTTCCGATGATATTCTGAAATCTCCGGTGATGACTTTTTCTGAAGCCAATCAGTTGTGAGTTTAATGTCAACGCATTGAAGATTCTTTGGCAGCGACTCGGCAGCAATTTGTCCGAAAACCGTACTCTGAACAGTTGCTGCGTTGGCACGCTCTTCAAGAGATTGAATGAAGTTTTTCATGGTTGTCATTGTGGTTGCGATATCGTAGTGAGCATCTTGTGCTTTGAAAATGAGGGCCGATAAACTTTTGATGATCGGTTCAGCTTCGGCTAGAGATATGGGCTCGTCTCTCATTGCGACCTTGGAGAGCAAGAACTGGCAGCTTCTTATTTTTGAACTAAGCTCCCAAGCAAGATGGAGATTGTTATGTTCTTTCGCGATGAAAACGTAAGCTTTGGCAAGGGTCATTTGCTCTGCTAATTGTCTGGCGTATGATGTAAAACTTAATATTTCTTCGGTTAGATTTCGAGTCTCATGAATAACCCGATCATTTCTGGTATTTAGCTCCTGGGAAAATGCATGAATATTTTAGAAAATAAAAAACATTCCAGACCATAAAACAAAGGGATAATTACAAAAAGTTCCCCTGAGGTTTGTATTAAGTACAAAAAAAAACCACAGGTTTTTGAAAATTACAATAACGCAGCGAGAGGTTTGATTCTGTATTAAACTTTACTCCCTTAATAAGGGAAAACATTTCAAACACCCCTCCTTACATTTGTAAAAATAGTGCAATTGCCCCGTTACATTTAACATAAAATCAAACCTCAAGCGGTGATTACATCTCTGGGTTTTTTTGTAATTAACTCAAACTTTAGGGGTAGTTTTTGTAATTATCCCTAAAATAAAATGAGAAATTAGTAACTGCTCGAAAAAATATGTAAAGCAACCAAGCATACATAACACAGTCAATATCTGTGAAGTTGCTGTAAAAAATCATCCTAAAAAAGAAAACTCCAGAGAGCCATTCAAGCTTAACTACCTAACATTCCTTGTTCTGAAATCATGAAAAGAATATCAGATAATAATTTAAGAAACAAAAAGAGGAGGAAGAGGAGACATTAATGAGTCAAGATAAAATCCTGAGGGATTATTACTCCTTGGGATTATCAGATAATAATGGAACTTAAAAATCTCCAAAGATTCTCTCAGAACCTTTTCGGGCAATTATACAAGCATTCTCAAAATCCGAAAGATAACTTGTTCCAATTTTGATCGAGAAGCTTTCCTGATGAAAATAACTAATTTTTGCAGCTCTGTTTCCCGAGGAAGTGATTTGATTCATTAAGATCATATATAATTCAAAGAAGCAATCAACTAAGAAATAGCTGTATTACTACAAAGTTAAAGGCCTACATCAATGTTATTGATAAAAAAAATGCATAATTACATTGCCTACATTTTGGTGAGACTTCTTTCACTTGTGCGAAGCCACATGATAAGTCCAAACATTGGAGTATTTCATTTAGAAATATTTCAGCTATACAACTCTTTGTTGTTTAACAGACTAAAAATTAATACAAACAATGGAGTAAATCACGTAGAAATATTTCAGCCCTTTCTATGCGCATGCTAAGGCAATATCACAACCTCATCGTACGCCTTTCAGTGGAAAAGTAGACCACCTCCATTCCATCAATGTTACACGTTTGTCTAATTCTAATTTTTAATCCAACTAACCTAAATCAAAGTCTTCAGAAGAATTGACCTATCCATCGCTTGCAGATGTTCAATGATCTTCTATTATTCACCAATTTGCATATAGAAATTTCCTGGGTAAGCTAGCTGGAACTTCTATCAGCTCAATAATGGACCATTGGATTACAAAGGAAGGAATGGATTTATTTGCAAATCGAGCCACAAAGGACTAGCTACAAAGTACCCATACCAGGTATTTCCAAGAACAACTTTTCAAGCTTTATTACTGTAATATGGTCCAATTAACAGCCGACTGGCTTCACAAACACCTCGTATGGAGCATGAATCATTACAAACACTCTCCACTAAACTCACTGTTTCTTCGCCTCCGGATTATCCAATGCGCTTAGTGTAACACGAATTTAACGCTCCGTATATGGATCTTTGATGTTGGTTGTTTCTAAGTATTTTATCACCAATTTTTTTGACATGACACTTATTAAATGGGCAACCTCCCATATTGTCAAATACTATATATCCAAACAAAATTTCCTCACCACATTTAAGCCTTCCAATTGATCCTTATATAATATCGAAGCAAAACAACTGTTCATCAACACCACTCCCCTAAGTTAGTTATGCCAGAAAGCGAAGAATGAGAATGCAGAGTGGCAGCAGCTTTATTGGGTTGATATTGCGTGGATTTAAGGCATTAACCAAGAGCAGAGCAACTAAATAGCAAAGGATACCCAAAGATAACAACATATCTTGCAAATCTACTTAGCAAATGATACAATGTTAATTTAGAAGCTCAATAAATAGAGAGAATTCATTTATAAGGGGAATAATGTCACCCACCGAGATAAGATATGCCCATTTGGAAATTATGCAAAATGTTCCCCTTTGGCGTTTCTCTTCTCTATTTTTCAATGAAATGCAACCAGTTGCACCATAAATACTTTGGGGAGGAGGAAGCATAGACCTTGACACTAGTTCCAAAACACTTTAGAATTCAAGTGAAAGATGACGGAGTGAGATTAACGCCAGGTAGATTTCACCTTTATCAAACAAAAAAAAAATCGGAAAAAAATCACTGTGAAGGCACTACAAACCGCGTGGAAATAACAGGAATATAGAAACTGAAACCACGTATTCTTAAGTTCATAAGAATGGCAATCTAAGGCCTTGTTTGTTTATGTTTCCAATGGCCTCTTTCCAGTTTCCAACTATACATAAAAGTGGAATCATGTTTGTTCATAAAATTTCCAATGGAAATCATCATTTTCATTTTCTATTTTTCACATAAAACAACATCTCAAACCTATAATTTCTATTTTCAAACCTATACACTACCCTATATCACTCATCATTACTTATCAATCACTATTCTCATATTTTAACGCAATTATATATGTGGGACCCATCATTATCAATTTTATCTACTTAAAATATTACTATTTTTAAATTATAACTATCTAATGGGACCCATCAACTTAATCTTACAAATATAATATTATATATTCAAATTAAAATATTGAAGTGGACCCCACCACTACCAACTTTTCAATTATTATATACATAAAATAATATTTCAAAACTACTCAAACCAAACACAATCTCATTTCCAACCCTACATAAAACACATTTCAATTCATTCATCCAAACACAATCCCAATTTCCACACGAAAACCAATAAATTCTCAAAATTCTATTTCCAACTCCAGAAACTGGAAATGGACCATGGAAACATAAACAAACAGACCCTAAAGTTTATTCTGATAGAAATTAGCAATCTTGTGGCAATGCTAGAAATTCGAATACTTAAAGAATTCCAAGTACATTTCAATTGACTATTTCACAAAAGAAGCTACTCAAGAAATTGTCTTATAGATAGAATTTTATTCATAGCGGTTAAGTGCTTAATTTTGAAAAAGGATTTTATGCTTTTCAATATGCTTTGGTTGGATATCACTGAGAAAAAAGTGTTATCTGAACCTAATTAAAGACCAAACATCAATTATTCTTAAACCTAATCTCACAAAACTAAAATCATAATTATTTGATTGTTATTTCAGAGTGCAGAAAAGAGTGAACATTTTATCTTATTAAATTGAAAGAACACTCATTCAACTCAAAGTTACAATTACATAACATCGAAGAAACAGAACCAGAAACAATAAAGAAACAGAATATGCATAAAGATAATGGCTTACCAAAACAGGCTGTTCCATATGATCCTCATCATTATGGTTATGCTGAACAACAAACAAAACCGAAGCTGCAATCAAAAACAACACAAGAAACGCCCAGATCCAACACGAGGACCTCCTCCGGACCGGGCGCCGATAGTCGGGCGCCCGCCGCCGCATCTCTCGCCGGAATATTCCAAATTCAGTGCCAAATTAATAATTCAAGACAGCCCATCAATCAGATTGGGTGAACCGAACGGCAGAAAGGCAAAAGATGGAATTTTTCACAATTAAATCAAGAATTCTTGAAGACCCAGTTAACAATTATATGTGAAAATCAAGAACTTGAAGTTGAAGCAAAACACATGCATAAGATTTGATGACGAAAATAGGCCCTTTAAATTATTTTCCTCGGCTGTATGAAATGCTAATATGGTAATGAGAGTGAATCAGGTGCTGAGGTGATTGGCAGTAGAGAGTAAACAATCTGTGTGTATTTTGGGTAGAGACTGAAACAAGTATAGATTGGCTTGAATTGTGAGCAAGCTCTCTCGCTTGGACAAAAATGTCAGCTTTAATAAGGGTAGTGTGTGTCTGTGTGTTTGTGTGTGGGAGCAATTTGGGCGAATCTAATAAGAAGGGAGGACCTGAACATGAAGAACATGTGCCTGTTTCCTATTAGGCCAAGTAAAACTTTGGAATTTTAAGTATAATATCACATAAAAATGTAAAGTACATATCTTTTTCCTAATTAAGATTTTAATTTGGGAATTTAAAGTGTGTTAATAACATGCTTAAAATATGATTTGAAATTGGAGTGTGTGAAATCTTGAAACATTTTTTATGATGCCACATAATGACATATTTATTTCAATTAGATTGAGGAAAAGATCAAAGATGAAACTGTGTACTATTGTTCATTAATAAAATTATTTATAAAACAATTATGTTAAAAAAATTGTCATAAAGCTACATCCGATTCATAATAATATTGTATATATGTGTATATATAAGTTTTCTCTGTATATATAATAATCTTGTATTTTGTTTTCCATAAACGTATCAAAATCACAAAATAGAAAAAAAAATACTGCCTTCCAACTTATACAAATACACATAATTACATATTTACATCATTCAATCATTACATGTTAAAAATACATTATCCAATCATTATATTATTATAATTATATACTATCTTCAATTAACATTTAATATTTATTATAATATATTAATACATATATTGATATGACATCACTTAGCAGATACACTGATACAATATTACAAGACAAAATACAAGTCCTCCTCAAAAATAAAAAATAAAAAATTGCTCCCAAAAAACATCTTCCCCAAATAGGGATGGCAATTTCGACCTGGCCCACGGGTACCCGTTTTGCCCTACACCATTTGGGTCTCTCCTCCCCCCTCCCCCTTCCCGTGACTCGGAGGGGCGGGGCGGCCGGTCAGGTATCAGCTTGCGCCGCGGCACTCCGCCTCACCCCTCCTAGAATTTTTATTTTTAATATATATTTCGCATATATATTATATATTATAATATAATTTTTATTATATACTATATTTAATATTTATAAACTGATAATAATAAATTTTGTAAATAATATTATATAAATATATTTTTTTTATTTTTTATTTGATTTAATTTAAAACGGCCCCCGTCTCGCGACGCCCCATTGCCATCCCTATCCCCAAACACCCAAGATATCCAAAATATATCATAACATGAATTAGGTTAAGAGCATCTCCAAAGGTTTCCCCTAAAATAGTGTAAGTTTTACACTATTTTAGAGAAAAATTTGGAGGAATTCAACATTAATATCGAACAGTCCACTCTAAATTTTACTCCAAATTGGAATATTCCACTTTGATTCTTTGTTACATTGAAATTAAATACTTTTATCAAATTGTAATTTAACATATATATTTACGTTTAATACAATAAAATATAATATATTTGTATGAATATATGTTTTAATTTAACTTGTATTTTAAGTAATATTACTTTATAAATCTTTTTGTAATTTATTATACAAATTCTAATATATATGTATAAGAAATTGATTAAAAATATAAAAATTCACAATAATCTTAATAAACAGAAAACATGATAATTAGATATTAACTTTTAAAATTATTGTAGCAAATTCATGGAGATACAAAATATTTATACATATTTTAAGAGAAAAAGGACGAAACATGATATTTAAAAATATAAAAAAAAGTAGAGATGTGGACAGTGATTCTTTACATTAAGAGGTGCACTGTTCATTCACCACATTTTGGAGGTGAAAATAGCGTACGATTGGAAAAAGTTTTTCTCTTCAAAAATTGCTGTCTGGTTGGAGATGCTCTAAGTGCATAAAATTAGGCTCAAGTACAATCCATTCACGATACAAGCAGAAAAAAAGGGCAAAAAATTACAATTTTTTTAGTAAGAAACAAGCCATTGACTTTTGTTATCTTTCTGGATAATTACTCTTTAACTTTCTAAATTATGAACTTTTTGTTTTTCTAACTCAATTTTAACATTAATTTTCTTTGAAATGTACTCATTGTTGTAAAAAATATTACGGGCTTAATATATGGACTTTAAACTACTTTAATCTTTTTGTTTAGTTCATTTAATATTAAAACGAATATCTCTACTTTTTTTAATAAGTTAGGAGTAGTGGTTGGAGGGGAGGGAATAAATTTCAAAGAAACTGAAAGATACATGTTTCAACCCTGGTCAATGCTCTTACAAAGGATGAACGATATCACTTAAACTAAAAACTCGTGGTTAAAGCAATATCTCTACTATAATCTATATATCTCAAAATTCAACAAAATCTTTTTGTAAAAAATATATATATACAAACCAAATCATGATTGGTACAAATTAATTTTAACAACAGTCAACATAAAGCAACAATTGTTAGATAAATATTTTTATCGTAATTTTGATAATTTTATTTAAACCGAGTTTTTCACCAAAACAATGCCCCTAAATGTTGTCCAAATACTCATAATCGATTTAAATTATTTTTACTAATTTTTTGGAGTATTTCTTGAAGTTTATTTTTGACAAAAATTGGACAACACTTATGTTTCAAGGCCAACCGGTCGCCCTAGAAAGAAACCCGTGCCTGAAAGTTTGATTTCTAAAACAGAAAAGAGACGATCTGAAAAATCACGGAGGTCGACCGGTCGACCTTGATTGATGTCAACCGGTCGACCTTGATGTCGACCGGTAGCTGAATAGACAAAATTTGAGCCAAAACTTTCTGTCTCAATTAACAAGCGGTGTCAACCGGTCCAAGCAGGGGCTGACCGGTCGAACCCCTGGTCGACCGATCGAAAGCCCCCTGGACCGATCCACCTAGCTTATTTTCAAGTATATTTCGAAAACTTTCATTTGAGGTCAACCGGTCGACCTAAAATTTTATCAGCAAACTATCCGTTGCACAATAGACAATTTTTCATGATTTTAAGGGATTGATTTCTAACAGCTATAATCTCCATTTGATTTGCAATTTTTTATAGATTTCAATCTCCAAGGAGGAGCCTATGTCTGAAAATCAAATTCAAGACCTCTCCTATAAATAGATGAAGGATTGAAGCAACAAGAGAAAACAACACAAGCAATACATACACAAGCAAACTTTTTGTTCTTCACTTTCATATTCTTATTGTGTTTAGCCTAAGTCTTTCACTTACACATCTTGAGTACTAGGCTTGATTCTTGATTACACTTGCACTTCAAAATTGTATACTTCATGTGAGTGATAATCTTTGTTAGTCCAAGTGATTACACTTCCGAATTATGCCATCTTTTTCGAATGAATAAGCAATGACAAGAATGAAGGTGCAGGAAATAAACAACACACGTCGATTTATAGAGGTTCAACCCACCTAGGGCCTAATCCTCTACCACCCCAGTATCTCCGGGATGGATTTCAAAAAGAAAAAAGATTTTATTAATTACCACAATTAATACAACATCACCTTACAACACCTCTTTGGAGATTACCACAATCTCCCTTGAAGATTACCACAATCTTCTACGGCACCTTATGAAGATTACCACAATATTCAACCTTGAAGAACACCAAATTCTTCAACACCTCAAAGAGCACCAAACTCTTCAATAAGAATATTAACACAATCTTCTTGTACCTAACACCTAGATCACCCAAGTGTGTTCTTACCACAAGAACACTCACAAGGATATCTTGTGTTGAATGATAAACCCAGAAATTCAAGATTACAACTCAATAATGAATAATACAATTTTGAGTGCAAGTGTAATCAAGAAATAAGTCTAGACCTCAAAATGTGAAAGTGAAATACTTAGGCTATAAATACAACAAGAGTGTAGAATATGAAAGCTTAGAAATTTTGCAGATTTTCTTGTTGTGTTGTTGCTTGTGTTGTTGTCTTTTGTGTCTTCAAATCATCCTCTATTTATAGGAGAGTCTTCACAAACATAAGCTCCTCCTTCTTCACTTTTTTCTACAAAAAGAAGATCACAAGATGTAGAAATAATGTACAAAATTGATAAAGTAAATCTTGCTGATAATGGATTTCCAACGGTCTGAATTTGCTGTCAAAAACATATAGCGCGACCGGTCGCTATAAATTTCGAACGTTAAAAAATAAATCTGAAGATTCAGACACGGGATGACGGGGAAGGCGACCGATCCAAGGGGGTCCGACCGGTCGCGGCCATGGGGTCCGACCAGCCGGCCTCTAGGTGGACCGGTTGGCCTCCCTCTTTTTTCAAGTGCAGAGTGTTCTGTTTCATATATTCACTCTTTTAGGTACCGGTCGACTTCTTGTTCGATCGGTCGACCTAAAAATAGAAGTGTTGTCCGATTTTTGTCAAAAATAAAATAGTAAAGATATTTTAAATCAATTGAGAGTAATTGGACAACATTTAAAAACATTGTTTTGGTGTAGAAACTCATTTAAACAAAATCATGATCAAAATCTTGATAAAAATATTTATCTAACAATCTCTCCCTTTTTGATGATTACAAACCAAAACAATTTTAGGAGATCGATATGTAAGTCCAAGCGGCTACGATAATCTAGAGGGGGGGTGAATAGATTATCTCCATCTTTTCGATTTCGCCCTCTTTTTAAAACCGAATGCTCAAATACAATAATAAAGGTGCGGAATATAAACAACACACGTCGATTTAAAGAGGTTCAACCCACCTAGGGCCTAATCCTCTACCACCCCAGTATATCCGGGATGGGTTTCGAAAAGAGAAAAAGATTTTATTAATAATTACCAAAATTATTACAACAAAATCTTACACCAACACCTTGAAGAGCACCACACTCTTCTTCAACATCACCTTTGAGATTACCACAATCTCACTTGAAGATTACCACAATCTCCAAACGGCACCTTGTGAAGATTACCACAATCTTCACCCTTGAAGAGCACCACACTCTTCAACACCTCAACAAAGAAGATTACCACAATCTTCTTACACCTAACACCTAGTTCACCCAAGTGTGTTCTTACCACAAGAACACTCACAAGGATATCTTGTGTTTGAATAGCGACCACAAATTCAAGATTACAACTCGATAATGAATAATACAATTGAGTGCAAGTGTAATCAAGAATAGCCAGACCTCAAGAATGTGAAAGTGAATAGCTAGGCAAATTACAACAAGAAATAAGATAATGTAAGAACAAGTGTATTCTTGAGTGTATCTTGTTGTGTTGTAGTTTTCTCTCTTGTTGTGTTGCTTCAATTCTTCCTCTATTTATAGAAGATGTCTTGTACATGATAGGCTCTCTTGGGGACATGAATTACGTAAAAAAATTGCAAGACAATTGAAGAAAAGAGTGTTAGAAATCAATCCCACAAATTAAGGAAATATGTCTCGAACACAATGATTTACAAGCAATCAAACTTAAAAAACCGTCGCGCACAAATAGACGTTTGAAAATGAGAATATAAATTTACAGGCGATAGGAAACGTAAGGGTTCACCGGTCGTCATTTACTTCAAGAGGTCGCACAACTTCAAAAAACGAAGGGCAAATGTTCTGTTTCAATTTTTGCTCCAGTAGCCCAAGGGGTCGCCAGGTAACGCCCACCGGTTGCCCTATAGGGCGACGGTTTGACCATTTTTCGCAAACAAGTGCGGGTTTGCCTAGAACGGCGTAGGTTGACCTCAAAACAAAAGTGTTGTCCAATTTTATATCGAAAATAGACTTCAAGAAATACTCAGAAAAATAGTGAAAACATTTTATACCGATCGGGAGTATTAGGACAATATTTAGAAACATTGTTTTGGTGTAAAAATACATTAACAGAAAATCATTAAAAGTGTTGTCCAATTTTGTCGAAAATAAAACTTGAAGTTATACTCAGGAAAATATTAAAACCATTTTAAATCATTTAGGTGTATTTGGACAACCTTTAAAACCATTGTTTTGGTATAAAACAAAATCATCAAAATCATGATAAAACCATTTATCAAACAATCTCCCCCTTTTTGATGATTACAAACCAAAACAATTTGATAAGGCCGATTTTGAAAACAAAACAATTTTGAGAGGTGATTTTGAAAACAAAACAATTTTACCGGTTAAAAAGAACTATCCGTTGTGAGCGACAACATTCCATGTAATATAAACACAAGGATGGGAGTAGAGATATTTAAACACTTATAGCAAATGCCCCTATCAACATGCACAACAAGAGTAATATAGAAGCAACTTCAACATAAGCTAAAGTCTTAGCTATTCGATATTGAGCTTAAGTATCAAAAACTTAAAAGCTCCCCCTGTCAAATAGACATCGTTAGAAACATATATAGGTCCATACTACAACTAATGGACTAAGAAACATATACAACCACAATATACCAAGAGTGGACAAAATATGATCCACAACTTGACTTTCAATAGCCACAACATATAGCTTCTTTTCGTTAAGCTTTTCTTAGCTTCTATGAGCTAAAGAGCTTATAACCTATTTCTCCCCTTTGGAATCATCAAAAGAATGTTAGCAAGATAAATACATCATATATTCATATCAAAGTGCGCAATTAAAACGATGTAAGCTATTTGAACATTGAAGCTTATAAACCAAATAGGAGGGAAAAGTCGAATCATACGACTTGTAGAGGTTTATGAAAACTCATTTGATAAGCAAAACATGATCTCTAAAAATGTATAAGACTTTTGAAATCGAGAAAATCATGTATGTGATGAATTTTTCATTGAAACGTTTTATCGAACAAGCGGGCGTCAAAAATTTAGAAAGATATATATAACCCTTGTAAATGAAATCAAGCCAAGTTTTTCATCACCAAATTCAATTTAACAAATATCATTCATCAACAATCAATAAGCTCATCCCAAACATATATGAATCACATCAAGAAAAATACATATAAGCCACAATTTCGAGGGTTGATTGAGCTAAAGATAGTGAAATTCTTACCATTCAATCGGTAAAGACGAGCAATGATGATGATAGTCGAGCTAGATAATCCCCAAAATATATAATTCATGCATCAAAACTCATTTGAAGTGAATTGTGTGTGAAATTTGCAAAGGGACGAAGAATGGCCAAAATGTGTCAAGAACCATTTTAATCCAAATTATAGCCTAGGCGACCGATCGAGGTTGAGGGCGACCGGTCGGCGTTGAGGGCATAAGGTTGCCTCAACCATTTCACCATTGTGTTGAAAAATTTCCAAAATCCGAATTTTCAACCAAAAATCCAATTTTTAAGCCCTAAGTTTTAAAAGCGTGCAAAATGCAAACGTAGACCTCATTCAATATACATTATGTCATAATCAAGCTCGAAATGAGGTAAAATACTCGATGGTTAACGATCAAAAAGTCCGCGAGTTATCCTTGAGACGGAATTAAACACATCTCAAGTTTTTGTTAAGAAAAAAAATCACAATCCCTTAAAAAATATATCGAATCTCAATATGTTTAGTTCGATTATGACGAACCAAATTTTGAATACGAATAACCTTATAATAGATACCAAACTTGTTATCCCGAAAAAAATAAGAACGTTTTAAAGCTTTGGATACAACAAGTCATAAGAAGAAGTGCCTTTCAAATATTTGAAAATTTCTTTTAATAGCACTTTAATGAGATTCGTTGGGATAGTTTTTTGAAGTCGAGCATATAGACATAAGGCATATGGAATGTCGAGTCTATAGGAATAATACAAGAAAACATACCTCGAATTTGTTTGTCGGCCGATATGCCTTTCTCAACCTTTGTCAATCTTTAGCCATAGAGGTTGAGATGGTTCTTCTTCCTTCAATGCTTAACTCCTTCAAGAGTTCTTATATAACCATCTTCTTGGCATTGAATAATTTGTAGTCCAAGCAAGAAATTGAGCTCCCCCATCATTCTCATCTCAAGTTCACCTAGTATCAACTTAGAAAAACATATCTTGCACAAATATTCATTAGTAGCACCATTATCAACAAAAATTTGCACAAGTAAACAACCTTGCCCTTTTTCAAAAAAGAAGTGTAGTATCAACTTTACCTTTTGTAAAATCATTTTGCAAAAATAGCTAAGTCTATCAATTGTACAAAGAATCATTT
The DNA here is from genome assembly GCA_016081115.2 of Rehmannia glutinosa. Lineage (NCBI taxonomy): Eukaryota > Viridiplantae > Streptophyta > Magnoliopsida > Lamiales > Orobanchaceae > Rehmannia > Rehmannia glutinosa. The sequence goes on along the minus strand of CM071930.1, from coordinate 61,505,978 downwards.
GGCCTAAAATTTTAGACTCGATAGACTTATATTTGAATAAAACCATTTAGAAAGTTGGATTTAACATCCATTTGGTAAAGCTTGAAATTTTCTTTAAAACAAGAATGGGCAAGTAAAATGCAAATAGCTACTAAATGTCTATGAGTGCAAATGTTACAACAAAATTAATTACCTTCTTCTTGAAAATACCTTGAGCTACTAACCTCGCCTTAGTTCGACCAATGTTGCCTTGGTCATCGAGTTTGTTCCGGAATACCCTTTTTGTCTTCTTCATCACTATCATCATAGGCCATCAATTGATCTAAGGTGTTCATAAAAGAACATTTACATCCAAATATTTTGAGGTAACTAATATTTGGAGTACTTCATTTCTCATCTACACAACTTAACAAAACTGCACGCTTATATAAGCAAGAAAAAATAGTCAAAGTGTAAAAACATGCCTCAATCATCAATCACAAAAATATATTGCATAAGAGCATAGTAGAAATAGACATTTTTATATATATAGACCATGAAGCAATAAACACATACTATGCATTTAGAAGATCATCAAGAGTCTAATAAATCATGCAAGTTCAAATAAGCTTAAGAAAGCTACAAAAGGTCTCTTTTGAAATTTGAAAATCCAAAGCATATAGTTGAGACCAAAGTATTTGAACAAGAGTTGATACGGCAAATATGTGCAATCAAATATCGAATAGTGCCTTTCAAAAAATCTAAAAATCCTCTTAATGGCACTTGTATGAAATACTATGAAAAACAAGCACATAGGCACATGGCAATACATATATCGAGTCTATAAGAGTAAGAATAACACAAGTAAACGTGCCTCGATAATTTATGCCTTTCTTGACAAATAATGACGTAAATGGCCATTTGTGAAAATATGTAAATCTACACAATTCTTAAAACATATCTAGCACAAATCATAATGATAAAAGTGTAGGCTAAGAGATATCACAAGTAAGCTCATGCCATAAAAATCCATAAAAGATGATAACACACTTTAGTCTACAAAAATGCACAAGAGTTTTAAAAACATCATATAAGGTCTTCTTTTTCAAAAATATTTTAAAAGCACAAGTATATATTGAAGACCTTAATTAAAAAATAAATATTTGAAAACTCATTTGCAATTAAGACACAAATAAAAACATGCATAATAACAAAATAAAATGCATATTTAAATAGGGAGATACGGGTTACCAATTACGCCACTTCCATGGGTTGTGCCGTTCCCATTGTTGATGATATCTTCCCTTTGAGAAGTCACTTTGTTGATGATGACTTCTTTGATTACTCCATTTCCAAGGTTTGTTGCCTTCCCATTGTTGAAAGTCTATTCTTCTTTGAAAATCATCTTGTTGATGATGTCTTTGCCATTTCCAATGATTGTGTTCTTCAAATTTTTGATTATATCCTCTTCTTGAAATTGGCTTCGTTGAAAATAGTTTCTCCTTCTTTGATCAAATGAAACGGTCATTTGATGTCTTCTTGGCGGTATAAATTTTTTTCGATCATTACCTAATATGACATTGTTTTGTGGTACCCTCATGTGTTTGGGTCCTTTGGAATTAGTCTTGAGACTTTTAGGTCTCCAACAATAATTAGAGCTATTTCTAGCCGACAAGTATTTACCGTATGACCCTTTTTACCGCAATAAAAGCATGTAATAATTCTATGAGCATAATGACCAACATGCTTAGAGACTTGATTCTTTTTCATATGATTGACAACATTAAACTTATGATCAAGTTCTAGTTTGAATTATCACAATAATCAACAATTTCGGTCATATCATTGGTACTCAAGTTGGATTTAGCTAAATCCTTTTTCATGCCTTCAATATTCTCAACAAAGTACTATTTTCTTTTTCAAGGTTTCTAACCTTGTCAAGTGTGGTGGTGTGAGCACATGATAGTGATTCATAGGAAGTAAATAAACTATCCTTATCAATTTTCAAAACATTGAATTCCTTTTTCAAATTTTTGTATTTAACAAGTAAGTTTTGGAATTCATCTTGTAGTTAATCAAAATCATTTTGCAAATCACTATAATCATTATCATAGGAAGTAGAGGGTTTAGAACTTACCTCGTTTTTTCTTCGATGCCTATGAGGCATTGTTCAACTTCTTCATCATGGGAGATTGTAGAAGGCTCATCCCATGTTGTTGGATTTGATGTTGTATCCATTTGTGAAGTAGATGCTTTTGAGTTGCTCCTTTCATTTGCATACACTTCATAGATGGCTTCTAATTTTGCCATACTTCATGTGCCGATCGAATACCTACAACATGATCAAATTCCAAAGTAGTAAGTGAACAATACAAAATAAAGCTTTACCATTTAAGGAGATGATTCTCTTCTCTTCATCATTGAGCTCTTTGAAGCCTTTAGAGGTGTGTGGTGTGTTTTTCGTCGGAATGGATTCTCCATTGATGACGGTGCTCCAAATATCAAACCCGCAACCTTGTAAATAACATTCCATTCTTTCTTTCCAAAATATAAAATTTTTGGAATCAAACCGAGGTGGCTTGGTGGTGGAGGTCTTAGGAAAGTTGAGCTTCAAAAGCCGTTGATCGTTTCTCTTTACTCGCGATGTCAGCTTGCCAAAGAGTTTGGCTCACGATACCACTTAAACGATAATCTAGAGGGGGTGAATAGATTATCTCCATCTTTCGATTTCGCCCTCTTTTTAAAACCGAATGCTCAAATACAATAATAAAGGTGCGGAATATAAACAACACAAATCGATTTAAAGAGGTTCAACCCACCTAGGGCCTAATCCTCTACCACATTAGGGATGGGTTTCGAAAGAGAAAAAGATTTTATTAATAATTACCAAAATTATTACAACAAAATCTTACACCAACACCTTGAAGAGCATCAACATCACCTTGAGATTACCACAATCTCACTTGAAGATTACCACAATCTCCAAGCGGCACCTTGTGAAGATTACCACAATCTTCACCCTTGAAGAGCACCACACTCTTCAACACCTCAACAAGAAGATTACCACAATCTTCTTACACCTAACACCTAGTTCACCAAGTGTGTTCTTACCACAAGAACACTCACAAGGATATCTTGTGTTTGAATGACGACCACAAATTCAAGATTACAACTCGATAATGAATAATACAATTGAGTGCAAGTGTAATCAAGAATAACTAGACCTCAAGAATGTGAAAGTGAATAGCTAGGCAAATTACAACAAGAAATAAGATAATGTAAGAACAAGTGTATTCTTGAGTGTATCTTGTTGTGTTGTAGTTTTCTCTCTTGTTGTGTTGCTTCAATTCTTCCTCTATTTATAGAAGATGTCTTGTACATGATAGGCTCCTCTTGGGGACATGAATTTGTAAAAAATTGCAAGACAATTGAAGAAAAAGGTTAGAAATCAATCCCACAAATTAAGGAAATATATTGACAACGGATTTATGTCAAAATGACGTCGCGCACAAATAGACGTTTGAAAATGAAGGCGGCCGGTCGACGTAGGGTTCGACCGGTCGTCCTTACTTCAACCGGTCGCACAACTTCAAAAACGAAGGGCAAATGTTTGTTTCAATTTTTGCTCCAGTGCACGGTCGAGGAGAAAGGGGTCGGCCAGGTGACGACGGTTGCCCTATAGGGCGACCGGTTTGCCCTGACCATTTTCTCGCAAACATGAAGTTTTTTGTTTTTTCTCAACTTTCAGGTACGGGTTGCCCTATACGGCGACCGGTTGACCTCAAAACAAAAGTGTTGTCCAATTTTATATCGAAAATAGACTTCAAGAAATACTCCGAAAAATAGTGAAAACATTTTATACCGATCGGGAGTATTAGGACAATATTTAGAAACATTGTTTTGGTGTAAAAATACATTAAAAGAAAATCATTAAAAGTGTTGTCCAATTTTGTCGAAAATAAAACTTGAAGTTATACTCCGGAAAATATTAAAACCATTTTAAATCATTTAGGAGTATTTGGACAACCTTTAAAACCATTGTTTTGGTATAAAACAAAATCATCAAAATCATGATAAAACCATTTATCAAACACGATATTTAAAACAAAACACATTTTTCGGTCTAAAACATCAATCCATTACAAGCAACATTTATCATAAGTACAAACACGAGGATAGGAGCAAAGATATTTCAAAAACATTTTGCACAAGCTCCCCCTATCAATATGCACGTCAAGAACAAGTATAGAAGCAAACAACTAAAAGCTAAAAGCTTAGCTTTTACAACTTAAGCTTGAATTTCATGAGCTTATAAGCTCCCCCTGTCACAAAACATCATTAGTCAAGCATAAAAATCCATAATTCATCAAATGGACTAAGTATCATTCACAACTTTTGGCTTTTAAGAGCCACAACTTATAGCTTCTTTTCGCAAGCTTATTCCCGCTTCTTTGAGCGTATGAGCGTTTTCCTGTTTCTCCCCCTTTGGAATCATCAAAAAGAATGTTAGCATGATAAAAACATCATATAATCATATCAAAGTGCGTAATTCAATCGATTTATCGAGCGTTTTGAATATTTAAGTTTAAATTCCAAATAAAAGGGAAAAGTCGATTATTTGACTTGCAAAAGCTTATTTGAATGATAAACATGATCTATATAAACTTATAAGACTTTTCAAATCGAGAGAATCATGTAGGTGATGAATTTTTCATATAAATATTTTGTTGAACACTTGGTATGCGTCGAATAAAACAAGAGATATATAACACCTTTGTAATTCAATTAAGCCAAAAAATTTCATCACCAAATACAATATTACAACATTCATCCATCAACAATCATCATATACATCACATTAATACACAAATTTCATCAAAATATCAAGATATGAGCACATTCTCAAGGGTTCAATCCAATTGAGATTAATAAGAAGAATTCTTACCTTTTAATCGGAGAAGTCGGATAATAATGATGAAATATAAGTTGCATAAACTCAAAAATATAGAATTTATAAGTAAGAAATCATTTTGAGTGAATTGTGTGTGAAAAAATGCAAAGGGGTTCGAGTTAGGGAGAAAATGATCAAAATGACCGTTTGAAGGATAGAAGCAATTTTATTGCTGAAATAGGCTAAGGCGACCGTCGGCGTGTAAGGCGAATTTTGCAACATGTCAAATTCGACCTCTATGGCAATCGGTGCACGAACACGATTCTGCTTTTAAATAAATTTTGCACCAAAAATCCGATTTTCACCCCTAAGTTTTAAAAATATGTAAATTACAATCGTAGACCTCATTCAATATACATTATGCCTTAAACAAGCTCGAGATGAGGTAAAAAACTCGGCAGTTAGCGATTAAAATCAAATGTCCGCGAGTTATCCTTGAGATGGAATTAAACACATCTCAATTTTTTTTGTTTAAGAAACGCAATCCCTTAAAAAAATATAGAATCTCAATATATTTAGTTCGATTATGACAAACCGTATTATAATCACCGGACTTGTTATCCTTAAAAATATAAACGTTTTAAAACTTTGGATAAATAAGCCATAAGAAGAAGTGTCTTTTAAATATTTGAAAATTTCTTTTAACGATATTTTAATGAGATTCATTGGGATAGTTTTGAAATCGAGCATATAGGCATAAGGCATGAAGAATTTCGAGTCTATAAGAATAATGAAAGTTGATAAATATACCTCGAATTTATTTGTCAACCAATATGCCTTTCACAATCTTGACACTTTATGACGTAGATGGCCATGGATAAGTCTACGATCATTTGTTCCTTAATACCAAAATATTCCTGCAAAAACTTGACACATTATCTTGCACAAGAGCATAGTAATATCGAGTAATATACACAATATTGATATAAACTATCATAGAATTTGGACAAGTAGCACATACTATGCGTTTTGTAAAAAATCAACAAAAGTTTGATTAAAACAAGTGCTTATTGAAAATCTATATAAGGTCTCTTTTGAAATTTGAAAATCCGAGAGTATAAAATTGAGACCTCATTTTTAAGAAACATTTTTATAAAGAATTTTAACAATCAATACAAAAATTAAAGACATGAAAAAGTGCAATAATTATAAAAGGCAATATGAAATGCATACTTCAAGAAGAGAATAAGAGTTACCAATTTCGCCATTGCCAAGGGTTGTATCTTTCCCATTGTTGATTATACCTTCTTCTTGAAAAATAATTTTGTTGATAATATCTCCTCGTTCGATTATATGGCGCGATCATTTGTTGTCTATATGACAATTTAAAATTTCTTTGATTTATGTTGCGCCGAGTACCTAACATAAAATTTTCTTGTGGTACCCTCAAGTGTTTGGGTCCTTTGGGATTAACATTGAGACTTTTAGGTCTTCAATAATAATTAGAACTAACTTTAACCCGACAAGTATTAGTCGTGTGACCAATTTTACCACAATAGAAACATATAATAGTTCTAGAAGCATAATGACCAACATGCATAGAAACTTGGTTCTTTTTCATAACATTAATAACATTAGGCTTATAAACAAGTCCTAGTTTCAAATGATCACAACGTTGAACATCAAGAAATTTGGTCATTTTGTCGGTACTCAAATTAAACTTCATCATATCCTTTTTCATGCAATCAATATCTTTAACATGAGTACTATTTTCTTCTTCAAGAATTCTAACCTTATCAAGTGTAACATTATGAGCACTAGTAAGAGGTTTATAAGAAGCATGTAAACTATCATTTTCTTTTTCATGATGTTGAATTCCTTTTTCAAATTTTTGTATTTAAAGAGCAAACTTTGGAATTCATTTTGAAACTCATCAAAATCATTCCCAATAGGCATTGCTCGACTTCTTCATCGTCGGAAGTTGCAAGAAACTCATCCCAAGTTGTTATAATATCCGGTTGAGAAGTGGATGCTTTTGAATTACTCCTTTTACTTGCATATGCTTCATAGATGATAAGATTTCCAATAAGTTCATCAAAATTTAGAGTTTCTAAATTTTGAGCTTCCATGATAGCCGTCACCTTTTTGGACCAAGAACCAGGAAGAGCATTTAAAACTTTGGTAGCTTTGTCTTCTTCCGAAATGACTTTTCCGAATGCCCATAATGAATTAACGATGTTGTCTAGCCTTTCTACCATTTTTGAAATCCCTTCACCCTCGAGCATTGTGAAATTTTCAAAATCTTTAACAAGCATTGTTTTTCTAGCTTGTTTAACTTTCTTGGTGCCTTCATAGATAGTTTCTAATTTTTCCCACACATCATGAGCGGATCGTATACCTCTAATACGATTGTACTCGGTGGCGGTGAGTGAACAATGTAAAATATTCAAGGCCTTACCGTTTAGGGAGAAAGCCTTCTTGTCGGCATCATCGAATTCTTTGAAACTTTTGGGTGCCAAGGAGCCGTCCTCCAATTTCTTCGTTGGTTGAGCTATGCCTTCAATAACCGCATTCCATATATCGAACACGCACCCTTGAAGAAAGCACTCCATTCGGTCTTTCCAAAATGTGTAGTTGTTGGCGTCAAAAAGCGGTGGCTTGTTGGTGGAGGTGCCTGTAGTGAGGTAGCTTTCGTTTGTAGCCATGAATCTTTTCTCTTTACACGCGGTGTGGACGAGCTTGCCAAAAAGTTTGGCTTTGATACCACTTGTTAGTCCAAGTGGCTACGATAATCTAGAGGGGGTGAATAGATTATGCTGATTTTCCAAATTATGCCCTCTTTTTTGAATGAATAAGCAATGACAAGAATGAAGGTGCGGGAAATAAACAACACACGTCGATTTATAGAGGTTCAACCCACCTAGGGCCTAATCCTCTACCACCCCAGTACCTCCGAGATGGATTTCAAAAAGAAAAAAGATTTTATTAATTACCACAATTAATACAACATCACCTTACAACACCTCTTTGGAGATTACCACAATCTCCCTCGAAGATTACCACAATCTTCTACGGCACCTTATGAAGATTTACCACAATCTTCAACCTTGAAGAACACCAAATTCTTCAACACCTCAAAGAGCACCAAACTCTTCAATAAGAAGATTACCACAATCTTCTTGCACCTAACACCTAGATCACCCCTAGTGTGTTCTTACCACAAGAACATTCACAAGGATATCTTGTGTTGAATGATGAACCCAAAAATTCAAGATTACAACTCAATAATGAATAATATAATTTTGAGTGCAAGTGTAATCAAGAAATAAGTCTAGACCTCAAAATGTGAAAGTGAAATACTTAGGCTATAAATACAACAAGAGTGTAGAATATGAAAGCTTAGAAATTTTGCAGATTTTTTTGTTGTGTTGTTGCTTGTGTTGTTGTCTTTTGTGTCTTCAAATCATCTTCTATTTATAGGAGAGTCTTCACAAACATAGGCTCCTCCTTCTTCACTTTCTTCTACAAAAAGAAGATCACAAGATGTAGAAATAATGTACAAAATTGATAAAGTAAATCTTGCTGATAATGGATTTCCAACGGTTTGAATTTGCTGTTAAAAACATATAGCGCGACCGTTCGCTATGTATAAATTTTGAACGTTAAAAAATAAATCTGAAGATTTAGACACGGGATGACGGGGAAGGCGACCATCCAAGGGGGGTCCGACCGGTCGGCCTCTAGGTGGACCGGTTGGCCTCCCTTTTTTCAAGTGCAGAGTGTTCTGTTTCATATATTCACTCTTTCAGGTATCGGTCGACCTCTTGTTCGACCGGTCGACCTAAAATAGAAGTGTTGTCCGATTTTTGTCAAATATAAACTTTAAGAAATACTTCAAAAAATTAGTAAAAATATTTTAAATCAATTGGGAGTATTTGAACAACATTTAAAAACATTGTTTTGGTGTAAAAATTCATTTAAACAAAATCATCAAAATCTTGATAAAAACATTTATCTAACAATCTTGAATTGTTTTCAATCATCCAAAATAAGACATCCTTGTTAGTGTTCTTGTGGTAAGAGCACAGTTGAGTGATTTTAGGTGTTCAAGAGTGTGGTATTTCTTCATTGGTGTAAGAAGATTGTGGTAATCTTGATAGATGGTATTGAAGAAGAGTGAGGTGCTGCTCAAGGTAAAGGTTGTAATAGTTTGATATCTGTTAATAAACTTTTTCCTTTTTTTGAAATCCATTCCAGACATACCGGGGTGGTAGAGGATTAGGCCCTAGGTAGGTTGAACCTCTATAAATCATTGAGTGTTGTTTACTTTCTCGCACACTTATTTTTGTTATCATTCTCACAATCGAAAAAAAGGGCAAAAATCGAAAACTTGGCATAATCTATTCACCCCTTCTCTAGATTATCATAGCCACTTGGACTAGAAAGTGGTATCAGAGCCAAACTCTTTGGCAAGCTCGTTCTTCATTGCGAGTAAAGAGGAAAGATCCATGGCTACGAACGAAAGCTACCTCACCACCAACGCCTCCACCAACAAGCCACCACTATTCTACGTCAACAACTATGCTTTTTAAAAAGACCGAATGGAGTGAACAAGGGTGCGGGTTCGATATTTGGAATGCGGTTATTAAAAAGATAGCTCAACCAACCAAGAAATTGGAAGATGGCACCTCGGTCCTCAAGAGCTTCAAGGAATTTGACGATAATGACAAGAAATCATTTTCTCTAAATGGTAAGGCCTTGAATATTTTGCATTGTTCTCTTACCGCCACCCAATATAATCGTATTAGAGGCATAAGGTCCACACATGAAGTTTGGAAAAATTATAAACTATCTATGAAGGCACAAAGAAAGTAAAACAAGCAAGAAAAACGATGTTTGTTAAAGACTTTGAAAACTTTATCATGCTTGAGGGTGAAAATATTTCAAACATAGTGGAAAGGCTTGACAACATAGTCAATCCTCTTGTGGCACTTGGGAAAGTCATCTCTGAAGAAGACAAGGTAACTAAGGTCTTAAATGCTCTCCTGGTTCTTGGTCTGAAAAGGTGACGGTAACTACGAAAGCTCAAAATCTCGAAACTCTCAAGTTTGACGAGTTCATTGGAAATCTTCTCATCTACGAAGTTTATCTCAAAGAGAGGAAAAATTCTAAATCATCCACCTCTCAATCAGGTATGCAATCTATTCCTAAAGGCTTAACATCTTCTTCTAATAATTCATATTATGCTAGTGATGAAGATGATGAGGAGACAGACGCCCTTGTCCGAAAATTTGCTAAGTTTGTAAATAAAAATAAGGCATGAAAGTCGAGAGACAACTCGTGTTTTAAACTGCGGGAAACTCGGGCACTACATAGCCGATTGTTCGAAATTAGCAGAGGAGGAGCAAAAGAAGAAAAAGTCTTTTCCCAAGAAGAAAGCTCTAAATGCGGAAGCAAAAATATGGGATGAGCTCCTTGCCACATCCGATGAGAAAGAAGAAGCCAAACATAGTCTCATGGCCGTAGACGATGAAAATAATGAGATACGCTCTAATTCTTCATCTTACTCTTTAGTTTATGAATTACAATGTGATTATGATGAGTTAAAAAATGAATTTAGAGATATGATTTGCAAGTACAAACTTTTGAAAAAGGAGTATAAAGAGCTTAAATTAGAAAAAGAAAAATTATTTACTTCTTATGAATCTCTTGATCATGCTCATACTATTACTCTTGCTAAAATGCATACTCTTGATTCCGAAAAACAAATGCTCACAAAAGAGATTAAAAAATTGAAAAATGATGTGCAACGTTTTAATTTAAGTACGGATAAAGATACAAAAATTCTTGGTGCACAAAGAAGTGAACATTCAAAACTAGGACTTGGTTACAAACCTTTTCAAAATGTTTCTAAGAAAAATGACCAAGCTCCGACTTTCATACGTGCTAGTAGTCCTAACATTATTACTTATTTTTATTATGGTAAAAATAGACACTATGCAAATAATTGTAAATTGAAAATTAGCTTTAGTCATTTTTGGAGACCCAAAGGTCTCAAGACTAACCCCCATGGACCCCAAAATTGTAGGGCCTAAAATGATTCATTTGTAGGTGCTAGGGGCTACAACAATTCCGGAAGATTCAAAATGGCTCGTGGACAGCGGGTGTTCACGCCATATGACCGGAAGGAGAGAACGTTTTACCAACATCAAGCTCCAAGAAGAAGACATGGTTATGTTCGGGAATAGCAAGGGAAGAATTCTTGGAAATGGAAAAATTGGTAACTCTTCTTTCTCTCTTAGTAATGTTTTATTAGAAGGGTTTAAGTTCAATTTGATAAGTGTTAGCCAACTTTGTGATTCAAATTATGATGTTATTTTTAATAAAGAAAATACATTATTCTCAAAAATGATAAACTTATTTGTAAAGAAAATAGAAAAGGCAATCTTTACAAAATTTGCACAAGTGATTTAGTTAGTCAAAATGTTTCTTGTCTTGTTGCCAATAATGATTTAACAAGTTTATGGCATAGGCAACTTCGACATGTTGGATACAAAAATTACGAAAGATTTACAGAAACCAACAGGTAAAAGGACTACCCAAATTGAATTTTGAAAATCTTGACTTATGTGACACTTGTCAAAAGAACAAATTAGTTAAAAGTAGTTTTAAGCCCAAAAATGAAATTTCCACAATCAAGCCTCTACAAATACATCATCTTGATTTGTATGGGGATATTGGTACGGCTAGTCTTAGTGGAAAATATTAGACTTTTGTTATAATTGATGATTATTCTAGATATACTTGGGCTATTTTTATTGCAAGTAAAAGCAATGTCGTTAATGAGTTTGTTAATTGTTAAGTTGTGTAGGCTTATTGAAAATGAAAAGGAAGATACTATTAAGTCTATACAAATTGATCGAGATGGTGAATTTGATGGTGAATTCAGAGTCTTATGTGAAACCAAGAGATATGCTCACAATTTCTCGGCTCCAAGAACACCACAACAAAATGAAGTAGCCGAAAGGAAGAATCAGACTCTTCAAGAAATGAGTCGGTCCATGCTAAATGAATTTTCACTTCCAAAATATTTTTGGGCCGAAGCCGTAAGTACCGCATGGTATGTTATAAATCGTGTTTACCTTCGTCCTAAGTTGAATAAAACACCATATGAGATTTGGAAAGGAAGAACTCCAAATATTAGTTACTTCAAAATATTTGGGTGTAAGTGTTTTATTTTGAATACCAAGGATCAATTGGACAAACTTGATCCTAAGGCCGATGAGGAATATTTATGGGGTATTCTACCAAGAGCAAAACATATCGGGTTTATAATAAGACTAGCATGGTGGTTGAAGAATCTATTCATGTCAAATTCAATGAAGCCTCAGGTGTTGAAAGGATACCCAATGATGAAAATGATGAAGAAGATGATATTGAACCAATTGTTCCCAATGATGCTCAAAGTGATCAACCTTCCACATCAAATGATCAACCTTCAACTTCATATGTTCCACAACAGGTGATAATTCGGATCTTCCCGTTGCTCTAAAATTCAAAGGAGGTCATCCAAAAGATCTCATAATTGGGGACCCTCTAGACAAGGTTATGACTAGAAGGAAGTTTGCCGAGAAAGCTCTTATTTCTCAAAAAGAGCCAAAAAATGCAAAGGAAGCAATTTAAGATGAAGATTAGCTTCTAGAAATGCAAGAGGAGTTGAATCAATTCGAAAGGAATGATGTTTGGGAGTTGGTACCTTGTCCTCCATCACAAACGATTATTGGTACAAAATGATATTCTGATATAAACTCGATGACCAAGGCAACATCATTTGAGACAAGACAAGATTAGTGGCTCAAAGGTATTATCAAGAAAAAAGTATTGACTATGATGAAACATTTGCACCTGTAGCACGTCACGTTTAGAAGCTATTCGTATTTTACTCGCCTATTCTTGCTTTAAAAATTTCAATCTTTACCAAATGGATGTTAAATCCATATTTTTAAATGATTTTATTCAAGAAGAAGTCTATGTAAAACAACCTCCAGGGTTTGAAAATTTTCCAAGGCCAAATAATGTTTACAAACTTAAAAAGGCCTTATATGGTTTAAAACAAGCACCCCGAGCATGGTATGATAGACTTAGCTCTTTTCTTTTACAAAATGTATTTACAAGAGGTAAAGTTGATACTACTCTATTTGTTTTTGAAAAAGGGCAAGATTGTTTATTAGTTCAAATTTATGTTGATGATATTATATTTGGTGCCACTAATGAATCTCTTTGTAAGAAATTTTCCAAGCTAATGTAAGGTGAATTTGAGATGAGCATGATGGGAGAGCTTAATTTCTTTCTTGGACTCCAAATAAAACAATGCCAAGAAGGCATTTATATATCACAATCAAAGTATACAAAAGAACTTCTAAAGAAGTTTGAGATTGAAGAAGGAAGGACTGTTACTACTCCAATGGCAACCAACATCAAGCTAGACAAGGATGAAAAAGGTAAGTCGGTTGATGAGTCAAAGTATTAAGGTATGATTGGTAGTTTACTTTACTTAACTGCAAGTAAACCCGATATTTTTAATGTCGTATGCCTATGCGCTCGTTTTCAAAGCAATCCCAATGAATCTCATATGAGTGCCATTAAAAGAATTTTTTGATATTTGAAAGGCACTATTTCATATGTTTTGTTTTATCCAAAAAACGAAAAAATTTCTCTTAAAGGATATAGTGATTCGGACTATGCGGGAAATATTGATGATCGCAAAAATACTTCCGGATCATGTCAATTTTGATTACCTAGTATCTTGATTTTTAAAGAAGCAAAATTGTGTATCTTATCAACTACCGGCCGAATATATTTCTCATGCATTTTATTGTACTCAACTTCTTTGGAGAAACAAACCTTAGCAGATTACAAATGCTCTTTTGAAAATGTTCCTATTTTTTGTGATAACATGTCCGCTATAAATATTGGTCAAAATCTGGTTCATCATAACCAAACAAAACATTTTGAGGTTCGACACCATTTCCGAAGGGATTGTATTTTCAAACGAAAAATTGAGATGTTGTAGATCCCAAGGGGTGTGAGTAAGGTTTAGAAGGGGGGGTTAAATAAACCTTACCAACTTTTCGATTTTAGTCCTTTTAAAATTATAACAGAGTTAACTCAAACAACTGTGTCCTTGAGGGACAGCTAAGTTGGTTATTCAGCTGAGTTAGCCACTCAACAGACTCGATAGAGCTGTTGATAGAATAACTCGACTGTTTAACATGAACTTTAACTTGGTTGTATTGGTTTTATCAGCGGAAGACTTAACACCCTTGATTTGTTTTAAGTTTGTTTTAACACTTGATTTTTAGCACTTGGTTATTAATCAGTTGGATAGCAAATATGAGTTTTATCAGCAGATATGATATAAGTATGCAGAAATATAAATTGCTGAAAAATAAATGACACAGATAATTTTTATAGATGTTCGAAGATGGGGTAATTCTTCTAATCCTCTCTTCTCCAACTCCTGGAGGAATCCAATATGTACAGATCAGTTTACAACATGGTGAACAGTCTAGAGACAGCCTTGGTCACACAACTGGCTTCTCTTGCGACTTAGCTTCTTCACAGGGCAGCTGTCTTGCTACTTCAGCTCATTTCTCAAGCTTTTGGACACGAAGCCCTCCAATAACTTGATACTGGTTTGACCTTGAACCTTTCTACAATCCTCCTTGGAATGTAGACCCCTTTTGATTCTTCAAAAGTTTCCTCTTCAACAGATTTGAAGTTGTCTTTCCTTCACAACTTTGTGTTGGATCGATTTCCTTCGAGTTTCAGGCTTGAGGATTTGCTTGAATATACTTGAGAATTTTGCAGGTTAATTGCTTGAATAGTGCTTGATTGTTCGTGGTTCAGGTTGTCAAGGTAACCTCTTCTCAATAAATTCCTCAGCCTTTTATAGTGAATTTTCGAAATTTTGCCAGTTGAAGAGATAGGCTAATTTCAAAAGTCACTTATGATCGTTGGCTTGTCTTGTCTGCAGTCCTTGATGTTGACATTTCCTCGTATTAAATATCTTGCAACATTTCAGACTTTCTGACACACGGTGCAATGCTTCCATTGTTTATTCCTTTTGCACAGTGCAGGACTAACACTTTACACCTGACAGCTTTGACATGTTACTATTCTGAGCAACATTCTTGACTTTTAATCAATGGATCTAAGTCAGTTGTCTTGACTAGACTGCTGTCTTTACCCCAGGTGACTTGAGTCAGCTTCCAGTCAATGGATGACTCAACTATCACTTCAACCTTGAGACTTGGCTTCTAGAACTAACTTGACTGACACTTCTTATAGTTGTTCCTCAGCTGACACACCTTCAGTCGAGTCCTTGACTTCCTTCTTGGCCATACTCAGGTGACACACAAGAGTCTTCAATCGATCCCTTGATTGACTTCTTGTATTCCTTGGCGTAGCTGACTGACTCAACTTTTCCCGGCCCTATCTATTACAATACGAATTACAAAGAAAATGGGGTGCCAACTTCCTAGTTTAAGTTTTACATGGTATCATCAAAATCTACAAAATAAATTTCCTAACAATTTCCCCCTTTTTGATGATGCCAAAACTTAAAAACATTCAACAAAATATAAACAACAAAGATACATACAAACAATGCAGTAACAAAGAATGTATGCTTGAAATAGATCGTTTTATTGATCCTAACATTCTTGTCCTTTACATATCTGTGTACATTTGGTATCAGAGAATTCTTTATCAAATCAAAACATACATCTATGCTAAGATACAAGAATAAATACAAAGTGAAAAATTACAGGGAAAATCACTAAGTATTTTATTGCGATGACTTACAAGAATGTATTTACAACAAGATAATATACATGAAGGGGTTCGCAAAGCAATACTTGGCGCCTTCGCACGCCTCCTTCTTTCTTCTTCTCTCTTGTCGTCATCAGCTCTCTTTCTTTTTCTTTCTTCTTCTTCAGTTCTCTTCTTCTTTTCATAGGCTCGTTTGGAAGCATCATCCCTTCATTTCCTCTCTAACCATTCTTTGTGTTTGCCTTTCGTTTTCCTCTCTCTTGCCTTCTTACCGCCTCTGCGTTTTTCTTGCCACTTCTAGATTGGCCAATTCATCATACCCCCCAAAGTAGATCATCCCTTTCTTGTCAGGATCTACATATTCAACATTCTTGGGTTTTGGTCGAGGTCGGGAACCTCTTCCATCACCACTTCTTCCTCGCCCTCGGGTGTGTCTTGACGGAGTCTTACGCTTTCACTAAGTGATCGCTAGAAGTCTCGCGCTTTTGCCTTTCTTCACACAATGCAAGACCTTTCTCCCAGTACAAATCCAGGCTTGGGCTAGTGTCATTACTTGGAAATAGCCTTCTGATTCAAGGGTTTTGAACTCTTCCATCGATCTAGGCTCAGATCCATTATCAGGAATTGCATCCTGATCTTTTCCAACTGGAAGACGACCATACTGTTTCAGCACTTCCTGAACGCGGGCATCCTGCTTTTTGGAGAACTCCTCAAACCCTGCTTCAATGATCTTTCTTTTCTCCGACATTGGCACATCAGAGTGCTCAATGGGTAGGGTTACGAGGCGTTTGCTCAGGATGGAGGCAGTAACATGACCCCTATTTGAGGGGTTTCATCTATCATCAACGCGTCAATTCCTTGAACTTTCCCCTCGCCTACTTTACCTTTCATTGCAGTGCATCTGTCTTCTCGCCTACGATTTCCTTTAGTTTTTCATCTTTTAATTTCTTTTGGGACTCTTCTTCCCCTTTTTGGCATCATCAAAGGAAAGAGGGACCCGGGGAACATGCCTGCAAGCATGAAATCCAGTCTGTTGAGCGTGGAGTTTTGTTTGGAGTCTTTGCATCGTTTGCGGCCCAAAATTCTGAGCGAGTTGCCATTGACTCGGCTGCGACTAGCTTCATTTCAGCCATGAGAATGCTAAATTTATCATTCATGGCATTCTCGAGTCAAAGAATTTCATTCTTATGGAATTGTTGCAACAACTCCATATCATTCTTATGAGACTGGGTTACCTTTTCAATGTAATTCTCGCATCCATTTGCCTTACTAGAGTGTTGTCGGCACTCCATACAAGCATTCGTCCATATAAAGCCATCGGACAAACATTGGGTCCCCTAATCCTTACCACAATCCCTCTTAAGTCTGTTGTGAGAATGGCATCGCGATTGTCCAGGCGTAAGTCGAGTGAGGCCTGGTGTCATTCAATCTTTTCAATCTCCTCGCAGATATTCTTGAAGACTTCACGAATTTCAGCTGTCTGATCCGACTCAGCTGCAGGCCACTCTTTGTCAAAGTCAAAATTTGCTGGAACAATTGTATCGGTTGGGATGATAGGATCTTCTCTGATAGTGTATCACATTTGTTCAGCAACTGTCTCTTCTTCGGATGTAGGCATGTCTTGGGTGAAAGGAAACATTGCTTGGAATGCATCATCTCGCACATAGGGAATATCTGGGTTGCCTCCCTTCGTTGCTTTCCCTTGTTGTGCTTGAGTGGATTCAGCTCTCGATGCCACTGTTGTGGTAGCAGCTCTCGATGCCTCTGCTGCGGCAGCTTCATCGGCAATGTTCACAGCTGTGGGATCTGTGTGGACGGCCGACGAAGTCGTTATGCTCATTTGTGGAAGCCTCATGAGATGACTCTCGATTTCATTTTGGGGCTTTTGGATTGCTTTGCTTGGTGATTGAGCCTCACTGCCTTAACAGCCTTCTTTGGTCTTAGTAGACTTTGCTAAATGAATAACATGTTCTCTATTTGTATCATCAGCGTCATCGGATGATGATGAGACTTGGGAAGTTGGCTCATCATCAAAATTGAACTTTGTACGAGCCGCTTTGTCACTTAGCTGGCTCTTAGTTTTGAGAACATCCTCAGCTGGGTCCTTAGGATCTCAGAATCGAGTGGACTCGGCCGTCTTCGACCCCAAGAATGATATATCTAAGTTCTCCTGGGAGTCATGAAGTGCGCTTATCTCCTTTTCTGTTTCAGCGCTTTGAATTAGAGGCATGTTTTGTGTCTCTTGACCCTTACCCAGGCAAGACCCAACCTCCCTTAGGCCTACAATACCTCCAGCAGACTCAACTACTGCGAGGCCTTCAGTGTTCCCTTCGATAGTCTCAACTGTCTTAAGGTCTTCTACATCCCCTTCGACAGTCGCGACTGTCTTAGGATCTTCGACCATGGCATCCATAGGAGTCTCAACTCCTTGGATTGCACTTTCACTGCCCAGAGTGTTAACTCCCAGGGCATTACCATCATGTGCCTTGACTGTGATAACAACATCCTTGGCCTACAAAGCAATGGACATTTCAGCTGAGACAGAATCAACTGTCCGAGCTTCACCAATGCCACTCTGATGTGGTACATTATTTTTCTCTACTTCGCCTCCTTGCTTCAAAGATGAGTCCTCCATAACAACCTCCAACCCTGCTGTGGTGGAGAGAGCTTCCCCCTCAACTAGCTTACCCGGTGAGTGGATCGACATTGGGGTCACTCGGCTCCCGACTCGTGGCTTTTTCCATTGAGTGTACTGTTATTTGGGCCAGTGTGAGAACACCTTCATCAAGGGTTGGCTCACTGGGTGCCCAAATTCCTAGCTTCATCGCCATTGCCCTTGGATCCATCCTCGGATTGTACGGCAGGACGTGGCTATAGCAATATCTCGTAGTAATCTTTGCGCACCACTCCCAGGAGGATCAATTTGTAGGAGAGATTGTGAGGACTCTCCGGGCCTTCAAACAGACTTTGCTCATGCATGGTCTGGATTCCCCGTGAGCTTGATGCATTTTGGACTTCTCTGCTGCAGCAACGGGATCCATATCCTCATCACTTTCAGAGAACACATCAAGATGTGTGTGAGTGTGATCTAGAGATCCAGTGAATTCGCACATCTTGGCCTTTTCCAATGCTCGGGCCTGCTCCTCAGCTTTGTCCTTTTCCATCCGCTTTTATGATGCGGAGGATATCCATGCAGTTGTCTTCGTCAAGGGCCTGTCGAACAGTTGCGACACCAAGAAAACGTAGCAAATCTTCTTCTTCTTCAATGAACTCAGGGTGAGCGAACTGCACCCTTGAGTGATCCAGCTTCCATGCTCTCCATTCTCTTAGACGTCGTTGAATATCTGGGTACAATGGAGAGTACATGATAACATCGTCATAATCATCTTCACCCTCTCCTCCTCGTTTCTGGAATAGGAGGTAGAAGGCATTGATCTTCCTCAGAGGCAGCAGCATCAGATGTGGGCGGGGAGACAACTTTTTCAATGACTGGCTCAGTTGTCTCAGCTGCTTCACCTTCCTCAGCTGTCTTTCGCACAACTGGGTCTTCGTTTGATATATGTTGATCACCATTAGTTGTGTCTTCGGGGCCGATTGATTCCCCTTCACTCATATCCACCTTCTTCGTGTGGGCTCTCTTCTGGGCACCAGAAAGGTTTGCCCGGAAAATTTTCTTGTTCACATGGAAGGGTTTGCCATGACGAAGAGCAATACCCTTCACTTTCAGCAAATGGCCAATCACAAGGCCATATCCTAGTGAGCTTCCGAAGGACCCATCCTTCTTATACGTCCTGTTCAGCACATTCTGGCAGAGTCTGCTGTAGATAAACTCAGCCCAGTTGACCTTTTTCCCTTGCATGATCGCAACTATGATGATCAACTTTGTCTTGGACAACTGATTAATGTCGACACATTTTGAGACGACATCCATCAACTTGTGATAGTCGTCCTTCAGCAGCTTCTTATCAACTGTGTAAACCACCTTAGCAGCACACTCGGGTTTGGCCACTTCCTTCCATGCAGTAGCCAAGTCGACATCAGCCTCATAGATGTCCTTTGAGCCCTCCGAGGGCAACAAGCAGTGCTCAGCAAGGTCTTTTGCACTTAGTTTTATGACCTTGGTGTGGACGGAAGATTTGATTTCTTCATCCTGCATCTCTGTGTTAACGTAGAAATAAGCTACCTCCTCCAGGTAAGTATGAGAGTACTCCATAGTCAGAAAAGCCTTTAGCCCTGACTTTTCCAACATATCAACAATCTTAAGAACCAGGGTTTCATCAACACCCTGCTTTATCATTGCATCAAAATCCATGGAAGAGCCAGTGTGGATTTGCTTGGAGAGTTTCACAAAGTCGTGCTTTTAGTCATTTTCAGAGAGTTTCACCGAACGAAAAGTAAGGAACTTGCTTAAGATAACTTAGGGTTTCTGAGAGAAAAACTTTTCTTTTTTCTCTTGCTTGCTTGGAGATGAACAGTTCGTGTAGTGAGAGAAATGAAAATTTTCATATATGAAGGACGTGAAAGGACACAATTTGGATTTTGAAATTTTTGATCAAAATCAACGGTTGAGATTAACACGTCAAAACCGCATTTAATTCCTCGCATTTAATGCATCAACATTTATATCCAATCATACGGGTTCATGTGCAGCTTTTACTGTGACCGTCATTATTATTACCGACGTCATCCTTAAAAATATTCCCGCTCATTAAAAACGACTGCATTTTTGTCACTTAGGTCATAAATGATTCAGCTTATATCTTAACTCTGCTTCTCTCTTCCCATATTGTAACTCAATTTGTCGGTGACTTGATCTGATTGTCTTTCCCGATAAGGTTGTTTCACTTGGCCGATTTGTGAAACTTGCTCTGTTCTTGTTTTCTCATCTTTTTCTCTCATTGATTGAGTCTTCGAGTTTCAACTCACTCAATTAACCCTAACTCATTCTTGAGCTCTTCAAATCTTGATTCACATAGAGACTTTGTGAATATATCAGCCTAACCGCTTATCAATTGAGATGTATTCCAAGGTGATGTCTTTCTTTTCAACATGATCTCTTATAAAATGATATCTGACATCCATGTGCTTTGTTCTTGAATGCAACACGGGATTCTGAGTGATTGCAATAGCACTAGTGTTATCAGACATAATTGGAATTTCTTTTTCTTCAACCTTATAGTCTCTCAGCTGCTGTCTCATCCATAAGACTTGGGCACAATAACTGCCCGCATCTATGTACTGCTTCAGCTGTGGATGTGGCTATTGAGTTTTGCTTCTTGCTAAACCAGGAAACCAATCTATTTCCAAGCAGTTGACATGTACCTGAAGTACTTTTCCTGTCAACTCTACATCCAACATAGTCTAAGTCTGAGTAACCAATAAGCTTGAATCCACATTCCTTTGGATACCATAAGCCAACTTCCTGGCATCCCTTCAAATATCTTAGGATTCTCTTAATTGCAATCATGTGGCTCTCCTTTGGTGCAGATTGAAATCTTGCACATACACCTACTGCAAAGGTGATGTCTGGCCTGCTTGCTGTTACATAGAGCAATGATCTAATGAGTGCTCTATATCTGGTTTGATCTACAACTTTGTCATCTGCATCCATGTCCATCTTGATTGATGTGTTCATTGGAATTTTCACAGAAGACTTATCTTCCATACAAAATTTCTTCATTAAATCTCTGGTATACTTTGTTTGACTTATGAAGGTTCCATCCTTAAATTGCTTGACTTGAAGTCCTAGAAAGAAAGTCAGCTCTCCCATCATGCTCATCTCAAATTTACCTTGCATGAGGTTTGAGAACTTATCACACAGCTCTTTGTTTGTGGATCCAAAGATGATGTCATCCACATATATTTGAACAAATAGTATACTCTCTCCATCTTGAATTCTGAAGAGTGTTCTATCCACTTTGCCTTTGGTGAATCCATTGTCAGTTAGAAATTGGGACAATGTATCATACCATGCTCTTGGTGCTTGTTCAATCCATACAGTACTTTCTTGAGCTTGTATACCTTATCTCCAATAGTTTTCGCTTCAAAACCGGAGGTTGTTCAACATAGACTTCTTCCTCTAAGTCCATTTAGAAATGCACTCTTCACATCCATTTGATACATAGTGAAGTTCTTATGTGCAGCATAAGCAAGAAACATCCTTATTGCTTCCAGTCTTGCAACAGGAGCAAAGGTTTCATCAAAATCTATACCCTCTTCTTGGCAATACCCTTTGGCTACCAATCTTGCTTTGTTTCTTACAACAGATCATTCCTCATTCATCTTGTTTCTGAAAACCCATTTTGTGCCAATAACATTTTGATGGGTTGGTCTCTGCACTAATTCCCATACTTTGTTTCTTTCAAATTGATTCAGCTCTTCTTTCATGGCCTGAATCCAATGTGTGTCATCCAATGCTTGGGATACATCTTTTGGCTCTATTTGGGAAATAAAACAAGTGAACATTGGTTCATGTTGTGCTCTGGATCTGGTTCTTATGCCATCTCTAACATCTCCAATGATTAACTCAGGGGATGGTCTCTTAGCCATCTCACATCAGGTTGGAGTAAGTCTGCTGGATTTAGCCGTCTCGCAGCTGAGTTGTCTTGAACAACTCTTTCATCTTCATTCAGCTGTAGACTTTCCAGCTGTCTTTGAGATTCAACTATTTCATCTTCATCTTGGTTGGTTGCCCTTACTTCAGCTTCAACATAAGGACTCTTCTGCATAGTTGGGTGATTCAGCTTATCAGCTAACTCTTCAATGTCTTCTCCATTCACATTAGGTTCATCAAAAACCACATGGATAGACTCTTCTGTAACCATAGTCCTCTTGTTCAGCACTCTATAGGCTTTGCTCTCAGCTGAGTATCCCAAAAAGACACCTTCATCAGCTTTAGCATCAAAAGCCTTCAAATTATCTTTGCCATTGTTATGGATGAAACATTTACATCCAAATATTTTGAAGTATCCAACATTTGGCTTTCTCCCTGTTGATCATGCATCTATTTTGAGTATAGCATGTTGTGTTAATGGCTTCAGCCCAAAATCTCTTAGGCAATCCAGCTTCAGCTAACATGGTCCTTGCAGCTTCCTTGAGAGTTTTGTTCCTTCTTTCAGCTACTCCATTCTACTGTGGAGTTCTTGCAGCTGATAATTCATGAGCAATTCTATTTTCAACACAATACTGAGTTATTATCCCATTGACAAACTTAGTTCCTCTGTCAGACCTTATCTTTATAATGGTTTAGCTCTTTTCATTTTGAACTCTTTTCATCAGCTGAGGTAACTTCTGCAAAGTTTCATTCTTTTTACACATGAAGATGGTCCATGTATATCTTGAGTAATCATCTACAACCACAAGGGTGTATTTCTTCCCACTTATGTTGGCTGGTTCAATTGGACCAAATAGATCCATATGCAACAGACGTAATATCCTTGTTAAAGAAGGACTTGGTTTATCCTTGAATGAAGATTTTATTTGATTTATCATCTGGCATGCATCACATACACTTTCTTTCTTGTACACTGAGTCTGGCATTCCTTCCACAAGATGACTCCTTGCAAGCTTGTTGATTGTCCTGAAATTCAGATGACTCAACTTCTTGTGCCACAGCCAACTTGATTCGGCTGTGCTTTTTGCTAGCAGACAAGTACTTGGTGTAGCAGTAGACCAATCTACCACATACATATTCTTCTATCTTGATCCTTGCAAAGACTATTTCATTTAATTCAAGATCTTTGATCCGCACACTCCCATATTGAATCCAACATTGTAGCCATTGTCACGTGTTGTTGATCGATGCTTAACAGGTTGAAGTTGAGGCCTTCAACATAAGCAACATCTGTGATTTCCAATCCATTCTTCTTGATAGATTATGTGCCTTTGATTTCTCCTGGAGCTTCATTTCCTCCAAATATAACTTTTACACCTCTGATCTCCTTGAATCTTGACAGGTTTTTCTTGTTTCCTGTCATATGTCCGGGACATCCACTATCCATGTACCAGGTTCCTTGGCACTCAGTTGTTCCTTGAACCTGCAATCAAGGAAATCAGTTTTTAGGTACCCATACCTGCCTGGATCCTAAGGGGTTAGTGCTATAAGATGATCCAACCAACTTATAGCCAAAGGACTTGACTCTAAGAGGTTTCCATCTATCAGTGCATAATCATAGTGCACATTAGCAAATTGCTTGGGAGCTTTAGGTTCATACAGCTGTCTCTTTTGTCTGTATGCCTGTGTGTGTGTTTTAGCAATTGCTTTCTTGGGGTAGTTGTGATATTTCTGAGTGTAGTGCCTGGGTGCATATGTGTGCCGATAATAGCTCTTTTGCCTTTGGAATGACCTTTGCTGATGTTTAGGTCTTTGCCATCTAGGCTTGTATTCCATTGGTCTTTGCTGATATTTCACATTGTACCAATCATCTTGTTTTGGGTAGTTTCTACCATTCCCATCATGTGTGTTCCTCTGATGAAACTTCTGGGGTTTTTGGTAGCTCTGTTTGCTTTTCACAAAGTATTGTCTGTTTGGAGTTTGTTGAGGAACTCGGCTGGATTTCTTCTCAGCTGTCCTCTCAGCATACTCAACTGGCTGTTTTCTTTTCCCTTTATATCCAAGGCAAGTTTGTTTGTGATTGTTCTCAGGAGTGAACGTGGGTGCAACATTTGGTGTTTTGGATTTTTGAGATGCTTCATTGCTTGAAGATCCTTTTTCCAAAATCACTCTTGGAGTTTGACTGTGCACAAAGGAATTAAATCTATGCATGTTTTATCTCCACATTCTTTTTGATATCTCCACACTCATGATAAGATCATCCAATGATTTGGATGCCTTTGTAAATGAGGCAATCACATTTTTGAGATCTTTTTCCCTCTTTTCTATAGCAGTTAACTCTACTATGATCTTGACATTTTTGAGCCTTTCTTAGTGTTCTCATCGCCTATGTGACTCGTAGTACTCGGCTCTCTTTAGTCACCTATGAGTTTTGGCTTTTAAGCTGGTTGTTTTCCTCATTTAGAATTGTGTGTGAGGATTTTATGTGCTCAAAATCTTTCATCATTTTGCCTAATGAATCATAAAGATCAGTGAGTGATGAAGTGTGTGTATCACCACTACTATCACTTGAATCAATGAGATGAGTTAGAGTGTACCTCATCTTCTTGATCCGGTTGATCTTGTTCTTTAGCCATAAGGTAGATCATGGCCTCTTCTTCGAGTCACTTGAGTAGTCGCCTTCACTACTCTCTCGAGTCTGCCGCTTCTTTAGACTTGGTTGTCTCTCAGCCCAACATGGCTTTCTTCTTTTTCGTCTTCTCTCTCTAAAGACTTTTCTTTCTTCTTCATTCCTATATTTGTTGATCGGTGGATAGGAACAATCAACCGCAAAATATCCTGGTTGTCTCAGTTCAACACAGTTCTCGCTCTTTGATCGGCCTATTTTGTTCTTAGATTGTCAACTCCGATATTCAACCCTTTGATGCTCACTCTCTTGGGTGGCCTATATTCCTGACTTAGGAGTGAATGTCTCATGGAGGTTTTACGCTTATTTCTTTTATAGTTCTTATTGAAGAACTTGTTGAATCTTTTAACCATCAGGGCAATTTCCTCGTGGTCTATGGCTTCCTTTGGTTCAGCTCTCTTTCCATCCGTGGCTATCAGTGCAGCTGTCTTGGGTACAACTTTCTCCTCTTGCTCTTTTCTTTCTCACTCAAACTCATAGGCTTTGAGGTCTGAGAATAGCTCATGGTTAGATGTCCTTGAGAGGTCCATGGAATGTCTCAGGGCCATAGTCTTCATTTCCCATTCAGCTGGGAGGCTCCTTAATATCTTCATACACATCTCCTTTTGTTTGTATTCCTTCCCAAGAGCTAAAAGCTCATTTGTAATTTCAGTGAATCTGGAATCTAGCTGATCCATTGTTTCACCTGCAAGCATTTTGAAATTTTCAAATTTTTGAACAACAACAGACAATTTATTTTCTTTAATTTGTTCAGATCCTTCACAAATTAAAGTCAGTTTATTCCAGATTTCTTTTGCATATTTGCAAGATTTGACTTTATTGAACATTGCTTTTTCCAAAGTCTTGTAGAGTATGTCCTTGGCCACATTGTCCAAGTTGTATCTCTTCATATCTTCATTTGTCCACTCAGTCCTTGGTTTTTCAACCATGACTGGTCTTGCTTCAGCAGCATCTTCTTCTCCCTCAGCTGCAACTGTTCTTATTGCAGTCGTGTTCACTTTCAATATTTGCAGTGGTCCATCCTCTATCACAAGCTACATTTCATCATGTAATGAAGATAGATGAGCCTGCATACGAATTTTCCAATCATCAAATTCTTCCACAGTGAACATAGGAATGCGTGTCAAATTTGCTTCAATGACAATAACTTTGCTTAAAATGAAAGATTTTGAGAATACAAGTGTTTAAAACCTTTTTGAAAAGATAAAGATCTAGTTCAGTAACCAGTGCGGAAGGCTCAATGAACCATCCTCTTTGATACCACCTGTAGGTCCCAAGGGGTGTGAGTAAGATTTAGAAAGGGGGGTTGAATAAATCTTACCAACTTTTCGATTTTAGTCCTTTTAAAATTATAACAGAGTTAACTCAAACAACTGTGTCCTTGAGGGACATCTAAGTTGGTTATTCAGCTGAGTTAGCCACTCAACAGACTCGGTAGAGCTGTTGATAGAATAACTCGGTTGTTTAACCTGAACTTTAACTTGGTTGTATTGGTTTTATTAGTAGATATGATATAAGTATGCAGAAATGTAAATTGCTGAAAAATAAATGACACAAATAATTTTTATAGAGGTTCGAAGATGGGGTGATTTTTATAATCCTCTCTTCTCCAACTCCTGGAGGAATCCAATATGTACAGATCAGTTTACAACATGGTGAAAGTCTAGAGACAGCCTTGGTCACACAACAAGCTTTCTTCTTGAGTTTTAGCTTCTTCACAGTATATTTGACTCATTTCTCAAGCTTTTGGATTTGATCACGAAGCCCTCCAATAACTTGATACTGGTTCGACCTTGAACCTTTCTACAATCCTCCTTGGAAAGTAGACCCCTTTTGATTCTTCAAAAGTTTCCTCTTCAATAGATTTGAAGTTGGTGACTTTGTGTTGGATCGATTTCTTCGAGTTTCGTGCTTGAGGATTTGCTTCAATATACTTGAGAATTTGGCAGGTTAATTGCTTGAATAATGCTTGCTTGTTCGTGGTCCAGGTTGTCAAGGTAACATATTCTCAATAAATTCCTCAACCTTTTATAGTGAACTTTCGAAATTTTGCCCGTTGAAGAGATATGCTAATTTCAAAAGTAACTTATGATCGTTGGCTTGTCTTGTCTTTGATTCTTGATGTTGACATTTCCTCATATTAAATATCTAGCATTTGGACTTTCGACACACCGGTGCATTGCTTCCCATTGGTTTATTTCTTTTCCACAATTCTAGGACTAACACTTTACACTTGACAACTTTGACATGTTACTATTCTGAGCAACATTCTTGACTTTTAATACACGGATCTAATTCAGTTGTCTTGACTAGACTACTGCCGTTACCCCAGGTGACTTGAGTCAGCTTCCAGTCAATGGATAAGTCAACTATCACTTCAACTTTGAGACTTGGCTTCTAGAACTAACTTGACTGACACTTACGCTTGTTCCTCACCGACACACCTTCGGGCCGAGTCCTGACTTCCTTCTTGGAACTCAACTTACACACAATGTAGTCTTCAATCCAAATTCCAGATTGACTTCTTGTATTCCTTGGCATAGCTGACTTGACTCAGCTTTTCCAGCCCTATCTATTACAATACGAATTACAAAGAAAATGGGGTGCCAACTTCCTAGTTTAAGTTTTACATGGTATCATCAAAATCTACAAAATAAATTTCCTAACAGATGTGCTTTGGTCCGTCTCAAGATCAACTCACGGATATTTTCACAAAACCATTAGTCGTTGAGTCTTTTGCGTTAATTCGAGCTCGTTTAGGCATACTACATATCGAATAAGGTCTATGATTTCACTTTGTGCATTTTTAAAACTTAGGGGGGAAAATTGGATTTTTAACTCAAAATTCGGACAGAACCAAAAATTGAACTTGGGACCGGATGACAGAGGGTCGACCAATCGACCTAGCCCTAGGCCGATCGAAACCCCTTCAAATAACTAGGCAATTCTTTTAGTTAAATCAGTTATGTCTCATTTTCTGTCCAGTTCGCTCTTTTCACGCCTATTTCGCACCCCTTTGCCAAATTCACCCACAAATCACTCAAAATGATTTCTCTCTTGAAAATTCTACATTATTGAACTTATATTATGGGTATATCATCCATATTACTCATCTTCTCCGATTAATTGGTAAGTTTAATTCCCTCTTTAATCTCAATTGTGTTGAACCCTTGAGAAAGTGCTTTTACTTGGTATATTGATAAATTTGTTGTATCATTGTGTTGGGAATCATGATTGTTGATGGATTATGCTTATAGAATTGCATTTGGTGTTGAATTTTTGGACATGATCACATTTACAAATGTTATATACAACTTCGATTTTATTCTACGCACACCAAGTGTTCGATAAAATGTCTCAGTGAAAATTTCATCTTTTACATGAATCTCTTGATTTCAAATGTCTTATATGTTTATAGATATCATCTTTTATCAATCAAATGAGCTTCTATAAACTTTCTTTTCAAAAATTCCATTCCTATTTGGAATTTTAAGTTTTTTGTTCAAAAACATGATAATTCGATTCTATGTGCACTTTGATATGTATTTATGATGTTTTTATCGTGCTAATAGTCTTTTTGATGATTCCAAAGGGGGAAAAACATGAAATAAGCTCATAAGCTCAAAGAAGATAGAAAAAGCTCGCGAAATAAACTATAAGTTGTGGATGAAAAACCAAAACCGAGGATGAAACTTAGTACAATGGATGCATAATGGATTTTAATTGTGACTAATGATTTCTTTTTGATAGGGGGAGCTTCTAAGCTCTTGAAATTCAAGCTCAAATTGTAAAAGCTGAGCTTTTAGCTTTTAGTTGTCTGCTTCTATGTCTACTCTTGATTTGCATGTTGATAGGGGGAGCTTTTATAAAATGTTTTGAAAAATCTTTGCTCGTATCCTTATGATTCTTATGCATGAAAAGTGTCGCCTAAAATGGATAGTTATTTTTGACTGGAAAAACTTATTTTGTTTTCAAAATCGACCTCTTAAAATTGTTTTGGTTTGTAATCATCAAAAAGGAGGAGTTTGTTAGATAAATATTTTTATCGTAATTTTGATGATTTTATTTAACCAAGTTTTTCACCAAAACAATGTCCCTAAATATTTTCAAAATACTCCTAATCGATTTAAATTATTTTTACTAATTTTTCGGAGTATTTCTTGAAGTTTATTTTTGACAAAAAATGGACAATACTTCTGTTTCGAGGCTAATCAGTCGCCCTAGAGGGCAACCCGTGCCTGAAAGTTTGATTTCTAAAACAGAAAAGAGACGGTCTGAAAAATCACGAAGGTCGAACGGTCGACCTTGATGTCGACCGGTAGCTGAATAGACAAAATTTGAGCCAAAACTTTATGTCTCACAAAACAAGGGGTGTCAACCGGTCCAAGCAGGGGCCAATCGGTCGAACCCCTGGTCGACCGGTCGAAGACCCCCTGGAACGATCCACCTAGCTTATTTTCAAGTATATATCAAAAACTTTGATTTGAGGTTAACCGGTCGACCTAAGGTTTTATCAGCAAACTATCCGTTGCAAAAAGGACAACTTTTCATGATATTAAGGGATTGATTTAAGTGCCTATAATCTCCATTTGATATGCAATTTTTTACAGATTCCAATCTCCAAAGAGGAGCCTATGTCTGAAAATCAAATTCAAGACTTCTCCTATAAATAGATGAAGGATTGAAGCAACAAGAGAAAATAACACAAGCAATACATACACAATCAAACTTCTTGTTCTTCACTTTCATATTCTTATTCTGTTTAGCCTAAGTCTTTCACTTGCACATCTTGAGTACTATGCTTGATTCTTGATTACACTTGTACTTCAAAGTTGTATACTTCATTTGAGTTGTAATCTTGAATTGTTTTCAATCATCCAAAACAAGACATCCTTGTTAGTGTTCTTATGGTAAGAGCACACTTGGGTGATTTTAGGTGTTGAAGAGTGTGGTACTCTTTATTGGTGTAAGAAGATTGTGGTAATCTTCATAGGTGGTCTTTGTAAGAAGAGCAAAGTGCTCTTCAAGGTAAATGTTGTAATAGTTTGGTATCTATTAATAAACCTTTTCATTTTTTTGAAATCCATTCCGGACATACCGTGGTGGTAGATGATTAGGATCTAGGTGGGTTGAACCTCTATAAATCAGCGAGTATTGTTTAGTTTCTCGCACATTTATTTTTGTTATCATTCTCTCAATCGAAAAAGGGCGAAAATCAGAAAATTGGCATAATCTATTCACCCTCTCAAGATTATCGTAACCATTTGGACTGACAACAGTTTCTATTAAGGTTGGTCCTATGCACTCTTTATTTCCCATAAATACATCCACCTAAGTTCTAAATACCCCTCCTCCCAAATTTTTAAATACACCCTTCATCTTTTGTCAAAGCTTATTATCTTCTTCCCCACTCCATCTCGCATTCTTCTTCTTCTTCCGTAACTTCGATATTGTGTAGTACCCAAAAAAATCTGATTTTTTTCTCTCTAAACCCTAATTTTCGAACACTCATATTGTTGCAAATTGGACCACAAAGAATTCAATGGGACGAATAATGTAAGTATCTTTTTATTTTACAACTTAGTGTATCTTATTTCTACTTTTTACATGTTTTTTCGCATTCAAAATTATTATTGCATGGCGTCGTGTTCTACACATGCACGATAGCCACATTCATGGATGTTGTTTCGATTGTGCTAGTTTATGTGTGGCACAATCATGTTTTTTTTATCATATCAATCGTTCTACATATAAAGTATGACACTTATAAAACATGGAATGATCGTTGATGCGAACCCATCTACGAAAGATCCAGGAAAAAATGTTAAGTACAAGTTAAATTGAGTTCTTGAAGACTTTATATTCGATTTATTTAGCTTTTTGTATTTGTCTATCTTAGATTCTGGTTTCTATTTCATTTTTTGGGTATTTTTAATGTTGTTTTGAGTCGAATGGTATGGTCAAGTCAATGTTAGGCCAAGTTTATCGAGTCATGATAAGTGGATGTGAAAATGGTCCAAGTATTTCACATATCAAAACATGAAGGGACTTTTTGACAAAATGTTGCAAAGAGTGACGAATTTTGCCCATTTGGGGTTGCAACACCAAATTTTGGGGCTACAACGTGAAGCGTTGATTTTAGTTTTTTTAATGCATTTTTGACATTTTTTTCTATTATTTTCTTTCCTTTTGAGTTTGAAAGTCCACCATGTTTATGATTTATTTTCCTTTTTAGTTAGGATTTATTTTGAGTTGCCTATATATAGCAAACACCTTATTATTCTCATAATCTAATATTGATTTGATTAATAAAAATTCTGAGATTTCTCTCAAACTTTGGGTTTTCAAAGAGCTTCAAGATTGTCTATCTCGCTGCAAATTCTGACTTATCAGACGAACTTTCATACTCTTTTGTGGCTTCTTCACATACTACGTGTAAGTCCAAGCGGCTACGATAATCTAGAGGGGGGTGAATAGATTATCTCCATCTTTTCGATTTCGCCCTCTTTTTAAAACCGAATGCTCAAATACAATAATAAAGGTGCGGAATAAAAACAACACACGTCGATTTAAAGAGGTTCAACCCACCTAGGGCCTAATCCTCTACCACCCCAGTATATCCGGGATGGATTTCGAAAAGAAAAAGAATTTTATTAATTACCAAAATTAATACAAATTCAACTTACAACACCTTGAAGAGCACCACACTCTTCTTCAACACCACCTTTGGAGATTACCACAATCTCCCTTTGAAGATTACCACAATCTTCCTTCAACGGCACCTTGTGAAGATTACCACAATCTTCAACCTTGAAGAATACCAAATTCTTTCAATAAGAAGATTACCACAATCTTCTTCACCTATCACCTAGATCATCCAAGTGTGCTCTTACCACAAGAACACTCACAAGGATATCTTGTGTTTGAATGATAACCAAGAATCAAGATTACAACTCAATAATAAATAATACAATTTGAGTGCGAAGTGTAATCAAGAAAAGCCTAGACCTCAAGAATGTGAAAGTGAATAGCTAGGCAAATTACAACAAGAAATAAGACAATGAAAGACCAAGTGTTTGCTTGAAGTGTATCTTGTTGTGTTGTATCTCAAAATGTTGTATTGGTTGCTCCAAAACTTCCTCTATATATAGGAGATGATTGATCAAGCATAGGCTCCTCATGGGGATTGAAAATCTACAGAAAAATACAATTAAAATCAAGAATATAGCTGTTA
Organism: Rehmannia glutinosa; assembly: GCA_016081115.2. NCBI lineage: Eukaryota > Viridiplantae > Streptophyta > Magnoliopsida > Lamiales > Orobanchaceae > Rehmannia > Rehmannia glutinosa. The sequence continues at coordinate 61,473,823 of CM071930.1, read as the reverse complement.
GAAATCAATCCCACAATTTAAGGAAATGTGTCTGCTGTCAAACGGTCATATTTTTTTGTCAATGAGGCGGCCATGTCGCACGAAATAGCGTTGGAAAAGTACACAAAGCAAAATAACACGGGCGGTTCGACGTCTACCTCGGCCGGCCGACCATCACCCCAACCGGTCCCTCATGGATTTTGCAAAGATTAAAAGTTCTGTTTCAAACACAGCTTGCAGTACCCGGCCGATCATTTGAGCGGCCGACCGGACGGCCGACGGTATGCACGGCCGGTCGACGCTTGTTTTTCCTTCCGTCTCATTTTTGTTTCTAAAAACATCTTGGTGCGGGTTGCCCTATAATGGCCAGTTCGACCACGAGAAAAATGTTGTCCAATTTTGTCAAAAATAAAACCCAAGAAATACTCGAAAATTTAGTAAAAATATTTTAAACCAATCGAGAGTATTTAGACAACATTTAGGAACCTTGTTAAGGAGTGAAAAAACCATTGAAATAAAATCATTAAAAGTGTTGTCCATTATTATCAAAAATAAACTTGAGGAAATACTCCGGAAAATATTAAAAACCATTTTAAATCATTTAGGAGTATTTGGACAACCTTTAAAAGCATTGTTTTGGTGACAAAATAAAATCATCAAAATTAAGATAAAAACATGTATCAAACAATCTCCCCCTTTTTGATGATTACAAACCAAAACAATTTTTACACAAACTAAGAGAGCAATTTTTAGAAATGATTTTCCGGTAAAAACATTTGATTAGTTTGGAAGCAACCAAAATTTCCAAAAATATTAAAGCAACCAAGTAGGGAGTAAATATTTTCAATAATAAGCACAAGCTCCCCCTATCCACAAGCACATCAAGAATAATGTAAGAGCAATAATCCATAAGCTAAAAGCTTTAGCTTTTACAAATTGTTCAAGAGCTTATAAGCTCCCCCTGTCACAAAACAACATTAAACAATAATATAAGTCCATTAAGCAACAATTGGACTTAAGAACAAATCACAACTTATGGCTTTTATGAGCCATAGCTTATAGCTTTTATAACAAGCTTATATTAGCTTCTTTGAGCTAATGAGCCAATATCCTGTTTTTAGCTTTTACAAATTGTTCAAGAGCTTATAAGCTCCCCCTGTCACAAAACAACATTAAACAATAATATAAGTCCATTAAGCAACAATTGGACTTAAGAACAAATCACAACTTATGGCTTTTATGAGCCATAGCTTATAGCTTTTATAACAAGCTTATATTAGCTTCTTTGAGCTAATGAGCCAATATCCTGTTTTTCTCCCCCTTTGGAATCATCAAAAAGAATGTTAGGATGGTGAAAACACCATACAATAATATCAAAGCATGCCAAATGGACGGTAAAAACCGTTTGAGCAATTTAAAGCATAATCATCCAAGGAAAGTGAGAGAATTGAAACATAAAAGATCCATAAGCTCATTAGTATGCTAAAAACAAGATTTCAAAAAGATTTTAAGACATTTTGAAGCAAGAGAATCATGTAGAAGTTGAAAGTTTCATTGCGACATTTTAACAAACACCTTGTGTGCGTGAAAAATAGAAGAGGTTGTATATAACCTTTGTAAATGGTTCAAGCCAAAAAAATTTCATATCATCAATCAACCTCATTTCAAAGCTCAAAAAATCATATGCACCATATGCAATAATTTGATCATCAATTAAGAAGCTCAAAGTAGATTCTCAAGGGTTCAACCCAATTGAGATAAGCTAAGAATGATCAAGGCATTACAAATGCCAAAAATTAGAGCAACCATCAAGTAATAAGTCATGCTTTCAACAATACATGTATCAAATGTCCCAACATATTCAACTAAGCATAACAAAGCAATAAAAGAAGCACTTTTACCATCAAGTACTTCATACCAATTATCAAACAATGCTTTAGAGTATTTTTACCATCAAATACTCCATCAAAGTCATGATCATTCACAAGTCATTATCAACTTGCAATTTTAACCCTTTAAGAAAAACAAGCAAATATCATTAGTACAAATGAGTTTTACAAAAGTTCATAAAAGTACAAAGCAACATTAATGAAAGTGCTAGAAAGTAAAGGGGGTGGGGGTATCATTCCTCATCCGAGGAGAAGCAAGATCCGGGAATAAAGTCCTTGATAAATTTCTTCAATTTGCCGATAGACTTTTGCATTTTGGAGGTCTTTTGCTCCAAAGCCTCATATCTCGTCTCATGAAAAGCCCTCATCTCATCAAATTAGGCTTGAGAATACCTCCTAGACGGTTGAGTACCGGTATTACCCTCCGGATTGCTCGGTTCGCCTTCTTCCACCAATCTTGCGGCCCCGGCGTCATCAAAGAAGTCATTAGGATCGGGAGACTCTTGACCTCTTCCTCTCGCCATTTTGGTTATAATTTCCATGTTCTTGCGCATAGTGACTATTTGGGCGATATTATCAATGTCGAAGTCATTTTGAAAAACTTCCGAGTTAAACTCCGACGAAGGAAGGATTGAATAAGAAGTTTACAAATCCAATTTCCCATAACTAACTTCTTATTACCTTGAGTAATGGACTCGATAAGACATTGAATAAGTATGGCACCAAAGTTAAGTGGTTCCTCCTAGCAATCTTATAAGTCAAAAAATAATCCATATTGTTAGGCATCTTTCCGACTTACCACAAATGCAATATGCGACAATGACAGATAAAATGCGATGCTAGTGTCATTGCCAACAAAGAATACTTAGGCCATACTCCCAAATACGTCTGACTTCTTTCATCGACACCCCCAACATTTCATCATTCCAAGTCCCACAAGAGAAATAATCCCAACCACCTTCTCTAACATGTAAAATCAAATATCATTGGGAGTCCATTTAAAATGACGACCACTTTATCTTGCAATCGCTTTCTATCATTATCATATTCACCCACATATTGGCATAAAAGAGTTGGATAATATCATCATCATACAAGACATAAGTGATCCCATAAATGAAAAATCCTCTAATTGTAGGATACTCATTTGTAAATGAACTAAAACGACACATTTTAGTCCGAGCAATCGACTTTCCTCCCATTCGAGTCCTCATTACCATTCCGCATATTTATGAATGAAATTAAGAACATTGTGGGAATTAGGGGCTTGAGTAACAAAGGATTTTTACCTTTCGCCCAACGGCAATTTTGGAGCGAAATCGTTCGCGTAGCTCGGTAATTTGGGCCCGAGAGAGAATGGGATTTTGAACATCATCACCTTCTTGAGCCACGTTTCTTTGAGCGCTCGAATATCCCTTTGTTCGGCTTCCTCTTGCCGATTTCTTGTGAACCCTCTCTCCCCCTTCTACGCTTGGAGATGGGATTTGTGGAATTTCTTGGAGGAGCCATATATGTAAGATTCTTGTGAAAATAATAAGATTAGCAACAAGAATCGTGAAAAATGATGAAGAATTGAAGATTTTGAAGAAAAGGGGAAAAAAATATTTGCTTCAGGTTTGGGGGATTTTTTCTTATTACGAAATGAAGAATAACGTTTTAAGTTGCAAAAATAACCCGGGCGACCGGTCGAGGGTGGGGTGCGACCGTCGAGGTTAACCGTCGCCCTTATGACCGCCCCAGGTGATTTTTCTTTCTCTAAGTTTTCCAAAATTCGATTTTTCACCCCAAAAGTTTTAAAACTTTGCAAAAATATAAGTTTGGACTTATATCCAACAAATATGGGTTTTGGGAAAACATATAAATGATAAAATCGAGACTAAACACGTAGTGCCTTTTAAAAGAAAATATTTGCAAGATCAATTTGGGGCACTTAAGGGATCAAAATGAAATATCTTGAAAGATATGTGCATAAGCATAAAATCGAGTTTAAAGAAAAATACGAGTAGACATACCTCGATGGTTTAAGAAACTTGATGACGTAATAGCCAATGAGTATGAAATATGTATCCTACACAATTCTTAGACAACATATGCATAGAAAACACAAGTGTAGGCAAGTAATATGAGATATCAAAAGAGCTTATGCTATAAGATTACATAAGAGATAATAAGCCACATAGGTCTAATAAAATGCTCAAGAGTTTTAGAAAATCATGCAAGGTCTCCTTTTTTTTAAAAAATTTGAAACTCATAAATATATAAGAGACCTATACTAAAAATAAATACTTGAAGATACATTTTGCAATTAAGACACAATTAAAAGTATGCATAGATTTAAAAATAAAATGCATATACAAATGGGGAGATACGGTTTACCAATTACGCCGTTTCCATGGGTTGTGTCTTTCCCATTGTTGATGATATCTTTCACTTTGTTGATGATGACTTCTCCATTTCCAAGTTTGATTACCTTCCCATGGTTGATGGTTTCTTCTTCTTTGAAAACCATCTTGTTGATGATGTCTTTGCCATTTCCAAGGATTGTGTTTTTCCCATTTTTGATTATACGCTCTTCTTGGAAATTGGCTTTGTTGAGAGTAGTTTCTCCTTCTTTGATCAAATGAAACGTTCATTTGATGTTTTCTTGGTGGCATGAATTTTCTCCGATTTTTGCTTTCGGGTACCTAATAGCACATTGTTTTGTGGTACCCTCATGTGTTTGGGTCCTTTAAGATTAGCTTTGAGACTTTTAGGTCTCCAACAATATTTAGAGCTATTTCTAGCCCGACAAGAATTAGCCGTATGACCCTTTTTGCCACAATAAAAACAAGTAATAATTCTAGGAGCATAATGACCAATATGCATAGTGACTTGATCCTTTTTCATATGATTAACAACATTAGGCTTATGATCAAGTCCTTTATCACAATTATGAATATCAACAATATTGGACATTTTATTGGTACTCAAGTTGGATTTTAATAAATCCTTTTTCATGCAATCAATATTCTCAACAAGAGTACTATTTTCTTTTTCAAGGTTTCTAACCTTGACAAGTGTGGTGGTGTGAGCACATGAGAGTGATTCATAAGAAGTAACTAAACTATCCTTATCATTTTTCAAAATTTTGAATTCCTTTTTCAAATTTTTGTATCTAACAAGTAAGCTTTGGAATTCATTTTGAAGTTCATCATAATCATTTTGTAAATCACTATAATCATTTTGAATAACAATATCATAGGAAGTAGAGGGTTTAAGACATACCTCATTTTCTTCATTGATGCCCATAAAACAATATTCAACTTCTTCATAATTGGAAGTTGTAGGAGGCTTATTCCTTAGATTTGAGCTTGTATGATCTTGAGAAGTAGATGCTTTTGTTTGACTCCTTTCATTTGCAAATACTCCATAGATGGCTTCTAATTTTGCCATACTTCATGTGCGGACTTTATTCCTACAATATGTTCATTTTCTAAATTAGTAAATGAACAATACAAAATATTTAAAGCCTTACCGTTTAAGGAGATGATTTTCTTTTCTTCATCATTGAGCTTTTTGAAGCCTTTTTGAGGTGTATGGTGTATCTTTCGTCGGAATGGATTCTCCATTAATGACGGTGTTCCAAATGTCGAACCCGCAACCTTGTAGATAGCATTCCATTCTTTCTTTCCAAAAATTAAAATTCTTGGAATCAAATAGTGGTGGCTTGGTGGTGGAGGTGCCGGATAGATGAGCTTCGTTCGTAGCCGTATCGTTTCTCTTCACTCGCGATGTGAAACGAGCTTGCCAAAAAGTTTGACTCACGATACCACTTGTAAGTCCAATTGCTACAGAGGGGGTGAATAGATTATCTCCATCTTTCGATTTCGCCCTCTTTTTAAAACCGAATGCTCAAATACAATAATAAAGGTGCGGAATAAAAACAACACACATCGATTTAAAGAGGTTCAACCCACTTAGGGCCTAATCCTCTAAGTCATGAAAGATAGGGATGGATTTGAAAAAGAAAAAGAATTTTATTAATTACCAAAATTAATACAAATTCAACTTACAACACCTTGAAGAGCACCACACTCTTCTTCAACACCACCTTTGGAGATTACCACAATCTCCTTTGAAGATTACCACAATCTTCCTTCAACGCACCTTGTGAAGATTACCACAATCTTCAACCTTGAAGAATACCAAATTCTTCAACACCTCAATAAGAAGATTACCACAATCTTCTTCACCTATCACCTAGATCATCCAAGTGTGCTCTTACCACAAGAACACTCACAAGGATATCTTGTGTTTGAATGATAACCAAGAATCAAGATTACAACTCAATAATAAATAATACAATTTGAGTGCGAAGTGTAATCAAGAAAAGCCTAGACCTCAAGAATGTGAAAGTGAATTTTGGCAAATTACAACAAGAAATAAGACAATGAAAGACCAAGTGTTTGCTTGAAGTGTATCTTGTTGTGTTGTATCTCAAAATGTTGTATTGGTTGCTCCAAAACTTCCTCTATATATAGGAGATGATTGATCAAGCATAGGCTCCTCATGGGGATTGAAAATCTACAGAAAAATACAATTAAAATCAAGAATATAGCTGTTAGAAATCAATCCCACAATTTAAGGAAATGTGTCATTTTGTCAAACGGTCATATTTTTTTTCATTAATACAATTATTTTCTCGCACGTAAATAGACGTTGGAAAAGTACACAACAAAATAATTATGATTTATTTCGGCGTCTACCTCGGCCGACCATCACCCCAGTTAGGTCCCCCTATGGATTTTGCAAAGATTAAAAGTTAGCTTTCAAACACACTTTAGTTCGGGTCATAATCGGGCGCGGCCGATTGATTTGATTACCGCTTGTTTTTCCTTCCGTCTCATTTTGTTTCTAAAAACAAAGTACGGGTTGCCCTAGATTTCGGTCGAACACGAGACAAAAATGTTGTCCAATTTTTGTCAAAAATAAACCCAAGAAATACTCCAAAATTTAGTAAAAATATTTTAAACCAATCGAGAGTATTTAGACAACATTTAGGAACCTTGTTAAGGAGTGAAAAAACCATTGAAATAAAATCATTAAAAGTGTTGTCCATTATTATCAAAAATAAACTTGAGGAAATACTCCGGAAAATATTAAAAACCATTTTAAATCATTTAGGAGTATTTGGACAACCTTTAAAAGCATTGTTTTGGTGACAAAATAAAATCATCAAAATTAAGATAAAAACATGTATCAAACACTACGGTTCCTACTTTTCTAAACAACGGGTTGACGTTCTCTATCCAATTAACCAAACTAGAGAAGATATTAGGTTAACAATGTATTGTTGTTGGGTCGTATGCACGATTGTTGCTACGGTTCGCATCGGTTGGTATTAGAGCCGACTAATCACAATTAAGTTATCCTCTTTTTTTCCGTTCTTGTTTTTCATATTTATTTTCTTGATTTTCTTTTTCTCTTCTTTCTTGAAACCCTAATTCCACTAGGGTATTTAAAAAAATCTGTAAATTGCACAAAAATCAGCGAATATTGGCAGAAAACAAAGAGAATTCAAATTTTGAGTAAGTGGTTCTGTGATTTGTTATTTTGAGGCTTTGCGATTGTATTAGGTTGTTGTTGTGTTGATTGCACTCGTGTAACCACCATGGAAGACAACGAACAAACATTCGATCTGTTCAACGAATTGTATTTGATCAAGAAGTTGATTCCTATGCATGAAGAGCCTAGGGCATAGAGGTCTAGGATATGAGATCTGGATTATTTGGAGAATGACGTCGATTTTCTATTATATTAAAAATCGATGAGCTGGATAACAAGAGAAAGGGTTTTACGAAGCAAACTCCCCATACTAGCACCAACATTTGGAATTTTAATGCTTATGAACTGTATTTTTTGTCGATTTTTAAAATCACAGAGAACACATTAGAAGTGAAGATCTGAACCAGAATTGAAGATTGTCAAACCGGAGTTGAAGGATATTTTAGAGGTTATCAAATCAAAGATGGAGAATATTCCAGAGGTTGCAAAGCCAGAATTGGAAGAAGTTCCGTAATTAATCAAACCAGTGAAAGATGATATGTTGTCATTGGTTTCCAATGAGATAATGAGTATTCAACCAATAATTGAATTAGTTGAACTATTGGAGATTGAATTTGGTCAGGTATAGGAAAATGAGAATTCGCTAGTGAGCAAAAGATTATACAAGCCGAGAAAAAAAAGGAGTGCTTGAAAGAAAATAACGTTGAGAAATACATTGGGAGAAACTCATACAAAAGATATATTGAGAGGACTATTGAGATAAAACAATGAAAATATTTTGTGCTTATGGCAAAAACAAGAGATCTTTGGCATGAGTTTTTGAATGCTATTATTGTTGAGAATGGGCATATTTGTCATTTCAGTTTTTAGTTAGTTACTGCTGGGTTGTTTTAATTGTGAAGTTGCTATTTTACTTTTCACGTTTTTTCTTCAGTTTTTTTTCTTTTCCTATAAATATTGTATACGGGTACTGTAGCTGCATGACTTGTGTGAATAATACAACAGAAAAGTTTCCCTCCTTTTTTTGCTCTTAGCTTGATCAATAATTGAAGCTGCAATTCTATATGGTATCTAGAGCCTAAGGTCTACATTGATCCATCGCGCGATGACGCGTCATACACGTAATACCGCTTGGAATGTCCTCACGAAAGATCAGATTGATGGAGCTGGTGATGATGCATCTAAGGAAACTGTTGATACTGGATCTGATTTCAACCAAATTGTCAATCGCACTGATGATACTTTTCTTCTTCATAACTCAGACCATCCAGGTATGGTTCTGGTGACTAATCCGTTAACTGATACGAACTATTTGTCATGGCGAAGGGCTATGGTCATCGCACTTGGAGCGGAGACCAAACTCCGTTTTGTTAATGGCACTATACCCCAACCTGAGCCTAATTCTCCTCAGTATGAACAATGGCGGAAGATCGACCACATGCTCTACAGTTGGATTTTAAATTCCTTAAGTCAAGATTTGGTGGATGCATTCTTATATGCTGATTCAGCACAAGCGTTATGGGAAGAGATTGAACAACATTATGGACAAAGCAATGGACCTCTCCTGTATCAGCTGCAGAAAGAGATTGCTACACTTCAGTAATGTACAAATAATGTTGCAGTCTATTTTACTAAATTGAAGAGACTTTGGGATGAATATGCTAGTTTAGTACGACTACCTCCATGCACTTGTGGTTCTAGCAAACATTTGGCATATCTAGAAATAAATACTAAGTTGATGCAATTTCTAATGGGACTTAATGATAGTTATGAAAATGTGAGGAGTCAGATTTTGTTGCTTGATCCACTTACATCGGTTAACAAGTCTTATTCTATGATACAAAGAGATGAGAGGCAGAGGACTGTGCAAAATCAATTTCCAGAGAATTTAAATCTGGTTGCAATGTTCACTAGGACTTCTAGTGTTGGTAGAGGTGGCATGTCTAGAGGTGGCCATTCCACTACTCCTTGGGGAGGTGGTAGAGGAAGAGGTGTCACTAGATTGACTAAGAAAGAAAAGGCCAAATTACTTTGTGAGCCTTAATCACAAGAGCAGCATGGACATTTAATGCAAAATTATTTTAAGTTACATGACTATCCTGACTGGTACAAGAGTTTCAGAGAGCAACAGAAATTGAAAGGATATGGGTGAGCATCTGCAAATATGGTTGACACTTTGGGAGACAAACATGAGACAGGTATTCACTTGGTTTTATACCATTGATTTGGTCTTCCAAGACTTGAGTTTTGTGTTGTTTTTGAGTATTTTGAGTCATTTGAGTATCCAAGCCATGTTGAGAGCCGATTATATTGAGTTTATAGTCATAGTAATGAATTTTGTATCAAAAGAAGTACTAACGAGCAAACAACGAGAGATTGATTTGAAGAAACATCCAAACGCGTCTGAAATTTCCATCACTGGCAGCATTTCGTATTTTGGTTATAACTCTCTCTACAAAATTGATATTGAGATGATTCAAGTGGCTATGGAAAGCTAAGAGATAGAGCTACAACTTTGATGAAGGGCTCAAAATCAAATTCAGACTGTGTTGGGCGCTAAAACCGGGCGGGCGCTGCAGCGCCCGTCACCTAGCGCTGCAGCGCCCTGTACAGGGCTTTTCACCCCCAAAATTAAAGTTGGGCGCCGCAGCGCCCCTGGGCGGAATTTCCTATGTTCCTCCACCTTTTTCTTGAACTTTTGAGGGGCTATAAAGGGAAGATGGGAGCCTTGATCTAGAGTATGAAGAAAAGGCTGGGAATACACCCAAGAACACAAGAAATACATCAACTTCATCAAGGAAGAACCAAGGGAAGAATCGGGTCGAATCGAAGCTTGAGGATTGAAGATCAATAGAGAGATTATCCATTTCCCTAAGTTTTCTCATTCTTTGTGCTTTAATCTTTCATTTTAGCTTGTCATGAATATGAACAATTTGTCTATGGGTTGTTTATTTGTAATGAGTAGCTAAACTTCTTGTGATTTCTGGGTTTTGGAAGTAGATTAATTGAACTCTTGTTGAATGTTTTAATCTTAATTGAAGTTATTGTCTTGAAGCCTATTTGAGTACTTTATTCTTATTCTTGTTTTATCATTTGGCCAATGATTTAGCAAGTTTGATATATTGATTCATAATTCGAGAGATGAGTTTCAATATTAGATCTTGAGTACTTGACATGAATATTTGCATAATCGAGAGGTTTGTGAATATTTGTGAGGATATATGATCTTTTGTGCATTTGGGAGTTGTGTATCTTATGTTGAGTAGAGATGCTAGCATAGATATTTCAATCTACACTTTATATACATCTCGAGAGGGAGGATAAAATACCGTTGTGATCGTCTTATAGGTGTAGTGATAATAACTTTGACTTTGATTAAATCGGACAACAAGAGGAATATTAATTGAAACCATAACCCAGGAATCCATTTCATTCCCTTGATAATTCCATTATTCTTAGTATCTTGTGTTTTTGTGGTTAATATTGTCTTTACTTCTACAACAATTATCAAATTTCGATCGTCTAAATAAAAATAAGACTATCTTAGTTCAATACTTAGCGCATAAATTTATTAGTCTCGTGGATACGACCTTGCTTACCCTATTCTATAAACTACACCGTACACTTGCGGTGAAGCTAAAAATAAGGCGAACAAGTTTTGGCGCGTTGTCAGGGACTAATACAATTTTTGGTGCTAATATTGCGATAGATATAATTATTTTTAATTTAGACATTTTTTATTTTATTTCATTTTTCTTTTGTAAATTCTACCTCTACAATGTTTGATTTGTTTCTTTGAGTTGGTGCAGGTAGTACACGAACACTCGCTCGAATGGAGAAAGTCAACTACTTCAATAACTGTAATTCTTACAGTTATTGGAATAATTATACTCCCACGTGCTACTATCCAGATTGGGGGAATCACGAAGATTTTTTATATGCTAACACGGAGAATGTGATTCAATTGCCATCAAGCTTCAATTTAACGAATGGATTTACTAATGCGGAAGGTAAACCATCTTTAGAAGAAGCCCTCACCTCGTTAATGAGTAAAACAAGTTTGTTCATGAGCGAGACGAGGGACCGCTTTATACGTGATGAAGCAAATAAGGACAAGATGGAGTTGCAATTGACACAGTTGGCCAGTACGATAAAAAACCTTGAGACTCAAATGGGCCAATTAGTTACAATTATTGGTGGGCAACATCAAAAGAGCCAATTTTCAAGCACCACTGAAGCCAACTCGAAGGAACAATGTAGTGCCATTCATCAAAGGAGTGGTACCGAATACAAGGAGCCGAAAATCCTAGAAAAGCAAGAAAGTTCGGAACCAAACACGGATTGTGTGTCTATGCACTTTCAGCTCATGTGTGGTACCGAAAAGGAGCAAAAAGAGGACAAGGAACACACGAACCATGTGTGTACGCCCGTGCAGCGTGTGCAAGATATCATAAGAAAACTATTCCAAAATGAGACGAGCACGAACTATGCGTATGCACACGAACATTATGCGCGTAATTCAAATCAAAGTGTTCCAACACCAGGACTCCGCTACTTTCTTGGAAATCCTAATTATGCATTACTAGATGCAAACAATGCAAAAATGGTTCTTGACCACGACCCAAAGCAGCTAATATATGCATTCAAAGGTGGTACGAAATGAAATTAACAAGCGTCGAGCTAAAGACGTTAAATATAGCGCTTGTTGGGAGGCAACCCAACGGTTTGTGGTGTGATTTTTGTTTTTGTTTGTTTTCTTAAAAAAAAAAAAAGAAAATTACCTGATTTTACTTCGCAGCCACGCACGGGCAGGGCGTGCGTTTGGCGCACGGCCTGTGCGGAGGAGACGCCCAAGGAGGGCGTGGGCCACGAACCGCCGCCACCCCCACAATAAATCAGGTCCAATCCACACAGGTTTATATTGAAATTCTATCTTCTCTTACGTGCGATATAATTTCATTTAAGTTTGGGGAGAGAGATAATTATTTTGATATGAAATGTGTGGATAGAAAAAAATTGTGCATTTTGTGTGTTTTCATATAGTTGCATGTAAAACATTTTAGGTTGCATTTGCATTAGAAGCACGTTTACAGTTTTAGCACGTTTATTGTTTTCATAGATTTTAAGGAGTGAGTTGACCGTGTGCGACGAGACTTGACGCTTATATTTTTGAAAAATTTGTATTGTTTTGATTGGGTGTTGAGTATGAGTTGATTGAGCCATGAATAGATGATATTGAGCATGTGGATATTGAAAACATGGTTTGATGCTTTTGAATTACGTATTTGCAAGCATGTGAGATTTTGAGCCTTCTTTGCTTTCACATTATCTTTGTCTTGTTGATGATTTGAGTGTTTCATTCATGTTGTTAGAATTCTAGAACTTGCTCTGGTATCTCTGTCAAGGTCACATGTTGTATGCGAAATGTGAAAATGATCAAAGGCCATTTTTGTTAGCCCTTCAAGCCTTTTGCTTACCTAATGATGATATTGAAATCACTAGTTAGCCAACTTGAGCCTATTGCCTAATTTTTGATAGCCACAATTCAAGCCTTAACTTGATAAATCTTTTACCCAAAACTTGAGTGTATAACATTGAGTAAAGGGATTGAATAAGGGTGAATGGGTGAAATCAAAATTTTAGAAGATGGTGTTAGAGTTGGGGATGGGAACAAAGAGAAAAAAAAGAAGGAGAAATAAAGTGTTGAAAACTCGTATAAATGTCGAAAAAAAAATCGGCTTTGTAAATGAGTTTCATTTAAATGAACTTGGGGGCTAAGGATTGTAATTTGAGGTGATTCTCAAAAGAAAGAAAGGAGATGGAGATAAGAGAAGTTGATGAAAATGAGAGATGATTTGAGTAGCATATTGAGCTTTAATGTAGATGATTTAAATGCTCACCTGTCTATACGCTCGAGTTTGAGTCACTCTATCCATATTTTCCTACCATAACCAAAGAACCTTCATTACAACCAAAGAAAAAAGTCCTTTTTGATTCACAAATTGCATACATTCTAGTGGCGGAGATATGAGACGAATTGCAAGCCTATGGTAATTTTGCGACATTGAATTGATTTGAGCGTAAACACGTCCTATATTCATTCGAGATGAGAGTATACACTTGATCTTTGAGAGACGTGATTCTTAGCATTTACCATGATTTCCTTGATGTATGCTCTATGTTAGATGTTTGAGGCTTGGTTGATTCATTGTTTGACACCTATGATGAACAATACGAATTTTATGGAGTTGTTGTGCATTTTACTTTTCATTACTCCTAGTCATGTGTTATCTTGTTTCTAAAAGCGTTGACCGGGATGGCCAACAGTTTAAGTTTGGGGGTATTTGTTCACTTGGTTTTATACCATTGATTTGGGGTTTTGTGTTGTTTTTGAGTATTTTGAGTCATTTGAGTAGCCAAGCCATGTTGAGAGCCGATTATATTGAGTTTATAGTCATAGTAATGAATTTTGTATCAAAAGAAGTACTAACGAGCAAACAACGAGAGATTGATTTGAAGAAACGTCCAAATACGTCTGAAATTTCCATCACTAGTAGCATTTCGTATTTTGGCCATAACTCTCTCTACAAAATTGATATTGAGATGATTCAAGTGGCTATGGAAAGCTAAGAGATAGAGCTACAACTTTGATGAAGGGCTCAAAATCAAATTCGGATTGTGTTAGGCGCTAAAACCGGGCGGCGCTGCGGGCCGTCACCTAAACTAAGTAATACAGACAGGCTTTTCACCCCCAAAATTAAAGTTGGGCGCAGCTACTCCGGGCGGAATTTCCTATGTTCCTCCACCTTTTTCTTGAACTTTTGAGGGGCTATAAAGGGAAGATGGGAGCCTTGATCTAGGGTATGAAGAAAAGGCTGGGAATACACCCAAGAACACAAGAAATACATCAACTTCATCAAGGAAGAACCAAGGGAAGAATCGGGTCGAATCGAAGCTTGAGGATTGAATCACACTATGTTTTGCCAAATAAATTTCATCACTGCATCCTCATTTATCTTAGCAAGAGGCTCTGCCTCCACCCACTTGCTAAAATAGTCGATTGCCACAATCAAGAATTTCCTCTGACCTGAAGCCGAAGGAAAATGACCAACAATATCAATTCCCCATTTTGCAAAAGGACATGCCGAGCTCATTGTCATGAGCTCCTCCGCCGGTCGATGTACCAAAGGTGCATGGATCTAACATTTTTCACATGCTCTCACCAACTTCTCTGCTTCCACATTTATCTATGTTTATTTTATACTCTATTGATAAGGGCAAAATACGGTCTGGGCCGACCTGACAGGTCTGACATTGGGCCGACCGGATGACGCTTGATGTTGGGCCGACCTGACCAGGCCTATGGCACTGAGCCGATCTAGCAAGGCCCATAATATTGGGCCGATCTGTTAAGCCTTAGATATTAGGCCGGTCTGTGGAGGCTTGCAAGATAAGATTGATCTAAGTGTTTGTAAGTATTGGGCCGACCTACGAGCCCATAAATAGGTGGAAGGTTTGTCATGTGGGCCGACCTATCGAGGCGAATCACGGTGGTTGCATGAATGACTGTTGCAAGGTCAAGGTTGTGTTAGGCTAACTTGTCAAAGTCCGCACGGTGAGCCGATCTGTTGTTGACCCATCGTAGTCTAGCATGACTTCAAAGGAGGTCAGTTCGGCTCGAGAGATGTATGAGGTACTGAGGACGCCTTGGAAATTTAAGGGGGTTTCGCACAATACAATTGGCCGACGTGTTCTGAAACAGGTCGGAGCTATGGTCTTACGGGCGTAAAATTAGGGTTTTTAAGAGATCCGATCCTAATCTAATGATGACTCAGACACCGAATCGTAACGGAATCCCGGATTTTACGGAAACCCTAATTTTAGCTAAGGTATAAAAGGCCCAAGCCCAGGTTCATTCTAACCTAATCTCATTTTTGTTATGTTACATCACTTTTCTTTTTTAAATTTTTACTTCCTTTCCAAGACATCGACTTAAGATCGAGAGAGAGCAGACGCGGGAGCCCCCTCCTCCCCCCCCTTGTGCAGGTTTCACGGAGGATTTCGTCTTGGAAGGTGATCGGCAAGGAGAGATCGTTTTTGGGAGCAACCATCTATAATATTCACTCACCTCTAATTAAATGAATCAAAAACTAAAAATAAAATCGTTTCGTATTTCTGTTTTCTGTTTTAATACATTGGAAATTGGAGAGCCAGAAGATTGAATTGAGGCGCGAACTCATAAAAGAAAATAGAATTTTATGGTCCATTTATCTGAACACTCAGGGACAAAATAGAAGGGGAAAAAGGGAATCTGAAAAAGACGACATTCAAATTAAATCCTCTAAAGAAAAAGAAAAAGAAAAAGAAAAAGAAAAAGAAGCACAAACAGGAGATTCTCCCTTTTCTCATACCCTCTGCCCCTCAAGTAAGTTTTCTGTCTCTGATTTTAAATATTTATTATTCGTGTGTGATTTGACTGTGTGCATATATTGTATGTATTTGTGTGTGCATTTTTTCATTGTGGTATTGGTTTTCGGGGGATTGCGAAAGACCCTGATGCGGGAACCTTTTTTTTTTTTTGGGGGGATGAATGTTGAAAATTATTTATCTGGGTTTTTGGAAGTATAAATGATATTGTCCCTTAATTAATCCTATTTTTAAGTTATTTATCAGGGTTCTTTGTAAGAAATCATGGATAATTGTTCGGTGATAATTAAAATTCGCTGTCATTCTAGTGTAGAATACTGAAATTGGATTTGAAGATTGCCACGCGGGTTTTGGGAGATGTGTGGGAGGAATTAGGTAGAATTGCTATTTGGAAAAATAATCAATGAAGCACTCTCATTACAGATGACAAATTTTGGCTAATATGTAGCACGGAAGTGAATTGATGTACCCTCTATTTTTGGACAGCAGTATGTGACAAAGTGGATTTAATCTTTATTTGAGCTGAGCATTTCAATCTTGCCTGAGTAGCAAATGGAAGAAAACTTATTTGGCAGATGAAACGGCATGAACTTTAAAGAGTCATTAGCAAACTGATAGTGATGCAAAATCGGATTGTCGGGTTATTCAAGCAATGATTATGTTCTCCATCCTATTTCCTCATCTAATGCGACCAAGCATACAAGTCCATTCCTTATTGTGTCGGGCAGTGTTATTCTCTGCACCACTTGCAGCAAGTCATAACATTGTTTTCAATATTTGTATTACATGCACTGAAAATTTGCAGTGACCATTTACGTGTTTCAAAAGTAAGCAGATAACTTATGCTTTGCATGATGACAATTCTCATTGACTGGTGGTACTGGCTGATCTATTATCGAAGACTATTTTAAGGAGATCTAATATTAGATGTGCCTGTGCTGTTGAACTGCATTACCTAATGCTTGGGTTTATTTCGTGTTCTTTCTTTGTCATTTACAGTGAAGACATCTATTTTTTGTATACTGATACTGAATATGGAATATCACTTAAACCAGACAATTTGCTTCTTTGTTGCCTAGGCTACTCGTTATTCGTCAGTTTGGAATATCACGTTATTACGTCAACAATTTCTGTATTTTCCCTTCAAATCCTATAATTATTTCACCCAGTTATCTGAATTAATTTGAGTTTTCGATTTATGTAGGAAATGATCCACAATAAGATTTAGATAGTAAATGACAAAAATTGTTATTGATTGTGATGACTTTCTGCAGGCTAAAGAGGAAAAGGGGGAGAGGGTCTGCTATGGCAAAACATTCTGAGAAATTTTCGGTAGATTTCCTCATGGGAGGTGCTGCAGCTGTTGTGGCGAAAAGTGCCGCAGCGCCAATTGAGAGAGTGAAGCTTTTGTTGCAGAATCAAGGAGAGTTAACAAAGAGGGGACAGCTTCGAAGACCGTATGTGGGCGTTGGTGATTGCTTCCAGAGGGTCTTCAGAGAGGAGGGCATTTTGTCCTTTTGGAGGGGTAACCAGGCCAATGTTATAAGATATTTTCCAACTCAGGTATGCTTTTACTTATGCTGTTGGTCCATTTAGGTTGTGCCAAATCCCACAGCTTTTGACCTTCAAAAATTAAGTCTTGCATCTTGCATCCAAAATCTTTATATAGCTAATTGAATTTAGTAATTGTTAAATACCTCTGTGGATGTTTTGGTTTGTTAAATTACTGTAGTTAATTATGTTTTTTTTTTTGGATTCCTAGGAGCTCCTTTCTGCCTTTGCATTGTGCTATTTTTAAATTGTCTATCTATCAATCGTATTCAGTCTCTGCTTTGTGCTCAGAGTTATAAATTTACCCGATTTCGCTTCTTTTTAAGCACTTCCGGTTGGCATACTGATTTAGAAAAGAAATAAGATGCTATACATGATTTAGCAGATTGTTTCATTTTCACCCTCTCCACCTATGTTTCAATGCTCATATTCTTTCGGATAACCAAAAATTAAATAGCACCCTTCCCTGAAAAAGCTGTTAGTTTCTGAAAGCACCCTTTCTATGTACTTTCTATAGTAAGTTTTGTTCATGAAAAGAATTTGTTCAGTACATTTTTTTTGCTAATTCTATACAACTTCACTCTTGAAATTTTGCTGCAGTTGATACCTAAGACATCTGTAATAACATATTGCATTTTCTTCTCATCTTAATATCCCTATACTCTTATGCCCCACTAAGTAGCTAGGTCCCTGTTTAGACCGATCTTGAAATATCAATATGATTTATGACTAAATTGTCCTGAGCATTTATTGCTGCCCCACCGAGGAGGCGAGAAATAGGCGCTTTTTCTTTAGGGAATAATATCCTCTTGTAAGTGACATATAGAGGACGGAATGGAAAAGTTCATCATGTTTAGGATGTTGGAGTACGTGTTTTGTCTCGTTTCACCTTTTTACTCCCCTGAGAAGTCATTTTTCCATTTCTTTTTTTTTTTTCTACAGGCATTTAACTTCGCATTTAAGGGTTACTTCAAAAGCCTGTTTGGATGTTCAAAAGAGAGAGATGGATACTTGAAGTGGTTTGCAGGAAATGTTGCTTCTGGAAGTGCTGCAGGAGCTACCACTTCTTTATTTCTGTATCACCTAGATTATGCACGAACTCGTTTAGGCACAGATGCTAGGGAGTGCCCTATCAGTGGGAAACGCCAATTTAATGGGTTAATAGATGTTTACCGTAAAACATTGTCCACTGATGGAATTGCTGGTGTCTATCGGGATTTGGAGCTTCAATATTGGGAATAACTCTTTACCGAGGAATGTACTTTGGGATCTACGACACCATGAAACCTATTGTTTTGGTTGGACCATTTCAGGTGAGTGGATATCACGATGACTAGTATCATTTGTTGCTTGAAATGTTTCTCTGGTTGAATGTATTTGCATTTAACTTTATTCTAGAAGAGTAACTTATGGATATTTGTGTGTTATGAAATCTCTTATTCGATTCATTTTTTATGAAGTTATCTGCTTTTTCTGAATTTTGATAAATCAAATGAAATTTTAATAAGGACCAGATACTGCAACCATATGTAGTACACCAAGAAGAATCAGAAAACGGACGATAAGCTTAATCTATACAATGACTGAGAAGTGTGTGCTAATGTGCTCACTTAACTGTATCATTTCATTTTGTTATAATATATTTCTATATATCTTTTTTGCTTGCCATGGGGACTGAACAATAATTCAAATTTGCAGGACAATTTTTTTGCTAGCTTTCTCTTGGGTTGGAGTGTGACCACAGTTTCTGGGGTCTGTGCCTACCCATTTGACACTGTACGGCGAAGAATGATGCTGACGTCTGGACAACCAGTGAAGTATCGCAGCGCCATGCATGCGTTTCGTGAAATTATTTGCATTGAAGGTTTTGCGGCTTTGTTTAGAGGGGTCACGGCTAACATGCTACTTGGTGTGGCTGGGGCTGGAGTACTGGCTGGATATGATCAACTGTACAGAATTGTATACAGACCTCATTATAATTTTAGCTCTCAGAAAGTTTTCAAATGAGTCTAATATGAGGACTCTTGTAATATTTGTTTATCAGTGTTGATACTGATCAATCAGTGTTGATACTGATCAATGAAGGGTCAATTGTTGTTGAAAACCCATAAAAAGGGACTTTGTAGTCAACATTGAACAACAGAAAGAACGTGTGACGTGCACAGAAATATCAAAATGTTCTGTGCTCAGAGAAAAATGGGACAGTAATTATCTCCATGGAACTCGTATAAAGGAAACAGGTGGCAGATATGTAAGTTATAGTCCAGCGAAGTAAGGTAGTTTGCTGGATACAGCTTTCAGTAGAAAAATCCAGTGGAACTTCACTTCTGATTTAATTGGAAACATACATTGGCTACTAACTTGTTCTCATCTGATAACTTGGTTTATTCATGCTCAGCCATAGATGAGTTTGATGTAGTAAAGGAAGAAATAAGTGTTGTATTATCTGTACAGTTATGTGATGCAAATGAATATTGGTCTGTTGTGCCATTTAGATTTAACTCCATATTTTTGTGTCAAGATTTCTTAATAGTAAATATTCCATTGTGAGTTGTGAGATTTGCTAATGTGAGAAAGGCATTCTTCCATTTTCTATTGCAATTTTTGGCAGTTTGAGATTCTCTATTTCGGCAAGAGGATGTAGCATCACAGTCGAAAGCTTTTATGATATGAAAAATTGCACTATTTTGCTGCTTGGACATGGTAACCTTCTTATTTAACTATTATTTCCGGTTATTAGATCAAAATGCCAAACCTAGATGTGCTTAGAGTAGTTACATGTTTTTCTCATTTTTACTTTCTTTAAATATCTTTTCTGATCACTTTAAAAACCTCCACCCTCTGTCTTAACATTGATTTCACTTGCTCTTGCAGTGTTTTGGCTCGACATGATGGGCATTAAGCTTGACCTAAGGTATACGTATGATAAATTGAAATTGCTTTTTTGTCTATTAAGTGAATATTCATGGTTTATGTGCCACAAAGAAAGCAATATTATAAAATGAAGGGATAATTACCAAACTACCTATGAGGTTTGGAGTAATTACAGAAAAACCCAGAGAAGTTTCGAATTTTTTGGTACTATCATACTTTTTTTTAATAAGTTGGGAGCAGTGGTTGGAGGGGAGGGGATAAATTTCGAAGAATGGTTAACACACTTACAAAGGATGACCGAACAAGCTACAAGCTCGTGGTATTTTGATACTGTCTTAAATGTAAAGGGGTAACTATAATATTTTTCCAAATGTCAAGGGGTAATTGAAATGTTTTTGCTTATGAAAGGGAGAAATTGTAATATAGAATCAAACCTCAAGGAGATTTTTGTAATTTTTCGGAAACCTATGGTTTTTTTTGTTATTAGCTCAAACCTCGGGAGTAGAGTTTGTAATTATCCCTGAAATAAATGGCATTGTCTTTAGTGTTCTATGCAATTGGTTTATTTGTTAGCTAGATTGCACATGGAAATTACATGCTCTTTGTTTCGGTAAACACTCATATGCTCATGAAAGCTCAAATTATCAATACAAGGATATTGCATGATATTTTCTAGGCCAGAAGCCAAAATTTCTTGTGACGTTTTGTGGTGATCAAATATCCTCCATATTTCTTGTGTTTCCTTCTCACGGCAATTGTCATGCAATTAGCATTTTGGATGCAATAATCGACAACCCTGCTACGAGTCCTCTTGCTTGCCCAAATCATCTGAAGCCGCCTTAAAAATGACTGCTTCCTGTGTCCCAAAACCAGCAGAGAGACCTTTAGTCGCGTTGCTGCTTCAACAATAATTGCTCCCTTTTCCTTTCCTTCTCGGACCGCCATCTCAACACTCACCTAATTCATGGTAAAAAAAGCATCATTTAATACAACATCTCACTATTGTTCTTCACCATGAAATAATTCATATTTTGTATCAAATACTTGTTACACTAATGGCATCTATGTAAACACTGCCAAATCCTTGAAGAGTTTTAATAAAAAAAAAACTGCCCTTTGAGATTTAACCTTATTGCAAAAGAACCCATCTCTCAAAATTACAAGTACCCCCTTCACATTTTGTTTCTTTTTACAAACTGAACCCTCAAGAGGGATGTTTGTTAAACTTCAAAGTTTAAGGGGGTATTTGTGATTTTGAAAGGTAATTGGAGGTTTTTGTAATAAGGTTAAAATCTCAGGGTAGTTTTTGTATCTTTATATACTAAAACCTTGATTCAGAAGTATGCCTTTACTCTTGCTGTTTTGTTGCAAAAAGAAGGAATGGTTGCCAGGAAAGAAACTTTAATCTAAGTTTCTACTCACCTCAGGCCTTTTTAGTTGACACATACTTTTTGCGGTGCGCAGAAAATCGTATGCCCTTTGATCAATTTCCCCATTAGTTTTTTCGTCTGAAACATAGTACCATTTTGTATTCAGACAAGTGTTGTAATGGTAAAACAATCGATATAATTTAGGGGATAATTACAAAAACTAACCCTCAGGTTTGGGTTAACTAAAAAAAACCACAGGTTTTTAAAAATTACAAAAAATCCCGTGATGTTTGATTCAGTGTTACACTTTTACCCCTTCATAAGCAAAAATATTTCAAACACCCCCTTACATTTGTAAAAATATTGCAATTACCTCCTCTCATTTAACACAAAATCAAAAACTCAAGGGGCTTTTTTTAGTTTTTCAAATACCTCTTTTTTTTTTTTTTAATTTATGCCCATTACTTGAGCATAGAAATAAAAATATGTGCTAGTACCTTGTTTGGCAACATGTAAAAGTATAATCGTATCTTGGCTTTGAACAGTGTGAGACAGTGCCCACTCGAGCGCCCCTTTAGCTTCCGGGCTGGAATCAACCACAACCATCACTCTGTTCCCACTTTCAGAATCAGGCAAGTAACTGTTGAAGCTGAATTCATTGATTTCATGTGAAAGCTCATCAGATTTCTCTTCTGCTTTAATGAAACTTGCATTTTTCTTGTATTGCTGCTGAGAAGGCGAACGGACTCGAACACGGGAATGGACTCGGACACGAATTCGTGTTGCAGCACGGCTCATGCACAAGCCTGGCATTCTTGTATTGGTTTTAAGGTGAGATAGAAATTAGAATCCTCTGTGAACTGTGTGTTTGTGTGTGTTTTTTTTGCTGAACTTGTGTGTGTATTTGTGTGGTTTAAGTCTTATATATGTGTGGAAATGGGGTTGGGTTTTAGGGGAAGACAGCCTATGCATGATTGCCTCTTTATTTAATAGGTCTTGCAATCTTAAAACTTAATGGAGATCATTTTCTTGCTGCTGTTTTGTCTTTTTTCCCCTGTTTTCTAAGTTGATGTTTTTCAACGTGCCTACCATGAGGCAGAATGGGCCCATACTAGACTGGTAGTTGAAATTTTATTCTAAGTCTTAATGAAGATGACCTTAGAAGCATAATGCACACTTAGAGATGTTATTTTTTTTTCTTTCTATTTTTAGTCTCTTTTTTGGTATATGTTTCCAATATTTATATGGGTTTCATTATTATCACTGATTGATATTAAAATATTCGATGTAGGTAAGAGTTTTCAAAAATTATTACACTTAAATTCTGATTAAGATGGGATCAACCTTGTGCTCTAGTAGTTGAGACATGTGTTGTAAGGGTGAATGACCCGGGTTCGATCCCATATGAGTGTGTGTGTTCCTTCCCCAAGTTCCCCCATTGTACTCAAAAAAAAAAAGATTCTGATTAAGATATAAAGAAGGGTATTTGAAAATACTAAAAATAATTTTTTATTAGCCAGATTTTTTTTAAAAATATTTCTCTCTAGTGATGGCAAGCTTTTTGTTCTCTTGGTGAAGTTATTGGAAATCATTAAGTAATCATAAAGAGAGACTTAACCAGAATTAAAGGAAACTTGTTCAATAGTGCTCTTCCAACACAAGATTTCTATCCAAAACAAAAGAATGTTATAATAGTTATGGTGTTTGTGCCTTGTGGGGTTACCTTTCTCTAATATGTTCTAATATTACGGAGTCTCTAAAAATTAATTTTATTTTATTTTTCTGAATGATCTTCGACGGTGTCATACTAAATGAGAAAGAAAAAGGAAAATAGAAATTGTTTCTTCTCACATACACGAATTATGTTTGGTTGTTTTTTTTTTTCAAAAACAAAACTTTTATTAGTTCTTTCTTCCAAGACAAAATCAACCATACATTATATTTTTTCCAAATACATTATAATATATCACATTCAATATTTATTTTTGCCAAATACTTCCTTTAAAACACCCAAACCATACCAAACTATTTTTTCTTGTGTAAAGTTTATATGAGTGGAGGGGATGTATGTGAAACCGTAGTTCTAATGCCGCCCACGTATAACTGAATATGAAATATCAACTATTATGTACCAAAGTTGAAAAATGTTGGTGTCTGGTAGACGTGCACATATAGTCAACGTGTATTTAAGAATTATTTTGTCCAATTCTATTTTGGATAGGCAAAAAATTCTATGATCCCCATTTCTAAAGGACTTGCATGCACATTCTATTTTTGGTCATGGATTTTAATTCCAATGTTTTGTGTCTAGAATATACTTCATATTTAATGCTTGCGGTGTCGCAACTTTTATATTTGAATAATATGTGGAGCAGGCCAATAGGGTATTAACACATAATGAATGTTTCGTGCAATCCCTTTTTTTGGTAACTCAATTTCTAGGTTTACGTGTATTATGCCTTGAGACATCAGACCAACAAGATATTAATTAACAAAGAAGGAATATTTTGTGCAATCTTTTTTTTTTGTAACTCAACTTCTAGATTTATGTCTGACTATACCTGAGGACAATATGCCAACGTGGTATTAACACATAAGAAATGTTTTGTGCAATCCTTTTTATGAATTGCTAAAAGACGCATTTACCTGAAAAAATGAGACATTTCTTTTTGAAAATTACAAAAAACTATTTGATTATGGGCTAAATGTAAGAGGGTAATTGTAATATTTTACAAATGTAAGGGGGTGTTTGAAATATTTTTGCTTATGAAGGGGGTAAGTGTAATACAAATTCAAACCTCAAGGTGTTTCTTGTAATTTTCAAGAACCTTTCAGTTTTTTTTTTTTTTGTAATTAACCCAAACCTCAAGGGTAGTTTTGTAATTATCACAAAATTTTATATCTATAGACTATACCACAAATAGATCAAAGTTGCTTCGGATTGATTTATAACACTATCGTATATTTAGAAAAAATATTTAAGATAAGTCAATGTATTATCTCTTGAAATCTGGGCTCGATTCAAAATCTCTGCAGACCTTTTTATATATACTAGTTTTTGCCTCGTGCTATGCATGGGTATATATGTGAGACATCCATTTTGTATTGTGACCTGTAGTATTAAACAATAAGTAGGAAATACTATTCATTATTTTTTATTGATAAAGTCAAAAACCAAAAAAAATATCGTAACTCAGAATCATAAAAAGAGACATCAAGCATATGTATTTGTGTTCGATCTTCGAAATTGATTTTTCATTTTGCGGATTTTGTCATATGTTTATTTATTCACGTTGTTAAGTTAATTTTTAATTTTTTAAAATTTTTGTTGTGGGGTTTTGGATTGTATTATTTGGAATTTTCAATTAGGATTATCATATTTAGTATTTTTTAGACCATTCGATGCACAGAATGTGTTTTAGGGTTCATGGTTCAGAATTTTATAAAAGTATTTTCTAGTGATTGCAAAAGGCTTAGAATATCAGTAAATAATTAAGAGATAAAGATAATTAATTTGATTATAAATCATACGATGAAACAATATAAAAATAAAATAGTATGTATATACTATGAGAAAATATTTTTATACAATATATTTGGTTGATAATAAATAAATTTTGTGAAATTGAATTGTATCTATATATTCAACATGTTTCTCATAAGAAAATAAAAGTTTGAGAAAAAAGCTAATTGCCCAATGCCGAATATTTAACGTATATTTTAGTGCAATTAATAATACAGTCATTTCAAACTTCAATATCTTTTTAAAGTTTAGAAAGTTGATCAGTTGTTAGAATTATTATAGGAATTAAAAACTATCATATTTAATATTTAGCAACTTAATTTTATGGGAAAATAAAATATTTCAAAAATAAAAAAATATTATATTTTTATATATACACATATATAAAAAAATATTAAATAGACAAATTCATACCGATAGTCCAAATATACAACTTTAAAAGTTTAATATCAAAATACATCGATAGATATAAAAAATGATTTTTATTAACATGAAAAACACGTTAATAAATATAAAAAATAATTTTTCATATTAAAAGCTATTATGAATATAATTTTATATTAAATAAAAATTTAATTTTTTTCTTACATGCATATATATAATGCTATATATGGATATATTTAAAATATGTGTATACCATTTGGATACATAGTTTGAGATATTTTCGTCATTTAAAATAAGTATTTTCTTGATAAAATTTAATCAACTTAAATACAATTCTATATAATTATGAAGAAATGGGATGAACTCAATTAACAACTATACATATATCATAAATAGCCAAAATACATGAATATACAATTTGATGTCCAATAACCCGAATGCATAATTTTTAAAGCATATTACAAAATAATGTGTAGATATATCTTATATGTTTTTATTTATTATGTTTTTTCATTGTATATATGCAATATTGGTGTCAAACTGAAGATCATAAAAAATAATTAATTAGATATATTTTACGTCAAAAATGGATCTGAAATGAAAAAGTTATTACATTTTAAATAAGAAAAATAAAAAACCATATCTAATAATTAATGCAGTACTCACGCAGATATGGAAACCTAATTTTACACAACTCTATTATTTATATAACTTTAAAAAGTAATTTATTGAAAGAAAGTTGACTACCAAAAATAATGAAATTACAAATATTTATTACTTCTTATTTTTCATAGATTTTTATTATTCTTTTTAGAAAAAAATTTATTACTTTTTTTAGAAATGAAAAATAGGTGGGGAAAATGTTTGGTTACTATTCTAAGAATAGTCTCTCTTTATATATAGAGGGAGGATCATGTGAGGTCATGTCTATAGGTGAGACATAATGGATTAATCTTAACCATCCCGCACTATTAACCAATGGGTGTGATTTAATGGATAAAAAATATATTAAAACATTAATTTAATCAACATAAGGGTAGTAGGGCAAAATAACATAATAAGGTAGTTACAAAAATGGAATCAAATCTCTTTCTCACGTGTCTCTCTCTCATCTCTCTCTCTCTCTCTCTCTCTCTCTCACACACACACACACACACACAATTCCTCCATTAACGCAAATAAAAAAACTGTGAAGAACTCAAACTGTGAAAAAACAGTGAAAGAAGATGATGATTTCTTTTCCAAATGAAAAACAATGATGAAGAATTCGAACTGGAATCCACACTTTATAAACTGATTTTACAGAGAAAAAAAATTGTGAAGAAGATGATTTCTGTTCCAAATGAAGAAACAACCATGAAGAACTCGAAAGTGGTTTATATTCGACCCTGACTTTATATATTGTAATTTGTAAATTTTCCGTGTTGAAAATGGTGCAAAAATACTTTGGGGACACTGCATAAATTACTATAAGATAGTGCATATTTGAAACCATGCAGCAAACATCAACTAACTATACCTTGTCTAAAAGGTATTTATGCAGCAATACATATACCTAACTATGCAATGTGTCATAAACTATGCAGCAAAATCAACTAACTATGCATTAGTAGAAACTATCAATGTAGTGTAGAATAACTAAATATGCAGTACATTATACTCAACTATGTCTTATTGTCGTAATACAGTGCAACAAAACCTCTGTTAGTTAATACGCGTATCATACCCTTATAGTACCCATACATACGAATAATTGAAAAATACTTTCGTTTCCTGTATACATTCTGAAGCGGCGTTAAATACTCCGTACTTTTCAAATAAAACGTCTAATACTCGTATTATAGTTATCTGTATAATACTTGGCGAATAAAACTTTATTTTAATATTTTTATAATATTTAAATAAATCAAAAAATCATTAAAAAATCATTTATAATTATAACTACAATATTATAAAATAATAAATAAAGAATATTAATAATATATATAATAATTATTATCAAATAATTATCTCGGATTTATGTTAAGTTATAATATAATATAATAAAAAACTATATATTAAGTTTTATATAATCTAAGTATAAATACAATTTACTTAAAAACTCACTAACTATTATTAATTAATTATTTTCAATTTATTTTATAATTTAAAGTAAATTAATAAAGTACCTAAATTAATTTAATATAATCTACACATAAGTATGAATTACAATGTATGTAAATATAATGTTAAAATAAGCCGTATTATTATTCCCGAATAATTATATTATATTCGTATTAAACCCGTACGTCTACAGATCCGTATATTAAATATTTTGTATTTTTTGCCGTAACTTTCAGAAAATATTCATAATATACTTGTATGTACTAAATAACCAACTTTTCCCGTCCCGTATTTCAAAAAGTCAAACATACCAAAAAACGCTGAGATAATTAATTTGAATTACAAAATTACAGTCTTACCCTTAAAATAGCGGAAATAATGAAAACAAAAAAAACTGATTTAATCACCATTATTCGATTTTAATAATCAATGAATGTGATGAGTCAACACTGTCTCATTTAGGGAGGGTGGTCTCATTTGAACCAAATTATATATATATATATATATATATAGATTATTACCACCTATAGGACAAATTTATTTAATTGAGGAAAATTGAAAAACTCCTGGTGGGAGATTGAGAAACTTGCATAAAGGGAGACATAAAACATTGAAAATCACTTCATTCTATGAGAGAAGAAAGTGAGAAAGAAGATGAAGAAGGAGAATACGACTAGAATTTGAGAGAATAACTTGGAGTTAATTCAAGTATAAATTGAAATACCTTAATTACTTGTCTAATATATATTATTAATTATTTTAATGACAAAAAATGTAAAAAATGTCCTATAATTAATGGGGTGTGCCAAAAATAGTTCTATTTGAATTTAAAAATTCAATTAATTATGTTGCTAGTAAGAAGACTCGAATTGAGTCTAACTTGGCCAGAAAATGTTAACGTGAAATCATGTGAAGCCCACATGACTCAGAAATATGGGGAGAAATGAAATCTCCGACCAAAATACATATTTTCAAACTATGTAATGTAAGTATTTAACCAAAAGAATCCAAAAATTACAATATTTTCAAAGTCAAGTGCATTCCATGTGATAATATTCAACCAATTTTAATTTGAAAATGACTATGTTTAATTCCTCATTAGTTATAGGACTAATTTTACGTTTTCATTTATTTAAAATTAAATATTTTCAAACTCGTTTTCTCACTGTTTCCACCACATTCTCTTCCACTTTATCAGGTGGAATATAAAATTAGCTTTGGTACCATTTTGAAGTCAATGTTTTAAAAACTTCCGATTGGAAAAATGATACCGCTATGAGTCTCTAATTAAAATGGGTCACATAAAACCATTGCAACCTGGTCAAAACCGGCGAAAACCGGCCAGTCTGGTCAACCGAGTGACCTAGTTCAACTATTTGAAAAAACAAGATTTTACAATAATAACATGAAAAATATTAAAACAAAACCATGTGTCTTTATATATCATTTTCCTCTATATATTTAGTTTTTTCTTTTGTCTTTATTTTTCCTAGTAAATATTTAATTTCTTTGTTTTTTGTACACAATATAGTGAATTAATAT
Source organism: Rehmannia glutinosa (assembly GCA_016081115.2). NCBI lineage: Eukaryota > Viridiplantae > Streptophyta > Magnoliopsida > Lamiales > Orobanchaceae > Rehmannia > Rehmannia glutinosa. The sequence goes on along the minus strand of CM071930.1, from coordinate 61,444,637 downwards.
ATTGTAGTCTTTATATACAATTAAAGATTAGTTTATTCTATCAATTTTATTTTTATTTATATTGTTAGACTTGTATTGTACCTACTTTTCAACTTTATATATATTTACCGATTTTTCCACAATAGTTCAAACAGTTGAACCAATGATTTAATGGCCAATGACCCAGTTAATTGTTCGGTTTGATATCCAATCAGTGGATTTAAGACATTGGTTGAAATAGCTTAATACTAATTAACAAAAAAAGTGTTTCGGTTGTTTTCGGTTTCCCCCCTAATCAAATACTTTCAACAAAGAAAAAGGGTTACAACACACTAAAAGATAATTTACATTTCATCCCAAATACTAAAAGTTGTGCTTGATTGAAGAATTTGAATTTAAGAAAAAGATTCTACCTTGACAATCCAAACAACAACATAATTGATTGTACTTGAAATCTACGATAACAACTGAAAGGTTAAATCAAGATATCGCCAAAATATTCTGAAGTCATAATGGTTCAAAGTCATTCAAACAAATGAAACTGATATATATATATGAACTCCGTAATCTCTATCTTTCAAACTTTCCAAACCAAATACAATTAAGTTTCTTCATTTATAGTTCTTTCCTATTAGCGCATGCACAAGGCTTGGAGAGTGTTTTCTAGAATTATTTAGAAAAACTTATCAATTCTACATTTTATAATAAGTTTTTCGAACCTATATATATCTCTTCTCTATATATATATATATTAAATTTCACTTAAACATAAATTATTGAAGTGCTCAGATAAAATTTTAAAATATTAAGAATAATGATTTTATAGTTAAACTTATCAAAATTAAAAGAGTTTGTTAAACCGAAAAATAAGTTTTCCTACTTTTATTTTTTAAGAACTTGTAAGCTCTTTATAAAAGAATTTATAGTTTAAGAACTTATAAACTTATTTTGGATCTTAAGCTCTTTGGGGAAAAAAATATCGAAAATCTTTTGAGAACTTATAACTATTTTAAAGTATTTATAAATTCAGGCAAGTCTCTAAATAATTAATGGGTACAATGGGTGAATTACTTGAACTGATGACTTCATATTTGACTTCTAGATATCCTTACGTAATGCTGTTAAATGTCTGCTGAATAGAGTTATAATTATGCATGAGCACTTCAATAATAATATATATTTTTTGACATCAAACAACAAAGCCCATTTATAACCAAAATTATGAGACAAGAGGTCTAATTAGCTCTTCAATTAGAAACAAATGGTAAATGGCTCAACATATGCATATATTCTTTTTCCTTTTCTCTATGAAATCTTAGATCCAAAATCTGTATTTTCTATTTATGAAAATAGAGTATTGTCCTGAAACAGGTTAATTTGCATTACATTTTCATGTATTATGTTCGACTTGCTATTATCAAGCAAAAAAGCATAACAAATTATATTAATCAATATACGTAAGATATGAGACTAAACGATATACAAGTATAACATATATATTATTTCTTTTGACATGTTAAACAGTAAAATGAAGTACTATGTACCAATATGCTTATTTTGTGATATCTAATAGACCACAACTATTACACCATGCAGCGAGACTTCAAAAAGATTTACTCAACAACAATATAATACTGCTACGAACTTACTATCTAGTATATATGTTTTGTTGTACATTCCAGAATAATTGTACTAACATGTGTAATATGTAACACTTATAATACCGTTGTAATTATAAGGTAGATTTGATGTTACACACAGAAAGTAGCATTTATATATTTACACCATTGAATAATACTAAACTAATAACATATCACAACTCAAGTTAGTGAGTTGCACAAAATTATAGTTTTCTTACAAATGGACATATTTAAAAGTAAGAATTGAAGAGAGGGAATTCTTTGAAATTGGTTTATATCACAAAGATAACAAGATAACTAACATACTTTCTATTCGTGTTTTTTTTAGATCTTATTTAGGGTTTTCCGTCGTTTTTCATAGTTTCGACTTTTAGATACATCTATCATAAAGTTACAATAAGACGCTAACATACAAATAATAAGATAATGATCACACATCTCTCTCTTTTTATCCATCTACATGGTGTAACATCCATGGAGGTATTACCGAATTAGACGACTGATTTTGGCGTTGAATTGCTTTGACTTCTCCATTTTTCTCTCCTGGAGCTAGGTACATTTCACTGCATTATGAATATGAGTAAAAACATTTTAGCTCCAGCAATCAACCATCTGATGAAAAGATAATTCAGTTACTTTTTTCCCCTTTGGCATATAAAGTAACTTTATTGTAGTCATATCTTGAATTATAGTATAAGACAAATGTCCACGTCTTACATTTCATCTGTGCTTAATTTGTTTTATAATAGTGTGCTAACAAGTTACTCGAAACAAAACATGTAAGATACTGTAACATTTTATGAGTTTATATATACTGGCACACATACGCACATACACATACATATACATATACTTATCTATTTGGAAAAATATATGCTTTATCTATCTGATACGACCACTTGTTTCAAACTACTACTTCATAACTATGTTGGCATTGCATTAATGCAAAAGACAGAAATTTCAAAGTTGAAAGCAGTTAAGTTTCTTAGGACCAAAAATCACTTACATATTGATGAAAAAGGAAAACAAAATTATCAAAACTTTTTTCTCAAAAGTAGTAAACCAAAAAGTTGATTAGGTGTCTTAGGCTTGTTTTGTTTCATTTCCAATTGCTCATTTCCATTTTAATACTATTCATAAAAAAATTGGAATCATATTTGTATAAAAAAATCTATTGGAAATCACCATTTTCTCCTCTCATTTTTCACATAAAATAACATTTCAAATATATAATTTCAATTTTCAATCCTTTACATAGCCTACCACTTATCAATCAATATTCTCATCTTTTCATTCAAATTACACTAGTGGGAACTACCATACCATCACCCACACCTACGTCAGCTTAATATATTATTATTTTCAAAATATATAAATCTAATAGGATCTGCCACCTACAAATCTTTCAGATGTTATATAATACATAAAAATTAAGTATTGAGATTGAATCCCACCACTAACAAATTTTCAAATCATTATATACATAAAATTTTAATATAATACCAAAAAACACACAAACAAATATAATTTCATTTTTATCACGTACTTTCATATTCAAAACTCCTCAAAACTACTCAACCCGACATATTTTCTTTTCTAAACCTATATAAAATTTAATTTTCATTCATACATCCACACACAATTTCAATTTTTCACACGATAACCAATAAATTCTCAAAATTCATTTCCTACAACAGAAACAGAAACTGGAAATGGACCAAGAAAACATAATCATCATACACACGCACGGTGAGAATATCATTTTGCTTGTGGAAATATATTGTTTGCAAAAGAATTTAAATTTCACCTCTTTTTCATGCTGAAATATTTTCGAGAGAGACAGGTCGTGTTTACCTTACGTTCAAGGAGGTCAATGTGTGTGGTTGATTGAAACAAGAGGAGTTCAAATCCTGGTTTCGTTGTTGTGCTAGACTGAAACTACAAGAGTTCAAATCCTGGTTTTGCTGTTGTGCTAGAACCAAACTAGAAGAGTTCAACACATGGTTTTGTTGTTCCCATTCAGTCCTTTGAGCCAATTCTTTTTCCCTCTCTTTGATCTGTATATTATATCAGTGCCAAAATCTTTGGCTATAAACAATACACTAACACCTAAACCAACTTGCAACTCTTTGTTATGCAATTCGGCTTAATATTTCAAGCAAATAATTGCAAATTAAAACTAGGGATAATTACAAAAACTACCCCCATAGGTTTTTGAAAATTATAAAAAAAACCATGAGGTTTGATTCTGTATTATATTTACCCGCTTCATAAGCAAAAATATTTGTAAAAATATTGTAATTACACACTTACTTTTAACACAGAATCCCACCTCAAGAAGTTTTTTCGTAATTTTCAAACATCTCTGTTTCTTTTTTTAATTAACCCAAACCCCAGGGATAGTTTTTGTAGTTATCCAATTAAAATCATTTAGCATGAGCTACCTAAGTTTGATACTTTACCTTCTTTGCAAGGAAATTGTTTTGCTCCTGCAATGCCTTATCCTGCAACAATCATCATTGTAATGTGATGCAGTTGTCCTTGATCAATATCAAATTTTTTAAAGACCATGTAAATGATTATTCAAAGTTGAAGGATGCATCGATCATTTTCCTCATGAGTACACAAATCACAAAAATACTAGGGCTACTTTATAGAAGCACCAGAAAATTTGTGGGATATTGAAATCAAAGAATTGTTGTACCATGTCATGGATGTCAACCATCATCGCGTTTTGAAGAATTTGTATTTGAGAAAAGGATATAGAAAAGACATTATAAGTACTGGATCTGAAATTCGTAACGATGTCTCAAAAAATAGCTCAAATACTTAAAACTCAAAACATGCAATTATCCAAACAAGCTCAATAGTGAAATCTTCAACTCCAAATCCATCAATTCGATACGAACTACTACTAAAATTTAAGTTACTAAAAGTAAGACTTTATTTAAGTTACAAATTCTTTTAAGTAATCTTCTTTAAACGTTTCGAAAATATATTCAGTTTTTCACAAAAGTAAATTAAACCACATATAGCCTTTAAATTGTCGAATTGTAATGAACATATCAAAATTTGTTTACTTTTTTCCTCATTCTTGGCTGGTTATGTTTTTGAAAATGCAACATCAATTTCATCCCTAAAAGACAAAAGCTTACACAGCTATATGCCTTAATATATATAGCTAGAGAACTTAATTATTCTTCTTTTCCTTTTTATGGTAACACTTTTTATAATGTTGAAAACAAAAGTCGGTCTTACATGACACCGCCTCATAGATCTAAGTTAATGAGACGGATCCTAAAATACACAAAAATATGGATTCATGGGTATAACTATATAGCTTCCGGCCCTAGTCTATTATTCTTATTAGGCCAAACATGTTGAAAATGATCATTTTACGCATGAGCAGCAATAATATGAACAAGAATTGTTTGCTTTAGCTGAAGTTTTAATACTTTAGTATATTGCTGCAGCATAAAAACAAAGTATATATAGTTAATAGAGATTAAATTAAAGCATTTGATGTCCAACAGGCTAAAATTACTAACCTTTTTCTGTAGCTCTGAAATGGATTCATTCATGAGTTGATTCTGCGAGTAATTAAGAGACTCAGAATCTAGTCAGTTAATCCATACTTATACTTACAAATGCTAATATTCAAATGTAGGAACTGATGATCGACTAAGCTTGTTTACTTCAAAAGATATATAACTTATGCCAAGTAGATTTTGATTTGCAATTTAGTAAATCAAGAATGCACTTGTTTTGATGGATCCTCAATGTTGATATCAAATTTGTTGTATACTAGTACAATTAATTGTATGTAACAACAAGTGAGAGAATCGGCCTGATTGTACAAGCTTTAACCACTGGACTAAAAGTTTCGAAAAAATCAATTCTTATTCTTAACATTGCTTTCAATCTGGCAACAGTACCATCAAAGTATCAAACCTATATTTGGTTTTGAAAACCCACTTATTACAGAAATATGATATTCCATCTGAAGGTGGAACTAAGGTCCAAGTATTTTTGTCCATCAATGCATTGAATTCATCTAGTGTAGCTGCAAACCACTTTGGATCAGATAGAGCTTCAGTGACAGTAAGTTGGTTCTGAGACAGAAAGGGTTGTAAGTTGAGCTGAGTAGGATTTTTGTTTTGAGAATGCCACTCCATTACATTAATGTTGTCATTGCATAAGAACTGTATTTGGAAGTATATATGTGCGTGATGAGAAGCAGCAGGAGGAATTGGCAAGGAAAGAAGAGGCAAGAAAGAAGATTGATTAGAATTACAAGGATTCAGATTAGAGACTTGGGAGAAAATATCTTCATGAGGAAACTCTAGAAGAATTAGAAGGATTCAGATTAGAGATTTTTGTTATCCTTTGAATCATACCCCAAATATAGGTTAATTACAAGAAGAATAGTGTAATATGAGTTGGACAATTTATAGGCCTTTAAATAGAACTTTTAAATAGGAACCCTAACCTAACACCGTCGCCCCCTCATGGTTGCCTTTCCGGCCAATTTTTCCGGCAAAAATCTAGTCGGAATTGCGATCTCCTCCACGCCAATCTATTTTCCGGTGGATTTTTCTTCTCCGGTTCATGCTCAAGATCCATCCATGGTGAAAATTGCCGCTGCATATGCCCTTGATGCATCCAATCTTTTGTTATTGGCCTCCAATTCTTGCAAAGGGGGTGTGGTCCCCCCACTTTGGTGGTCCCCAAGCCTCCTTTGATCCCATGGTCTCAGGTTGTTGTTGCGGTCCCATCCACAAGTTCCTCCTTGGTGCCCTCTTTTGGTAATGTTGTGGTCCCCTCAACAAACTACATGGCGTCCAATCCCGAGATATCACATGTGGTCCCCCAATCCTCAACAAAGCCTCATAGTCTGTCCCATGATGCTTATTCTCTGGTCCAAAATGGCCTGGGTTTGAATGTTATCCTACAAGTATCCAACAATCCAACTAGAATTCTTTTGGCCCCAAGGGTTTGAATGTCCCACTAATTAATTTAGAAGGTAATCACATGGCACATTCTTTTTCACACGTGCTATCTCGTAAATCTCACCAAGCCCCTGAACCCATTAAAAAGGGGATTACTTTTCGGTTACTGTTGATGAAAATATTTATAAACAACGGATTATGGAATTCTCTTTTGCGCTCATTGGACGTGTGATTCTTAGGAAATGTAGTAAGCCATGGATTTGATGCCTCTTCATAAATGTCTTGCTGAAATATGAAATATTAAACATGATTGTAGGTTAATTCCGTTGAAAAATGGATATATTTATATCAAATTTTTGAATGGTTTGGATCTTAACCGGGCTGAGGTTTGCGCTTCCTGGGATATTAATCCTAGTTCTATCAGAGTGTCTCCCTAAGTTCCGTATTTTAATCCGTATAAGGTTAATACATCCATAGCCAAAGTTTGGGTTCGTGTTTTTGAGTTAAGTATAGAGTATTCGCATCCTAGCATTATCATGGGAATTGCATAAGCTGTTGGCACACCGATTCAGATTGATGAACGCTCATTGAATGACTCTCTTGGCCATTTTGTTCGGGTTTTGGTGGATATTGAGTTAGATAAGCCGCTACAGGATTACATTATGGTGGAATGTGTGGGACACTGTTCATTTTTTTCTTTAAGCTATGAGAAACTCCCAGAATTTTGTGCAAATTGTCGTATTACTGGTCATAATTCTGCTTCTTGTCATCGCATGGTGCCTCATGCTTCTCATAAAGATCAGTATGCTCGTGATTCCTCTCAACGGGGGAGGGTCCAGAGATCGAAAGGTATACAGTCCAGTCCATTCTACGGATAAGGGTACGACGTTGAGGAAACAACGGACCCTAATCGGGTTTCAGCTAAGGGTAAAGAGGTCGAATATGAAATTTGGATACAAGTTAAGAGAAGGTCAGACCGTTCTACAGAGGGTGGACCTTCTACTTCAGGTATATATACTAAGAATTCGTTTGGTGTTTTGGGTGATGATTTAGGTGATTTGCCATGTGATAACACGAATTTGGAGCACCCACCCAATAATAATATATATCGGCACTGCAGTTCCGGAGGAGACAAATGGCAATGTAGATAGAACCATGGGTCCTTATCATCCACCACAACAAGGTTCTGTCTTGGTTATCAAGAATGTGGTGATTACATGAACTTGGATGAAAAGGGGCAAGCTAATTTACGTTGCACAATGGAAACAATTTCTATTAGTCTTTATCTCAATTTATGTTCTTATCTTTAATGATCCTTCTGAGGGGTTTAAGGCTATGGTGGATGAAGAAGATCAAGTTGATGCAGACAAATTGGAAGCTTTAACGACCAAGCTAGGTGACTCCTCAACTACTTCGTTTGTTTTTCACTCATGTGATTCTTTAGAAGCTATGAAGGCTATTGAAATTGTGGCTCGAGGATCCTGGGCCGACGTTCCACATGATACATCAGACAATTAAGACGATACTCAAGCACGTGCTAAAAAACCAAATGACAATGTCATTTGAAAATTCTCTAAAAATAGGCGTCCTTCATTTAGATTGTGATTTTAAGTTACTTTTGATGTTTCTCTTTTTCTGAAGTTTAGTATTGTTTTTCCTTTGCTACCTGATCAGCTTGCGATCATGACCTTTTTTTTTTTCTTTTTATATAAATATTGTAAATAGGTCATTGCAGTTGAAATAATTAAATGACAAAAATTCATATAGGACCGTCTCACAGGTACGACCCACTATCCAGTGAATTTTTTGTAAATATTAGGCTAACAGGCAAGTGAGATGATAATTAAAAAGTATTAGTTTTTCCTCGAAAAATACTACGTTGAACTGAAAAATATTATACTTTTAGGTGAAATTATTACACGTTTAAGTGAAAAGTATTATATATTGAACATCAAGTCTTAGTAATTCATCGGAAAAATATTTAGTACTCCCATGAAAAGTATTAGTTTTTGCTCTTAAAACTAAGGTAAAACTGGAAATTTAGATATGGGTATGACGGTACATCATGCGAAGGGTAGTGTTGCAGAGGTTTTGGCTGGTATGGTTGGTGATGATATGGCAATTTCACACGCACATACAAATATATTGATGGTGAATTGAAGGAAGAGAGAGGGGGAGAGAAAGCGAGGGAGGAGGAGAAGGGGAGATGGTGGTGTAAGGGTGAAGGTGGAGAAGAAGAAATCTATCATAAGAGGGAAGAAGCAAAGTTTTGATCTCTTTTTTTGATTGTTTGGGTTTGGGTTTGGATGTTGAGGCTTAATCTTACCGATTTTGATCCATGAGGACGTTCTTAAGGAGTCTCACCCTAATTAAATAAATCAATTGTATACACGTGCACTTATAAAAGCTATTACAAGCGGTCAGAATGACCGAAAGTAAAAATGATTAGTTGACAAGTTTGCTAGATTTTTAAGAAATCCTAGAACAACCCCTCTCAAAAAAGGAAAAAAGAAAGAAAGAAAAGAGGACTATAAAATGCTTAAATTAACTTCAACGTTTATTCAAAATATTTCATTGCCGAAATAATTGATTTCTTGTGGCATTTGAAATGAAAACACATCTTTTTTTATTGGCATTTGATGGTTGCATATATATATGACATATATGTGGACATTATAACTTATTTGTATTGTGATGGAGATAATATCTAGTTTATTATATTTTAGGATTTTGGAATATCTTATATTTTAGATATTGATTTGTTTAGTATTCTATTTGAGTTTATCTTTTAAGTTTCCTAGTCAAGTTAGGAGTTTTATTGTGGTAGGATTTTAATCCTATAAATACTTGCTATTTTATTATTTTTAGGGAGTTGAATTTTGATATTAATAAAAACGAGGGTTTTCTCTCAATTCTTGTCTCTCTTACGGTATTCTTATAGAATCAACGTAATAGATGAGTTTGTTTCTTTGTTCACGCTTCTCCCTGCATCATATTGTTCGTCAAGATATTAATTCTATGTGATCAAAAAACCAAACATTATTTTATGACAAGGCAAATGCATAGACTTTAATATTTGTCCTACTTATATATTTTATTCTAAATTGACATGGATGTACAATAAATAACATAAAAAAATTAAAGTACACACAATATCATTTATCCAAATTTCTTTCTGAACTTTAGTGGCATTTCCGGACGATCACCTAATTTTAAAATTGATGGTCTAATTTGGACATTGTTTTGTACTATTTATCAATGAAGTTTTTATGTTTGATTTATGATGTAACAAATAAATTCATTCATGACAAAAATACTTTTGAGGAAAATCTTTTTAGAAATTTAAGGATAACTAGAATTGAAATAATACCTTGCGTGTCCTTATGTGTTTAAGAGAAACATCAAGTTGGTGTTCCAAGTTTTGAAGCTCCTTCATGCTTAGGTTGTCCAAATCATCTCCCATATAATGCCTGCAAACATCAATAAAACAAATAGTATTCAAAATAACTTTGTTTAATTAGGTAATAAAAGATGAACAGACAAGAAAAAACTGTCCTCCACCTTTGGTTTTTCTGCAAAATCTCCATTCTGGCCTTAAGCTTTGCATGTTCTAAAGTCCAGCTTGCCTGTATGTCAATAAGTTGTATATTTAGTATTAGTTCATGTATGGGAGTTACTAGCAATTAATTTGTATTTTGTCCCCGATTTGTAAAAAATAGATCAACCCTTATTAAGATACCCATTTTGTTTTTTGAGAAAGATTAAGATACCTTTTAAATAAAGTGTCAAATCAATATGAGTATATGACAAGTTAATTAGACAAAATTTATAAATTCATGATTCTTTACATGTTTGGCCAATTAACTTGTCCGGACATCTCCTATACCCATGTTCCAATAACTATTCCATATATTTGATGAACGATAGATGTACAATTGTGACATCACCTTATATACGACACACACACATTCATCAGATGCAATAGAATATGAAGTAGAACAGAGAAGTGGAATAGAAAATCTCAATCCTTGAGTTGTGACGTTGATCTAAAATTTCATAATTATGAAAATATATTCTTGAATTACTTGCTTTTTTCCCAATACAAGATTAAGATTATTTTCTGATTGCACATTTTCAAATTTTGTAAGACGTAATTTGAAATATAGAATTAAACTAGTAAAAAAGATTTTCAGTTAGAAATATTTATTTTATAACAGAAATCAACAAAATAAACATATCGGAAAAAAATAAATATTTTGAGAAAACTTATTTTTTCTTGGTTTAGCATAAATAACTAAATTAATTAAAAAAGATTATGAGAATACCGGTGACTCAAGTTCTGGCTCTTTCAGCTTCCTTTCAGCATATGAATATCTTTCATATCGCTCAAGGATCCTTTCCATGCTGCAAATGAACAAGTCTCAAATTATGTGGTTAATTAACTCTCTTTACAATTACCATAAACATTTCTTTAAATTACTCAGCCTTCATTTAAAGAGTACACAAAAATAATATAGATATATCAACCAATTAGACAAGCAGCAATTAGATTAAGGTACTTCATGCATTGGGTCAACATAAACTCAATCGAAAGACTATGCCAGCTATAAATTAAAGCTCAACAGAAATGTTGCTTCTATACACTTGTCAATTATCCGTGTGGTGGAATAAATTAAAGATGAAATGCCATTTTGTAAAAAGATCCCATTTTAATTAATAAAAAATTAAAATGGAGGGTTTTCTCATTATATTTAATTTTCTACTAATGTAGAACAAGAGCCAAACAAATTTTTTAGAATTCACCCTGAAAGAAGATTTATTTCCAGAAGATTTAATTTTCTAATGACATGTTTAACTGACTTGTATTATATTCTACCAAATTGCACATTAAATTAATGTGGACGCACACACAGGAAATATTATGAAATATTTTAATTTATAAAATATTTATGACTTTCAGCTTAAGTGCCGAATGGCCGTTTATATTGTACTTGATTAAAAACCTAATAGAATATCGTTACAATTTTAAAGAAACTAAAAGGGCAGTTTTAGCTGGGAACAAAAGGAAAAATAATAATAATAAATGTTCAAAAGACTTTTAACCTATTAAATTTACTAAAAACTAGTCATTTCACAATTTTCTTAGGGTTAATTTTACAAATTAACTAGTCATTTTACAATTTTCTTATATAGGGTTAATTTGAAATTGTAGACAGGATTTAGATGGATTACATAGAGTATAAATATTATACTTATTTACACGCTTTAATGATTGGAAGATTGTAAATTTTAAAACTGAGAGAAAAACAGCAACTTTTTATTTGATTGGACAAATATAATATCACTTTAAGAAAAGTATCTAAACTGTCAGCAGTTCACAAAAAAACAAATCATATTATATCGTAATTCTATGTCTGTTGAGAATGATTATTTGATCACTTTATAGTACTTGTAAAGTGATTAATACCGTCATTTGATCAACCTGAATATAATAATTCATCAAACACAAATTCAAACTAGTACTTAATTATAGTAGTCCTGCAATTTGCTTGGGACTAATGCCTTGTCAAATCAACACTTCTACTAAATTGCTTTTTTGGCTCCCAAGTAGTAACTCTCATGTCTAAATTTATTACGTAAAACACACTAAATTGGAGAATTTGTAAGAGAAATTATATAATATATACGTACTAATCTAGAATTTTTTTCAAGAAAAAAACAGCAAACAATTAGAAGTAATTATCATCAGTTTGATAACATTAAAGTTAAAATAATCAATTAAGTTATTAGATTTTCTACTTTTAATAAGTGTACTAACTACTAACCAGTATATGTAATTACTAATATTTATAATATATTTAAAGTTGACAGATTTTGTACCTTTTAATAAGTGTACTAGGAAAGCAAAGACGCAATAATTACATATTAGATCTAGCATGTTTAGGGATCAGGAAACAAAATAAGAATTATTATATAGAAATATAGTACATAATTTTATGCACAAATTAGTGCAAGGATATATATCAGTATACTGCACAATTTTCTTGATGAACATGCCATATGCATATTAGGTTTTTAATTGAATATTTTCATGTAATACTATGTTAGTTAGGTGCCATTTATTTTATATATTTTCCGGATCTAAAAACGTTCGAAAAAAGCTGTAAAAGCAGAGAACCGGTGCATACTTTTGCATGAAATAAGAACTGTTTGAAAGAAGAAAAAAAAGGAAACAGCGAAAAAAAAAGCCACCAGCTTGAAAACGACGTTTGATATAATACTATATTTCTGCTTAACCTAGCCAGTATAACAAGCTGAAAAGAAAAACAAACAAACAAACAATCTTGCAACAATTTATGAAAATCTTCAAAACCATTTATAAAAACAAGACTTTCCAAATTGTTTCTAAAAAAAAAACATCTTTCCTGATTAATTAACCTAACCACAAACTCAACCAAAAAAACCCAGCAAAAAAAATAAAAAGAAGCAAAAGTGATCATAATCAGAGTTTGAAGGTTGTATCCATGCTACATCTAGATTTATTGTCGATATACACAAACTCACACACAGTACACGTGTATTATATATGTGTAAATACCACACCTAGTGTATATCTCACGACTGAGTTTAAACGACTGAGTTTAAAAAGCAGAAGAAGAAGAAGAAGAAGAAGAAATAAATACCAAGAATCAGTAGCATATTCAAATAGTTTCCTTTGGTTGAAAACACAATCAAACCCACATCGGCATCGCAAAGAACTGAGATCTCATGAGCTTTCTTCAAAAGCCCTGATCGCCTCTTCGAAAATGTTACCTGTCGGTTTATCTTGTTCTCTATTCTCTTCAGCTGAACTCTTCCCCTTCCCATTTTTTTTTTATTTTTTTTTCCAATCCAAATCACTATATATATTTTGTATATGTAAATTATAGTTTTTACCGTTTCTATATACGTGCTCTGTCCATCTTCCCACCACTCAATATTTTTCTTTCCCACTTCTTCATATAGTAAAAGCTATAATTTATATATGGGGTGAAAAAATATGTACTGGGTTTTGTTTGTCTCTCTCCATGGTATATAGAAATGGTAAGTGGTTTCAGATGTGGAAATGTGTGGTTTTGGAAAACCAGAGTGGTTTCGTCAAAATTGCTGTCGAATTGTGATTGGTGGAGAGGGGAAAGTGTTGTAGTTATGTTTAGTATATAGTAGACCACATGTTTGCTGGGAATTATTCGTACGAGGTGCGTCATGGTTTGTACGGCCCGAATTTTGTCAAGTTAGGTTTTTGTCTATTTTATTTTATTACACTAGACCCTTCGTACTGTTCGCGTTTTTACACTTTTTCATATAAATTATTTTTTTGTTATATGTTAATATATAAACTATATAAAGTTTTATATTTTACCATATATGGATAATTTTACTTCTAAAATTTTGTTTTTCTTATAATAATAAAAATAGTCTATTACGATCCTATTAGGTCCATCATGCTTCTAGAATAAAATTTAGTAATGCCTTAGATTCATACTTTTTTTTTACCAGAATGTAGTCGATATTCCTGGATGACTTTCAATTTATTCCGCACTAGAGTTGTCAAACGGCCTGGGTCGGGCCAGGTCGGTGCCGCCTCATTTGGCCAAAGGGAAAATATGAGTCGGACTGGCCTAAACAGTGACCAGGCCGTTATTTTTGGAGTCAAACCCCGCCCAACCCATGAAAATACACAAAAATATCGTGCCAACTAGGCCCAGTTCATTTTAGGCATCTAAAAATAAAGCTTAGCCCGACCTTTTTACCGGGTTGAGTTCATTTTGGTAGCTATATTCCTCAGTACAACCAACCTTGACATGCATCGGGACGGTTTGTGGCAACACAACAAAAGAAAAACTAAAAATTGCAGCATTTTTTTTACATTATTTGAGACAATGAAAGGATAAAAACTCTTGCTATTCTATCCTATAAAAATGGTGTATTTCTATTTAACATAAAATGGTTTTTTTTTTTTTATACGAAACGACATACATTCGTGACTAATGTTGAAAATATTTGCGGTAGACGGATTTATTTGATCGCTAAATTTAATTATTTTTTCTAAATTTTATTGACGAAAAGTGGTCGAAGTATAATTTACACTTCTAATAAAAATTTAGGGGTAAAATTGTCGATATAGGACAGAGTGCGAAAATTTACAAAGTTCTTATTGTTAAGTGCAATAAAAAATAGTTCTTATGGTAAAGTGTAAAACGCAAATAGTATAGGAAATTTAGCGTAATTCCCTCTTTCTTATATGTAAATTTGGGATACGGAAAATACATTTAATTTGGTCATCACTTGCTTCGATATTTTAACCAATTATAGACTATTTTATTAAAAGTAAAAATAAAAACACTATATATGATGCATGCTATAACATATGAGATCTGTTATTTCCTATTGTGTTTATGTTGTATTTCGATTCACCAGACAATTTCACATGTATATTGAAACATCGATGAAACATATAATAAGGAATAGAATATCTTATATTATGATACGCACCATATGTGAAATGAGATGTACATCCATATCTTTTATTTTAAGAAATATATTGGTGATCCTAATTAATTAACATGCACTTTACGATTGCATTTAATATGGTAAGATCTCGTTTTTTCGATGCTACCTATATGGGCGTAGTACCCAACTTCTGTTAAGATGTTGACATGTGTCCCCTTTCAAGTATATTTATCACGTTTTATTTTGTAAATCAATACAACCATATTCAGAAAAATATAAAGGATACATGTCAACATCCCGCTGGAGTTGGACACTACCCACTTGGATAACATGTTGATTCAGTTATTTCAAGATAGGGAATGAGATATATTTCACTACCCACTCAGGTATCATGTCGATCCGGTTGTTTCAATATAGGAATTGAAATATATCTGTTGATATCTCTATACTATTAGCAGTTGAGATATTACACCTGTCTCCTACGTAAGAACGCAAAACAATCTCTTAAATATTCTCTCGACGTTTGTCTTGGAGCATCACCATAGTTCTTCAAGGGTTTAAAGTGTGCACAACCAAGTAATAATTCTAGTATAGTTATTTACACCAACGAGAAAAGACGGCTTGTGGTGTTGTTCATAGTTAATCAAAATGAGACTTATAGACAGACTTAATTCTGGTTATGTATATCAACAATTCCATAATAAATAGGTATGCTCGACCCACTTTATACGTGGAAATATGTAATTCATGTTTCTACCATATTTGCTAAAAGTACAAAGGAATTCACTATTTGATATCATGAACACCATAAGTGAATTGAGATGATGAGTTAGTGCTATTTTTAATTACTTTTTTTAAGTAATATTATTTTTTTTTGTCTATTTTCAAATTATCCTGGACTTTGCCATTTGTGAAGAAGTCAGTACCCTTCTCCAAGATGTTTAGCAATTTATTTGGCTTCCGTAAAAAATAATTCCTTCCCAATTTCTTCTATGAGGGCAGATCACTCCTAATCAACGATGCTGATAAAATTCTTCTTTCCAAGAGGAAGTCTTCTTCTTCGGAAGCTGAAATTCCGGCAAAATTGCTTTTTTGGTCCGTTAAGTTGGCTCGATTTCGCTTTTAGTCCTTTAATTTTTATGGGTTGCATTTGGCAAACACTAACTTTTCTAAATCAGCATATTTAGTCCGATTTCAAAATTTTGGGGATATCTTATCCCTAAAATGCTGAGTTGGGTCATTTTTTTATGAAATGACTATTTTGCCCTCTTTTTTGGATGGAAACCTTGGTCATGTGCATATCACATGACTTGTGTAATATCTCAATAAAATTAAATAATAAAAATAAATATAAGATTAAATTAAATTAAAGAAAAAAATATGAACATATATTTATAATTTTATATAAAGTTGACAAATATAAAATATATGTTGTTTTTTTTTTTAATTTTATTTAAATAAAATAATCTAAACATATATTTATAATTTTCAATTGTAAATAAAATTAAAAAAATGAAAACAAAATAGAAAAAACATGTATTTACAATTTTCAACTATATATAAAAATTTAAAAAAATAGAAACAATAAAAAATATATAAATTCCATAATTTTCAACTGTAAATTAAAATTAAAGAAAAATAGAAATAGAAGAAATAGAAAAACCAAAAGAAAAAGAAACTAATGTACTTTTATATTTTTCTAGTTTTCCTTAATTTTTTTAAAGTTGAAAAATATAAAATATATGTTCAAAATATTTTTTAATTTAATTTAAAGAAAAGAATATGAACATATATTTATAATTTTCAACTGTAAATAAAATTAAAAAAATAAAATGAAAAACGAACAGAAAAAATATGTATTTACAATTTTCAACTATAAGTAAAAATAAAAAAATAGAAAACCAAAAAACATATATATATATCTGTAATTTTCAACCGTAAATTAAAATTAAAGAAAAATAAAAAACAAAAAAAAAGGAAAAATATAGACTTACAATTTTCACTGTAAATTAAAATTAAAAAAACATAAAAACAATAAAACTGGAAAAAAATATCTATTTACAATTTTCTACTATAAATAAAAATTAAAGAAAAATAGAAAACAAAAAGACGAAAAAAAAAAAAAAAAATGAAAATAAAATATATTTCTATTATTTTTATTTTCTATTTTTATTTAATGTTGAAAATATAAAAATATATGTTCGACCATTTTATTTAATTTAATTTAAGTTTTTTTTTAAATTTTTTTTATTTAATTTATTATTATTTTTATATTTTTTCTTTAATTTTAATTTTTCAAAAAAGGGGCAAAATAGTAGAAAAAATGGCCAAACTCAGCATTTTAGGGATAAGATATCCCCGAAATTTTGAAATCGAACTAAATGTGCAGGTTTAGAAAAATTAGTGTTTGCCAAACGCAACCCATAAAAATTAAAGGACTTAAAGCGAATCCGAGCCAACTTAACGGACCAAAAAAGCAATTTTGCCCTAAAATTCCTTTGATTGGGAACTTGACTGCACACACGCGCACACGTTAAAGGCCCGGAGGTTGTCCCAGGAAGGCCCTTCCGACACTCAAATCAGTACGATGGTTGAGAGAATAAGAAAGTAAACGAATACTGAATTAAATGCGTAAGATCACTCAAGCTAGACTTATCTACCTGAAGCTCGTTGATTCAACAGGCTCATTTTCAAATCGACCCTATAAAATAAGATTGAGTATGAGCATTCAAATCGAACTCCATGAACTTGTCAGCTACATGCATGGGCGTAGCTAGCCAAGATTTCAGACCAGTACAGCCAGAAGTTCTTTTGTTTTGGCAGGACAAATGTCGGGCCGATATTTGAAAAAAAAATAATAGAAAAATGAAGCAAATATATATAAAGGTTGTACCTTCCAATAATTCTTTACGGGTTTTCATAATATCCAATTATGGTTTCTCTAGAATGAACTTTTAGGATAAGTCACTTACCCAAACATATATTCTAAATTAACCACCAAACAACTATTATTATTATGGAATTGACTTTTAGATACAAAAATTCATTCGAAAAATACTCTCAAAAAACTGTTGATTATCAAGTTTGGAACATATATCTTTGTCTATAACAAACAAGGCAATCATTTATTCACTCATATACCTTAATTGGACCAAGTAATTCTTAATATTTTGTGCCAACACAATAAGGTGTATTGGCTTTTTAAATTTTAACCTATTTTTTTTTATTATATGAACTGGACATTCGGCTAAATGTTCAGTGCGACCCAACTCAAATTTAACAAGATTACTTCGAGATCCAATGCGGTCCGCCAACCACATTCGTCCTAAGCTAGCTACTGAATGAGGGTATATATGATTTTAAAGGTAAAACCTAAAATATTTATATTTTAACCACAATTTAAATGTCTCGTGAAATTACTTGGTATATGACTTCTAAATGATTTTGAAAACTATTTAAAGTAAGATATAAAGTAGGTTTTTTTTTTTTTTTTTTTGAGAAAATATAAAGTAGGTTTTCACTCATATATAGTTGTTGCATGTCAGCGAACTATTGGTAAGAAATCGGCGCGTACTAGGAATACCACGTACCTTGAGGTATACGAATATTACTTGAGATTTTTCTTTGTGTAATTAATTTCAAATACCCCATCCATAAATTAGACAAATAAAAGTAAAAATAAGATATTTATTATGTTGACGTCGAATTTTTTGTTATCCATGTGTTAAACAAATAATGGATCCTATGGGTTAATAAACTATATATTTGGATTATGAAAAAGCAATAGAAGCGACGATAAATGTTAGGGACAATAAATGTTTTAAATGCTTTGAATAAAGAATTTTTAAACTATTTTTCAATCATAAGTAAGGGTATCTATAGGGAAAAGATTTCTCTTTTTTTCATACAAGTTTTGCCAATAGACATAAATATAATCATCAACGATAGAGTAACTAGACTGGCTCCATTATTTTAAGGAGAAAGTGTGTTAGAGAAGAGGCTTGAGTGATTCACATGGTTGAATGTCATGTCTGGTACCTGACTTCATTGGGCCTAGAGCTAGCCTATCTTCTACATGTATCCCACCAATTGAAGTCAATATGATGTGGCCACATGTCCCTAAATGGCACGAAGGTCGAGGATATGAAATTTTTCCCCCATATCCTTGCCAGGTAGGACTGACATGTCGGGGATTAGAGGACCTAGTGATTGTTCTTCTGATACCCCGCTCGGCGACATGTACCCTGCTGACATGTATACTCCTTTATCTACGTATTTGTTCAGGTATGTACACGTCCAGTCGGTACAACATATTATTTATAAATTAACTAAACCTTTTCATGATTAGGTTAAAATTTTGCTAATCCACTCCATATACTTAGTAAAAAAGGGGTGTCTGTGTTTGGGTCAACCATTGTAGATTCCTTACCATAAGCACCTTGCCTTGCCCATTCATGTGCCAAATATTCAATAGCGGGGCAACACATTTCAATGTAGCAAATTTGTCTTTTCTTAGGTGTCCTCTGTTCCTTGGTTCAAATTCATTAAATACATAGAAAAAAGGTGGTTCTTTTGTTTTGTTGTCCTTGGGGGGTCCCAAATTCGTTGCGCTTTTTTAAATAGTGAGACGCGCGTGTACTGTATTGGTGACAGCAAATTCCCATAATATTGGTGATCTCAAATTCTTTTTTCTATCTCCAATTTTTATATAGGTAACCTTGTATTATGATTATCGCCAAATTTTGAATCTGCAAGAAAATTATAAATAGACTGGAAATATATATATACACACATTAATTGAAAATGTTGATTTTTCTTACTTTGATTCCCATTATATTATTCACGTTGCTAACACGGAATTAATAGGATCTTAGATGATATTGTTTTAGTAGTGTTGTCTGCACATCAATTCGATTAAGCAATTTTCTATTCTTGTATTATTGTAAATATTATCATTTGAGCCACATTATTATTAGAAATATAATAATTTCTTATATTATATTTTGCATTTTATTATTGCATACTTGATGATGTCCCCATACCAAAATTAGATACACATGCAGATGAAGTAGGGTGGCGTATTGTTTTATACCATTTTTATAGTTAGCCCACTTTTCTACCCACTTTTATAAAAAAATATTTTTTTTACCCTTAAAAACAAGTTTTCATACTAAAGTGGCACGATATCGTGTCATCCTATATAAAACATCGGGTGGTAGAATTGTGCCACCTAGGGTATATTTTCATTTGTTAAGATAGATAAAACACACATGATTTGTAATACGCTACTTGGAAAAATTGTTGTAGGATAGTTCCAATCATTACAATCGCTTATGAATTAGAGGAGAACCTTTGTTCGATAAACTCGAAATGATATTCACAAAATCATTCTCGGACAAGGAAAAAAGTAATTCTTCTTACTTTGATCAGTCCAAACATGTGTAATTTAGCTTCTAGTCAGCGTACTATATCAATTTCATCATTTTTTTTTTCTTTTGTAGTTGGCGTCAATTTCAATTTACGTAATGAGTACAATTTCTTTGTGCTTTCTTGAGTCGCGTATTTGCTGAAGTCACGCTATATAAGTATATAACTAATGATGGGAGACGTGACAATATTCACGATATCAACGAATAACTTATTATTCATGATATTCATAAACGACAGAATGCACAACATATTACATTAATAATTAGCGAAACATTCTTAAAAAAGTTTCATATATATATATATAAATATATATACATATATAGGAGAAGGGTTATATGAGACCAATGCCTTAGGTAAATACGTAAGACCAAATGTGGACCATAGATCAACAAATTTCAATGACTAATAATAAATATGCTTAAAATATATAAAAATACCTAATTACATTGATAAAGAGGGTAAATTAGTCCAAACCAATCAATATATGGAAATGTAATGCGTGAAAATGTAAATAAGTTCAAATTCAGGGCTAATTCTGCCTTTTTTTTATATAAAGACCGAGCTGAAAGCTTCTGGTCGGTTTTCTCTTACAACTGTAGTTTTACAAGCGTTTTTCTCTCGTATTTCTCTCTTGTCCTTTTCCTCATAAATGAGGCCCTATTTATACCCATCTTATTAGTGGGTTTTTAATAACTACTATTACACTTAACACCAAAATAATTTTAAAGGGACACTTGTCATTCTCTAAGCGTGCATCTTTGGCCAAGTGTTTGCCACTTGTCGACTCATCGGTTGTTAAGGCGACAAGTGTCGACTTACTCGTGCTAATGATACACTTAGCCTTCCTTAATCGGATGGTTATCTTTTGAATTTCCCGCCATGGTTGGGCTCGGGGAGCGAGCCCAACTCGTGCTATGTCATCATTGCGATG
The DNA here is from genome assembly GCA_016081115.2 of Rehmannia glutinosa. NCBI lineage: Eukaryota > Viridiplantae > Streptophyta > Magnoliopsida > Lamiales > Orobanchaceae > Rehmannia > Rehmannia glutinosa. Next base: position 61,423,215 of record CM071930.1, on the reverse strand, counting down.
TCATTAGGTCGTCGGCCCGACATCACCGGCTCGGTCCGTGTTGCCCTGTGGGTCCTACATGTCCATGTCTTTGAATGGCCACGTGGGTGATTTCTTCGGCTCGGCTCGGGTGTCATCAATGGCCCCCAAGTTTAATTCGAGGAAGCCTTTCAAGTCGGATTTAAACTTTAATACTAATCATGAGCTTTTAATGGGGATGAGGAAACCTCAAAAGTCACTCTTTCTCGACGATTTTTGTCGTTTAGCGATTAATGCCACGAAACGACGCATTAATTGTAGTATCATGATGGCGGACACGTGGCGGCTCTTGGTTGGACCAACTCGCGGGGAACAAAGAGGTGGGGACGAGCCCTGGCGGTATGCGTGGGGATGTGGCGTTTCGGCGAGTTTTTGAAATTGAAAGGACATGTCTTTTGAGTTGGTGTCTCATTTTTCGAGGGGACTTAACCTATAAATACCCCTTCCGTCCTTCATTCTAAACTTTTGCATCCATAGCCTTCCGAGCAAAGTATCATTTGAGAGCGGCGAGAAATTTTGGTCGGTCCTTAGAGTTCAGAGACTTCAGAGTTAGGTATTGTTTCCAAAAACCCCTTTTTCTCTTCTTTGCTTCAACACATGTCTTCTTTCGAAGATAGTCGGAGTCGTAGCTATAGTGTGGAGGTTGAAATCGAAGATCCTCATTTCGACCCCTCTGTTTCTTTTCTCCGGTTCGAGGAACTCCATCTCACAGCCCCAGTGTTGTTGAGATTTCAAGTTCAAACCATTCGCCTCCAGCTGAGACTCCATTAGAGCAAACGCACGAAATTTTTGACCCTGTGCCATTCACCATCTATCGAGAGGGTGTTTTCTATGAGCCTGGGTTAGCCCGTGAAGATTCCGGTGAAGAAGCTTTAAATACCGATCCCCAAAACAATCAACGAGAGGAGGAAGAAGAAATGGACCCCCGAGAGCACGAGCATGAGCATGAGGAGCAGGTTGATGAGGCCTCCGAGGGTTCGAGGGCTGTAAGGCCCGCAGAGCATAGGGGCCATCGTCATGGAGACGGCAGACGGGTAGGAGGACCCTGGCTACGCGTGGAGTCTAGGTGGAGGCCTTGCGACCTGAATGACATACCCAACATGTTGATGATTCCAGAACTAGCGACCCTCCGTCAGAAGTACAGAATTCCGGCTAGCATACACTTTTGGTTGCCGGACGGTGTGGAGTGCCCCGAGCACCCGCCGGAGGGGTGTACGGCCGTACACGTTCCCAGTCTCCTGTACGGGCTGCGATTCCCATTGCTGGTGCTCACGCGGTGGTTTCGCAAATGGGGTCTTTTTCTCCCCAGTGCACCCCTGTCGGGGTTGAATTATTGTCCCTGGGGTCGAATTATTGGACTACAGGTGCTATTCCATCTAGAAGGGTACCCCCGACCCCGATTCTCTGAGATAAACGAGTTGTTTGTCTGGAAGGCGACCCCACTGACACCGGGCCGGGGGCAGCCATCAGGGTGGTACTACGTGCACACCAGGCCCGGGTACCCAGACGGGGTATTTGAAGGCCTTCCACTGTCCTTAAAGGAGTGGAAGGATAAGTGGTTTTGGGTAAGCGACGAGTGGCAGACTCGCGTCGGGGTGGAGGAATCCGTCCTCCATCCCCCTTCAATGTTCACATTTAGCTTTCATAAGTGCATCCTCCCTTTTCCTTCTTTTTCTTCTTCTTTTTTTTTTGTTTCGTTGGGTCTATTTGACCTTGATTGTTTCTTTATTCAGGGAACCCACCCCCCGCCGGTAAGATTTCGGCTGCTTTTGTTTGCCGGCTGGACAATATCCAGGCCATGGGCCCGAGGGATAGACGGATCGAGATCTTGGCTACCAAGGCCCGTCTAGCCGCGGCTGGTCTGCGGTCCATCTTGCCCGCCGATCCCGAGGCCGGAGAAGTGGCCGAGGGAGGGGTGGTGGTGGTGGAAGAGGAGGCCGAGGAGGAGCCTGAGAGAAGTCCACCAAGGGCTGAGAGGGGACAAACTCTGGCGGGAGCAAGCAACCAAGTGCAAGCGGGGCGGTGAGGCCATCCCCGGCGACGGCTAGTCCGCCGGGGCGAACGCCCATGCCAACCGAGCAGGTTGTTCGCCTTATTTTTAGTTTCACCGCAAGTGTACGGTGCAGTTTATAGAATAGGGTTAGCAAGGTCGAATCCACAGGGACTAATAAATTATTGTACTAATTACTGGATTGTTAATAACCTTATTTTTATCTAGACTATCGAAATTGAGATGGATTGATTTCATTAATACTAAAGCAGAAATTATCCTAGAATAACAAAGCAAAGAGTGGATTAAAAGATAAAGAAGAATAATGGATGAATGGATTCCTGGGTTATGGTTTCAGTTAATATCCCCTTTTATTATCAGATTAATCAAACCAAAGTTAAACGTATTCTTCCCTATAGACCAATCACAAAAGTAATTTACCCTCTCTCTTGAGATGCATGTAAAAGCGTTGATTGGAATATCTATGCTAGCATCTCTACTCAACTTGAGATATCCAACTCCCAAAAGATCAAAAGATTAAAAGGCCTCATGAATATTCACGAGACTTCTCAATTATTCATATCAAGTACTCATAGATCTAATATTGAAACTCATCATTCAAATTATGAATCAATATATCAAAATAAGTTAAACCAATAGCTTTTTGATAAAACAAGAATTGAAGCAAAATACTTGAATATGGTTGGAAAACATTAACTTTGATTGCAATGAATCATCAAACAAAAGTATTCATTAACCTACTCCCAAACCGGGAATCACAATGTGTTTAGCGGACATAGAAAAGAAATAATCCATAGACAAATTATTAAAGTTCATGTCTAAACTAATTGAAGATAATGATACTATAGAATGAGTGACTCGGGGGATGATGACGATCTCTCGATCTATCTTCAATCCTCGAAGGTGTGGTTGCGGTCTTGATCGATCTCTTTGAATCTCCGGTGGGAATTGCTCTTTTCTCGCTTTCTAGGGTTAAAATCAGCGTGTCCTTGTTTGTGGCCGCCCCATGTCTATTTGTACTTCGTTTGGGTCAAAACCTAGTTGAAAACGAGTCAAACTCCGTTTTTTCCTGAGAGGAGCACGTGCCGTGCTGTATGGCACGCCCAACCCGTGCTGGTAGCCGCAAGATTTGTCCAACTCACAGAAAGGAGCACGGGCCATGCTGTATGGCACGACCAGGCCGTGCTCTATGTCGAACCTTGATCCTTCAGTTATAGGTTGAGCACGGGCCATGCTAGGGAGCACGCCCTGCCCGTGCTCACCTGTAACAACTCGTACTCGACTATTTTCTTCCATTTTTCGCACGGTTTGTCTGACTTCTTCTCGACTCGACTCCAAACTTCGTACTTCACATCAAATATTGGCGATTACAATGCTCCGAATTGTTGCCAAAATGCTACAATTACCGATAAATTCCTACAAAACGAGCAAAGCGTAATCCTTTTCCACAAAACAGGAATAAAGCCCTATTTACTCATATAATGCATGCATATCAACACATTCTAGCCAAGATTAAGCCCAAAATACATGCAAAATACATGTCAATCAAACCCCCAAACTTAAACTGTTGACAGTCCCGGTCAACACTTTATAAACAAGACAACACAAATGGGGAAAAGAAGAGCAACTCAAGAATACCGCATCACAATTCATGTCATCTATCCATAGACATCAAGCACAAACCAACCAAGTTTCAAATAGCTAACACGGAGCACAAGTCTATTGAAATCATGGTAAAACACTTCAAATCACGCATCTCAGGGATAAAGTGTATACTCTACTCACTAGAATAATAAGGGACGTGTATTCGCTCAAGTCATATCAATGTTGAAGAATTACCATATGCTTGCAAATCGCCTCACATCTCCGCCACTCGTTTGTAAGCAATTCACAAATCAGAAAGGACTTTGTTTATGGTTGTAATGAAGGCTCTTTGGGTAAGGTAGGGAAATATGGATAAAGTGAGTTAACTCAAGCGTATAGATTGGTAAGCACATCGTTTTTCTCAAACACTTATTCTTATTCAAATTAACTATGCACCCCCAATCACATTTTCCTATCACATATCTATTTCTCCCTTCTTTTTCATACCATTCATTCTCCTTTGCCATACATCACAATTTCACCTATTTTTAAATCTTGACTCGACTCACTTTTTCAGTAGTTTTTTTTCCCGACTCTTTTGTGAGTATCCTCCATTTTCCTCCTTTTCTTCTTTTATTCCCAATCACCCAACATACACACTATTTTCTAACTTCTCGATACCCTTTCATTCAACCCTTTATTCAATCCCTTTACTCAATGTTATACGCTCAAGCTTAGGGTAACAGATATATCAAATTAAGTTCTAAGGCTTGAAATGTGGCTATCAAAAAATCAGGCAATAGGCTCAAATTGGCTAACTAGGGAAATCAAATATCATAAGGTAGGCAAAAAGGCTTGAAAGGCTTACAAAAATGGCCTAAAATCATTTTCATGAATGCATACAACATGTGACTTTGACAGAGATACCAGAGCAAGTTCTAGAATTCAAAACAACATGAATGACACACTCAATCAACAAACAAGACTGCATAATATGAAAGCAGTAAAGGCTCAAAAAGCTCACAGGCTTGTAAGTGCATAATTCAAAGTATTTTAACCATGATCCCAATAATCACATGCTCCATATTAATTATTCTCAACCCGGTCAACTCACGCTCAACAACCAATTCAAAACAACATAAACTGCTCAACACATGCTCCCAAGATCAACAAACACATAATAGCGGTCAACTCACTCCCTAAACAACTAAGAAAGCAATAAACGTGCTAAAGAAATAAACATGCTAAAATAATCAAAAACAACTAATGAAATGCATACTACATGCTCTAAATGCAACTACATGAATGCAAAATTCCACACCCTTCAAAAAAATACTACCTCTCCCCCCAAACTTGAATGAAATTTTAGCGCATAGAAGAGAAGGTAGAATTTCAAAGAAAAGTGTGGATAGGACCTGGATTACTGTGGGGGTGGCGGCGAAAAGTGGCCCTGGGAGATATGCCAGTTTTGAATCTGATGCAACGTCTGCAATATCTCCAACTCCCGCTACTCTTGATCTTGGTACCACAAGTCCTGGGCTTGGTACCTTTGCTCCTGGGCCTGATGCCTTTGTTCCTGCTCTGCTCGGAAAGCTCGGAACTCATCCTGGTGAATTTGGAAGTCGTCCCTATCTTTTGTCGCATGCTCTCCTCAAGAGCATAGAATCTATCCGATCATATTGTCCCCACGCTCCTCACCTGGTGGGAGCTCTCTAGAATGTCGGGCGCCTTGTGGGAAGCCTGCTCGAAACCCCTCTCTTGGCGATCGTATTCCCTTGCCTCCATCACCAAATCTTCTTCATCGGGTAACCCTGCTACCCTCCTCCTTTTCGTGCGGATCGGGCGGTCCATGACCCACGATATGAGCCTCGAGTGCGAGAGCGATTAATTTGATTGTCCCACAAGCAGTGGTGGTGTAGGTTAGGAGGAGGGGAAGCGGGACCCGACTTTTTGTTGAAAATAGAGGATATTCTCCTCTTGATGATGATCTTCATGGTGCGGAGGGCGCTTATGTTGATGCTTCGGATGCCCTCTAAAGGCTCCATGCGGCGCATATCAACTCCAAAATGTTGAGCAATGGGGGTGATCATTCCCCCAATTAATATTATCCCCACTTCCTGCTGAGAGATGTAAACGGCGTGTTCCACAAAGTATGCCGCCATATTATAAGGGGTTCGGGTGAGCATACACCAAAGTAGGTATAACTCCCTTGCTTGCATACCCCTATTGTTGTGCCGGGCGAACACTGAATGGGCCGTCACTTTTTGGATGTAACAAAATACGGGGTTGAGGAGTGCCGAAGCCTTGGATGTGCGCGCCGCATATTGCATTAGGCCAGTTTCTGGGGTCTCAGTCAACATTCACCAGAATTCACGCGAGTTGTAGTTGGCAACGGTCTAGTACGGGGCATCTGATGGTACCCAAAAAATCTGGTTCAGTTCGTGATGGTGACGTTCCTCCAAATGTTGCCCAATCAAACCGATTTTCCGAGGTTCATTTCTTACTCGCGTCTCCGTAACGTGCACGATGCTTAAGAACTGAAGCGCAAGTGTCTTAAATGTCGGCCACCGCCCTTGCATGAAGGCGGTCCATCCCACTCGTTCGAACATGTGCCAAACCTCCTCATGTATCCCGAGGGCTCGGGTACACTCATCGTCGGTATAGCGTGTGGGCATGAAAGTACGAGTGATCAGCCGGTTCCATTTTTCCATTAATTCTGGCTCTGTGAAGGTGAGTCCATAAGCTAAGGGGCTATTTGGATCAACCTCCCGAGTGGGTCTCCTTAGACGTCCACCCCGGCCTCTTTGGTTCTGTGGTTCACCCATTTGTTCGAATGAGTACCTGGCAAAACAATTGTGAGAATTCGTACGTGCCAAGTAAAACAAACGATGAATTACATACACCAATTAATGTAAGACATAATGTCTCATCTCAACAATTCAATTCACAATTAAGCCTCCAAGCCCAAACAACAATATAATTGCAGAGAATCCTAGTCACTAACACCCTAAACAATCGAGCTCATGTATAATTCATCAAGCAATCAACCAAAATCATCATAATTCAACAACCCACAAGGTGTTCGATAAAATGCCCAATAGAAAATTTCAATCAAATTCATGGCAAAAGTATCAAACAAGCATCATATAGCAACCCTAATCCATAATCCTCAAGAAATTCGAAATAAAAAGTGCAATTCATACCTTAAATCCCGAGAATTTGAAAAGAGTTGAAGTTTGAAACCTTAGGTGCTTTTCTACCCCAAATCCTTGCTTTAAAGCAATTTCACAAGTGTAAATCGTGTTAGAGTAGTATGGGAAGTGATTTGTGGTGAATTCTTGGAGAAATTTGCGAAAAAAATCGAGAGGGCTTCGATCTTGTGTGTGTCCGCGCGAGAGATGGTGAGATTGTGTGAAACAATATGCCTCTGCCCGACTTTATTTCTGTCCCAGCGAAGAGGAGCACGGGCCGTGCCATATGGCACGGTGGCCCGTGCTTAGGGGCCGAACATTCGAGCCCCAAAATCTGGGCACAACACGGGCGTGCCATATGGCACGGGCTGCCGTCTTGGGTGTCGTGAAAAATTACTCAAGTAGAATGTATTGATAACCCAACGAAGATGGGAAGGGGCCCATGAAGTCGATCCCCCACACATCAAAGAGCTCGACCTCCATCATATTGGTCATGGGCATCTCATGTCGTCTCGAGATGTCCCCCATCCGCTGGCACTTATCACACTGCTGTACAAATAGATAGCAATCATTAGATAACATAGGCCAAGTATAAACCACTTTGCAATACCTTCGCGCCATACATGTCGGACCGAAGTGTCCCCCGGAAGGTGAAGAATGGCACTGTTGTAGAACTCCCTCCCACTCTTCTTGAGGCACACATCGGCGAATGATGGTGTCGCGCACCTCTTAAAGAGCAAGAGGTCGTCCCACATATAGAACTTGACATAATGGGAGAATTTCTTTTTGATAAGACGATAAATCCGGAGGCAAGACCCCTGCAACCAAATAATTAACAAAATCTGCATACCATGGGAATTTAGCTTGTAACATCAGAAGTTGCTCATCGGGGAACTCTTCCTTAATTGCCTCCGTGCCTTCTTTCTCCTCCTTCTTGTATTCTAGTCTGGACAAGTGATCGGCTACTACATTCTCGCAACCCTTTCTATCCCGAATCTCCACATCGAATTCCTGTAACAAAAGGATCCACCGAATCAGTCTCGGTTTGGCATCCTTCTTGTCGAATAGATATTTGATCGCCGCGTGGTCGGTGTGGACTATCGTCTTAGTTCCAATCAAGTAAGATCGGAACTTATCGAATGCAAACACGATTGCCAACATTTCCTTCTCAGTGGTGGTGTATTGGCGCTGTCTAAAGTTTCGCTCGCATAGTAGATGGTGAACATCTTGTTTTGTCGCAAAGTCGTTGGCATCACACATTAACTCGAAAGGTGACTCAATCCGGAACTACTAGAATTGGTGTTGTCACCAAAGCTTCTTTGAGAATCTTAAAAGCCACGCAAACAATCATCGAAAAAATTGAAAGTAGTATCTTTTTCTCGACTTAAAGGTTTAGTGATTTTAGAAAAGTCACGGATAAACCTTCGTAGAATCCGACGTGCCCCAAAAAGCTTCTAATAGCCTTCTCGTTTGTTGGAGGTGGGAGTTTCTCAATTGCAACGACCTTCGCTCTATCAACTTCCAAACCTGCAGAAGAGACTCCGTGGCCTAATAAAATGCCATCACGTACCATGAAATGGCATTTTTTCCAATTTAAAATAAGGTTAGTCTCCTCGCATCTCTGCAAAACTAGAGAAAGGTTATCCAAGCAATGATCATATGAATCTCCAAACACAGAAAAATCATCCATAAAAACCTCCATTATTTTCTCAATGAAATCATGAAAGATAGCCATCATGCATCGCTGAAAAGTGGCGGGCGCGTTACAAAGTCCGAATGGCATTCTGCGAAATGCAAATGTACCATATGGGCATGTAAAGGTCGTCTTCTCTTGGTCCTCCGGGGCAATCATGATCTGATTATACCCGGAATAACCATCGAGAAAACAATAGTAATCATATCCCGCCAAACGATCAAGCATCATATCAATAAAATGAAGGGGAAAGTGATCTTTTCGGGTAGCTCATTTAACTTCCTATAATCAATGCAAATACGCCATCCAGTAACTACTCTAGTTGCAATAAGCTCATCACTTTCGTTTCTAACTACCGTCATCCTCCCTTTCTTCGGTACCACTTGCACCGGACTTACCCAAGAACTGTCAAAAATAGCATATATGAGATGCTCGGGCATTATAGGGTTTAAAACTTCTTTTCTAACGACTTCTTGCATTATAGGGTTTAATCGTCTTTGATTTTGCACCGAAGGTTTATAGACATCTTTCATTCTAATCTTATGCATTACAATCGATGGATTGATGCCTTTCAAATCAGAGATTGACCAACCTATCGCCGACTTATGTTGAACTGAAGTTAAAAGAGATGATACGATTACCGGACTCGTGTTGTTCGCTCTAAGGAATGCATATTTGAGATGCTCGGGCAAGGGTTTGAGTTCTGGATTCGAATTGGCCTCCTCGGATGGACGCACGGGCTGCACGTGCTCGGGGGGCACGGGCCATGCCGTCTTCATGGTTTTCATCTTTTCTCTCGATGATAGGCACGGGCTGCCCATGCTCGAGGCACGGGCCGTGCCGTCTTCGGATGTTCCAACTTTTTCTTCAACCTTAGGCATGGGATGCCCGTGCTCATAGGCATGGGCCGTGCCGTCGCCGACTTTTCGAGTTTTCCCTTTGACCATGAGCATGACACAGGCGTGCTCTAGAGCACGAGTCGTGCGCCCCTATAGAATGGACTCCCGCACGTTTTTCTGCATGTGCGCGCCTCTTGCACTCCTTGGTAGTTCCTGCATGTTATCTAAAGCACAAACGCAATCATACAAGTCTTGGTTATCAATATCAATCATCATGTTTGATGTTGAACACGAATGTGTCAAACCAAACTCCAAATTATCCCTAAACAATGTATGATCTGCATACTCATCAATGCAAGATTCAACTACGTCTATGAAATTGAAGTGCCTTATAGATAGTAAATAAAACATGCTCATCATTAACCTGTAATGTGAGCTCTCCCTTTTGAACATCTATTAAGGCCTTCCCCGTAGCTAGGAATGGACGCCCAAGTATCAAAGGGACTTCTTTATCCTCCTCCATATCCAGCACCAAAAAGTCCACAGGGAATATGAATTTATCTACTTTGACAAGCACATCCTCGATGATTCCCTTTGGATACGTGAGTGATCGGTTCGCGAGTTGTAAGGTGACCGTAGATGGCTTCACCTCTCCCAATCCAAGTTGCCTGAAAATAGACAAAGGCATCAAGTTAATACTCGCTCCTAAATCACATAGTGCTTTCTTAAAGAAAACATCACCAATAGCACAAGGGATAGTGAAACTCCTCGGATCTTTAATTTCTGTGGTAGTTTCCTTTGGATTATTGCACTGCACTCTTCTGTCAGATTGACTGTCTTGAAACCAATCATCTTTCGCTTCTTTGACATAACATCCTTCAAAAACATAGCGTAATTGGGCATCCGCTCCAATGCATCGCAAAAAAAAGGAATGTTAATATGCGTTTCTTAAAAATATCCAAAACTTAGCAAATTGCGCATCTAACTTTCTTTTGAAAACGTTGGGGAAAAGGAAGGGAACATTAAGTTTAGAAATATCGGGGTTGGAGGAAGATTTAAATTTTCGGCCCCTTTTTGTTGACAAGATGCTCGCAACTCCTTCCTCGGCCTCAACATCGCCATTTGCTTGATTTCCGCATCTCCGGCATGTCAATCGCCGCTCCTACAGGGCGCACGGGGGCGGGCGTGCGGTGGCACACGAGCCGTCTTTGTCCTCCAATTGTTCAGTAATTTCTGGTATTTTCGGTCCCTCGTATTCCGTGCCACTCCTTAGACGGATGGCTTTACACTGCTCATTTGGATTAACCTCAGTGTTGCTCGGAAATTGGCCTTTCTGATGCTGCCCACCAATAATTGTAGCTAATTGGCCAATTTGGGTTTCAAGATTTTTCATTTGGGACCCCATAGTGTTGGCCAATTGTGTGACATGGTTTTCAATTTTATCCATCTTCGCCTCATCCTTGTTGAACCTGTTCCTCGTCTCACTCATAAATGAGGTGAACATATCCTCCATAGTTGGCTTAGGCTCTGCAGTAATGACACCGTTTGTCACATTAAACCTCAGTGGTGGTTGCATCACGTTCTTCGTGTTTGCGTAGGAGAAATTCTCATGGTTTCTCAAGCCCGGATGGTAATAGGTAGGAGCTTGATTGTTCCGGAAATTGTTGAAATTTCGGTTATTAACATAATTTGCTTCCTCTATCAGATCTAGAGGAGCTCCTCCATTACTTGCACCCGCGTTTTCCTCATTTGCCTTTGTCAAAGCACTCAATTGGTTTGCCAATACGGCCATCCTGGAATTTGTCAACTCTTTAATTGGGTCCGAATTAGAAACTTGGCTACTCTTTTCACATTGGTCCTTTCGGAGGGCCATTGATAGCTATTCATGGTCATCTCCTCCAACAAGTTGAATGCATCCTCCGAAAACCTCGCGAGAGCGCGCCCCCCTCGGCATCCACAAATGATCTAGTCTCGCCCCATCAACCCATTGTAAAAGAAGCAGAGCTATTGATCTTCAGGAAATCCGTGCTGCGGGCACCTCCTCAACAGATCCCGGAATCTCTCCCATGCCTCATACAAAGGTTCAGAGTCAAATTGCCTGAATTGAGTGATCTCACTTTTGATCTGTAGTGTTTTGCTTGGTGGCAAGTATTTAAACGAAACCTCGACTCAACTCATCCCAATTGTTCACACTCACGAGTTAGGGTGCTAGCCAGTTCTAGCCTTATCCCTTAAAAGAAAGGTAATAGGCGAAGACGTATAACATCATCGATCACCCCATTCATCTTGATAATATTACAAATGTATGAAATTCGCATGGGATCCTCAGATGGGAAACCCCCAAACTGATTCTGCTGCACCATCGAGATCAGTGCTGGCTTCAGCTCAAATTTATTCGCATTGATTGGGACATTGGCAATTCCACCATAGTTGCGATTGATTGAAAGTAATCGCTTAATCGCTTTCTTTGTTGGATCACGGAGCCACTGGAACCTCTGGTATTGGTAACTCGACATTGACCCTTCTGGCCCGGTTGTTAACTTTGTTATCGACCCCGTTATTGCCTCCGTTGTTCTCTTCTACACCTGCCATAGTACATTGTTCATTTCTCTTTGTCTTTCTGCCCGTTTAGTAGCCGCACTAATTCGCCTAGCAAAAGTTTCAACCTCCGGTATGAGCGGTGCTAATTCTCCTTGCTTCGAGCGAGTGTTCATGCACTACCTGAACCAACTAAAGAAAGCAAGTCAAACACAGTAGAAGTAAAATTAAACAACAAAATAAAAAGAAGGAAAAAATGTCTAAATTAAAAATAATTTTATTTATCGCAATATTAGTACTAAAAATTTAATTAGTCCCCGACAACGGCGCCAAAAACTTGTTCGCCTTATTTTTTAGCTTCACCGCAAGTGTACGGTGTAGTTTATAGAATAGGGTTAGCAAGGTCGAATCCACAGGGACTAAGTACTGGATTGTAATAGCCTTATTTTTATCTAGACTATCGAAATTGAGATGGATTAGTTTTATTAACAGTAAAGCAGAAATTATCCTAGAATAATAAAGCAAAGAGTGGATTAAAAGATCAAGTATGAATGAATGGATTCCTGGGTTATGGTTTCAGTTAATATTCCCTTTTATTATCAGATTAATCAAACCAAAGTTAAATGTCTTCTTCTCTATAGACCAATCACAAAAGTAATTTACCCTCTCTCTCGAGATGCATGTAAAAGCATTGATTGGAATATCTATGCTAGCATCTCTACTCAACATGAGATATTCCAACTCCCAAAAGATCAAAAGATTAAAAAGCCTCACGAATATTCACAGACTTCTCAATCATGCAAGCTATTCATGTCAAGTACTCATAGATCTAATATTGAAACTCATCTGTTCAAATTATGAATCAATATATCAAAACAAGTTAAACCAATAGTTTTTTGATAAAACAAGAATTAAAGCAAAGTACTTGAATAGAGTTGGAAAACATTAACTTTGATTGCAATGAATCATCAAACAAAAGTATCCATTAACCTACTCCCAAACCCGGGAATCACAAAGTGTTTAGCTAGACATGGAAAAGAAATAATCCATAGACAATTTATTAAAGTTCATGTCTAAACTAATTGAAGATAATGATACTATGGAATGAGTGAACTCGGGGATGATGACGATCTCTCGATCTATCTTCAATCCTCGAAGGTGTGGTTGCGGTCTTGATCGATCTCTCACGAATCTCCGGTGGGAATTGCTCTTTTTCCGCTTTCTAGGGCAAAATTAGCGTGTCCTTGTTTGTGGCCGCCCGTATCTATTTGTACTTCGTTTGGGTCGAAACCTAGTTGAAAACGAGTCAAACTCTGTTTTTTCCCGCAGAGGAGCACGTGTCGTGCTGTATGGCACGCCCAACCTATGCTGGTAGCCGCAAGATTCGTCCAACTCACATAAAGGAGCATGGGCCATGATGTATGGCACGACCAGGCCGTGCTCTATGTTGAACCTTGATCCTTCAGTTATAGGTTGAGCACGGGCCGTGCTAGGGAGCACGCCCTGCTCGTGCTCACCTGTAACAACTCGTACTTGGCTGTTTTCTTCCATTTTTCGCACGGTTCGTCTGACTTCTTCTCGACTCGACTCCAAACTACGTACTTCACATCAAATATTGGCGATTGCAATTCTCCAAATTATTGCCAAAATGCTACAATTATCGATAAATTCCTACAAAACGAGCAAAGCGTAATCCTTTTCCACAAAACAGGAATAAAGCCCTATTTACTTATATAATGCATGCATATCAACATATTCTAGCCAAGATTAAGCCCAAAATACATGCAAAATACATGTCAATCACAGGTGCGGACTCCTGAGCGGCCGAGAGCAACTGGGGCCCAAGGTGCATACTTTGTAACTCTTGAATTTTTCCTTTGACTTTTTTCCGTTTTTTGTTTCTTACTCAACCAATTTTCTTACAGGTCGTAGGGTGGACGTCTTCGCCCGCCAACAACATGTGAGGACTATGACCACTCCGAGCCCACAACGGTGTGGGCCAACTGTTGATCTTTTGGCGGCCCGGAGAGAAGAGATCCGGGCGATAAACATGTGGCGAGGACACGAGGAGGAGGGGCCCCACTCTAGAGGAGAAGAGGGGTATTGTGATTGAAGAGCCCGGGCGGACGAAGGGCCGGGCCAACCCCGCCCAGTGCCTCCTGTACAAATTCCACGGGCGGGGCCCAAAGGACTTTTTCGACGACCTTGGTCGGGAGGCTGCGGTGAGGGAGGATAGCCGGATCACGGCCTCAATGGTTCGTGGAGTTTGTCAGGTGCTCCACACCAACCGAGGAGCAATCAAGGACTTTTCCGAGATGGGTCGGGCCGCAAGGGATGTTCCAGCTCGTGCTTGGTCCACAGGCATCGAGTAGTTTTGCTCAGAAACCGGCTGGGAGGAGTAGACTCAATACGCCGGGGGCATTTGGCAGGATCATTGGGCTCCTGTGGCACGGTATCGGCGGGGCTCGCGAGTTGTAGAAGAAGCACGCCGACTTGGAGAGGTGACACATTGACCTGCAAGATGCTTACGCCACTCTCCAAGGGGTGGAGGAGTCCCTAAAAACCCAGGCAGAAGAGGCCACGACTAGGGCCAATCGAGAGAGATGTTTGATAAATGATTTTATCATGATTTTGATGATTTTGTTTTTATACCAAAACAATGTTTTTAAAGGTTGTCCAAATACTCCTAAATGATTTAAAATGGTTTTAATATTTTAGGAGTATTTCTACAAGTTTATTTTCGATATAAATTGGACAACACTTTTGATGATTTTGTGTTAATGTGTTTTTACACCAAAACAATGGTTCTAAAATATTGTCCTAATACTCCCGATCGATCTAAAATATTTTTACTATTTTTTGGAGTATTTTTTGAAGTTTATTTTCGATATAAAATTGGACAATACTTTTGTTTTGAGGCAATCGGTCGCCCTATAGGGCATCCCGTACCGAAAATTGTGAAAACGATTGAATAAGCTATTCTTGAAAAAGGGTGGTTGAGCCGGTGGGTGGTAGCCGGTCGCGGTCGACGGTCGGCCGGCGGTGACCGGTGCACGGGAGCATTTTTCAAAAGAACTTTCGGACTCGTTTTTTGGTTACGCTCGACCGATTTGGACATAGGGTCGGCCGGTCGGACCCCGGCCGACGGTCGCCTGTGTAAATGTGTTTTCTCATTTTCAAACGTCTATTTGTGCGTGACCGGTCGCCCTTAAGTTTTTGACAAAATTTAACTAGTTGTCGTGCACGAGACAACTTTTCCTTAAATTGTGGAATTGATTTCTAACACTATAATCTTGTTTTTAATTGCAATTTTTTTGTAGAAATCGATTCCAAGAGGAGCCTATCAAGTATCAATCATCTCCTATAAATAGAGGAAGTTTTGAAGCACAACAATATGAGAGAAAACTACAACACAACAAGATTCACTCAAGAATACACTTGTTCTTACATTGTCTTATTTCTTGTTGTAATTTGCCTAGCTATTCACTTTCACATCCTTGAGGTCTAGGCTATTCTTGATTACACTTGCACCCAATTGTATTACTCATTATCGAGTTGTAATCTTGAATTTTTGGGTTATCATTCAACACAAGATATCCTTGTGAGTGTTTTGTGGTAAGAACACACTTGGGTGATCTAGGTGTTAGGTGTGAGAAGATTGTGGTAATCTTCTTGTTGAGGTGTTGAAGAATTTGGTATTCTTCAAGGTTGAAGATTGTGGTAATCTTCACAAGGTGCCGTTGGAGATTGTGGTAATCTTCAAGTGAGATTGTGGTAATCTCAAAGGTGGTGTTGAAGAAGAGTGTGGTGCTCTTCAAAGGTGTTGTTGTAAGTTGGTGTTGTATTAATTTGTGGTAAATTAATAAAATCTTTTTCCTTTTTGAAATCCATCCGGATATCTTTGGGGTGGTAGAGGATTAGGCCCTAGGTGGGTTGAACCACTTTAAATCGGCGTGTGTTGTTTACATTCCGCACCTTTATTATTGCCTTTGAGCATTCGGTTCGAAAAAGAGGGTAAAATCGAAAAGATGGAGATAATCTATTCACCCCCTCTAGATTATCGTAGCCGCTTGGACTTACAAGTGGTATCGAGCCAAACTCTTTGGCAAGCTCGTCTCACATCGCGAGTGAAGAGAAACGATCGTCGATTTCTCGAACGAAACTCATCTTTCCGGCACCTCCACCGCCAAGACACCTCGGTTTGATTCCAAAAATTTTATATTTTGGAAAGAAAGAATGGAATGCTACTTACAAGGTTGCGGGTTCGATATTTGGAACACCGTCATTAATGGAGAATCCATTCCGATGAAAGATACACCACACACCTCAAGAGGCTTCAAGAAGCTCAATGATGAAGAGAAGAAAATCATCTCTTTAAATGGTAAAGCTCTTAATATTTTACTTTGTTCACTTACCACTTTGGAATTTGATCATGTTGTAGGTATTCAATCGGCACATGAAGTATGGCAAAAATTAGAAGCCATCTATGAAGTATATGCAAATGAAAGGAGCAACTCAAAAGCATCTACTTCACAAATGGATACAACATCAAATCCAACAACATGGGATAAGCCTTCTACAACCTCCCATGATGAACAAGTTGAACAATGCCTCATGGGCATCGAAGAAGACGAGGTAAGTTCTAAACCCTCTACTTCTTATGACCATGAATTGCAAAATGAATATAGTGATTTACAAAATGATTATGATGAGCTACAAGATGAATTCCAAAACTTACTTGTTAAATACAAAAATTTGAAAAAGGAATTCATTGTTTTGAAAAATGATAAGGATAGTTTATTTACTTCCTATGAATCACTATCATGTGCTCACACCACCACTCTTAACAAGGTTAGAAACCTTGAGAAAGAAAATAGTACTCTTGTTGAGGATATAAATTGCTTGAAAAATGATTTATCTAAATCCAACTTGAGTACCGATAGAATAACCAATATTGTTGATTGTTGTGATAATTGAAACTAGAACTTGATCATAAGCTAAGGGTGTCAATCACATGAAAAAGAATCAAGTCTCTAAGCACGTTGGTCATTATGCTCCTAGAATTATTACATGCTTTTATTGCGGTAAAAAGGGTCATACGGTAAATACTTGTCGGGCTAGAAATAGCTCTAATTATTGTTGGAGACCTAAAAGTCTCGGACTAATCCCAAAGGACCCAAACACATGAGGGTACCACAAAACAATATCATATTAGGTACCCGTGAAATAATGATTGAAGAAAATTTATACCGCCAAGAAGGCATCAAATGACCGTTTCATTTGATCAAAGAAGGAGAAACTATTCTCAACAAAGCCAATTTCAAGAAGAGGGTACAATCAAAAATGGGAAGAACACAATCCTTGGAAATGGCAAAAAGACATCATCAACAAGATGATTTTCAAAGAAGAAGAGACTTTCAACAATGGGAAGGCAACAAACTTGAAATGGAGTAATCAAAGAAGTCATCATCAACAAAGTGACTTCTCAAGGAAGATATCATCAACAATGGGAACGGCACAACCCATGGAAATGGCGTAATTGGTAACCCGTATCTCCCTATTTAAATATGCATTTTATTTTGTTATTATGCATGCTTTTATTTGTGTCTTTATTGCAAAATGAGTTTTCAAATATTTATATTTTAATTAAGGTCTTCAATATATATTTGTGCTTTTAAATTTTTTTAAAAAAGAAGACCTTATATGATGTTTTTAAAACTCTTGTGCATTTTTGAAGACTATAGTATGTTATCATCTCTTATGGATTTTTATGGCATGAGCTTACTTGTGATATCTCTTAGCCTACACTTTTATCATTATGATTTGTGCTAGATTTGTTTTAAGAATTGTGTAAGATTTACATATTTTCACAAATGGCCATTTTCGTCATTATTTGTCAAGAAAAGGCATAAATTATCGAGTACGTTTACTTGTGTTATTCTTACTCTTATAGACTCGATATATGTATTGCCATGTGCCTATGTGCTTATTTTTCATAGTATTTCATACAAATGCCATTAAGAGGATTTTTAGATTTTTGGAAAGGCACTATTCGATATTTGATTGCACATATTTGCTTTGTCAACTTTTGTTCAAATACTTCTTTTAAATGAGGTCTCAATTATATGCTATCGGATTCTCAAATTTCAAAAGAGACCTTTTGTAGCTTTCTTAAGCTTATTTGAACTTGCATGATTTATTAGACTCTTGATGATATTCTAAATGCATAGTATGTGTTTCTTGCTTCATGATCTATATATATATATATAGTGTCTATTCCTACTATGCTATTTTGCAAGATATTTTGTGATTGATGATTGAAGCATGTTTTTACACTTGGGCTATTTTTTTCTTGCTTATATAAGCGATGCCATTAATGAGTTTGTTTAGTTGTGTAGATGAGAAACGAAGTACTCCAAATATTGTTACCTCAAAACATTTGGATGTAAATGTTCTATTGTGAACACCTTAGACCAATTGGATGCCCTATGATGATAGTAATGAAGTAGACAAAAAGGGTATTCCGGAACAAACTCGATGACCAAGGCAACATTGGTCGAACTAAAGAGTTAGTAGCTCGAAAGTATTTTCAAGAAGAAGGTAATTGATTTTGATGTAACATTTGCACTCATAGCACATTTAGTAGCTATTTGCATTTTACTTGCCCATTCTTGTTTTAAGAAAATTTCAAGCTTTACCAAATGGATGTTAAATCCAATTTTCTCAATGGTTTTATTCAAGAAGAAGTCTATGTAAAACAACCTCCGGGGCTTTAAATTTTTATAGGCCAAATGATTTTTATAAAAGGCCTTGTATGGTTTAAAACAAGTACCCCATGTATGGTATGATAGACTTAGCTATTTTTGCTAAATGATTTTACAAGAGGTAAAGTTGATACTACTCTCTTTGTTTTTTTTAAAAAGGGCAAGATTGTAAACTTGTGCATATTTATGAGAATATTTTTTGGTGCTACTAATGAATATTTGTGCAAGATATTTTTCTAAGTTGATACTAGGTGAACTCGAGATGAGCATGATGGGGAGCTCAATTTATTGCTTGGACTTCAAATTATTCAATGCCAAGAAGATGGTTATATTTCAAAAGAACTCTTGAAGGAGTTAATCATTGAAGAAAGAAGAACTATCTCAACCTCTATGGCTAAAGATTGACAAAGGTTGAGAAAGGCATGTCGGTTGACAAACAAATTCGAGGTATGTCTTCTTGTATTATTCCTATAGACTCGACATTCCACATACCTTATGTCTATATGCTCGACTTCAAAAATTATCCCAACGAATCTCATTAAAGTGCCATTAAAAGAAATTTTCAAATATTTGAAAGGCATTCTTCTTATGACTTGTTGTATCCAAAGCTTTAAAACGTTCTTATTTTTTCGGGATAACAAGTTCGGTATCTATTATACGGTTATTCGTATTCAAAATTTGGTTCGTCATAATCGAACTAAACATATTGAGATTCGATATATTTTTAAGGGATTGTGATTTTTAACAAAAACGTGAGATGTGTTTAATTAGTCTCAAGGATAACTCGCGGACTCTTTGATCGTTAACCGCCGAGTATTTTACCTCATTTCGAGCTTGATTATAACATAATGTATATTGAATAAGGTCTTCGTTTGCATTTTGCACGCTTTTAAAACTTAGGGGCGAAAAATCGGATTTTTGGATTCGCAAAACGAGAAGAAGCGCGTGGGTGGAAGGGGCTGAGGTCGACCGGTCGCCCTAGCCTCCGACCGGTCGCCCTTGACCTCCAACCGTCGCCCCTTTGTGTTTTCAGATATATTGCTTTCTCATTTCGAATTTGGCATTTGGCCTTTTTCTTCTCTATTTCGTCCCCTTTGACATTTGCACACACATTTCACTTCAAATGTGTTTGGTTGCATGTATTACATAGTTTGGGGATTATCTAGCTCGACTATTATCATCATTGCTCGTCTTTACCGATCGAATGGTAAGAATTTCACTCTCTTTAGCTCAATTGGGTTGAACCCTTGAGTTTGTGGCTTATATGTATTTTTCTTAATGCAATTCATATATTTTTGTGATGAGCTTATTGATTGTTGATGATTGACATTTGTTAAATTGCATTTGGTGATGAAAAACTTGGCTTGATTTCATTTACAAGGGCTATATATATCTTTCTCAATTTTTGACGCCCCGCCAAGTGTTCGATAAAACGCTTCAATGAAAAATTCATCACCTACATGATTCTCTCGATTTCAAAAGTCTTATACATTTATAGAGATCATCTTTTGCTTATCAAATGAGTTTTCATAAACCTCTACAAGTCGTATGATTTGACTTTTCCCTCCTATTTGGTTTATAAGCTTCAATGCTCAAATAGCTCGATACATCGGTTTTGTTGCGCACTTTGATATGAATATATGATGTATTTATCGTGCTAACATTCTTTTTGATGATTCCAAAGGGGAGAAACAGGTTATAAGCTCATTAGCTCATAAAAGCCAAGATAAGCTTAACGAAAAAGAAGCTATAAGCTATGGCTTCATAAAGCCATAAGTTGTGGATCATATTTAGTCCACTTGGTGCATTATGGTTATGTATGAATCATGGTCCATTGGTTGTAGTATGGACTTATATATGGTTCTAATGATGTATCTTTGACGGAGGGGAGCTTTTAAGTTTTGATACTTAAGCTCAATATCGAAAAGCTAATATTTTAGCTTATGTTTAAGTTGCTTCTATATAACTCTTGTTGTGCATGTTGATAGGGGAGCATTTGCTATATGTGTTTGAATATCTCTACTCCCATCATTGTGATTATATTGCGTGGAATGTTGTCGCTCAACGGAAAGTTCCTTTTTTAGGTAAAAATGTTTTGTTTTCAAAATCGACCTCATTAAAATTGTTTTGGTTTGTAATCATCAAAATGGGGAGATTGTTTGATAAATGATTTTATCATGATTTTGATGATTTTGTTTTTATACCAAAACAATGTTTTTAGGTTGTCCAAATACTCCTAAATGATTTAAAATGGTTTTAATATTTTTAGGAGTATTTCTACAAGTTTATTTTCGATATAAATTGGACAACACTTTTGATGATTTTGTGTTAATGTGTTTTTACACCAAAACAATGGTTCTAAATTATTGTCCTAATACTCCGTCGATCTAAAATATTTTTACTATTTTTTGGAGTATTTTTTGAAGTTTATTTTCGATATAAAATTGGACAATACTTTTGTTTTGAGGCCAATCGGTCGCCGATAGGGCATCCGTATCTGAAAATTGTGAAAACAAGTGAATAAGCTATTTCTTTGAAAAAAAGGCTGGTTGACCGGTCAACGAGGGTGGTGGTAGACCGTGTGTGGTCGGCCAAGGCGTCGACCGGTCGGCCCGTACACTGGGAGCATTTTCGAAACAGAACTTTTGGACTCGTTGTTTGGTTACGCTTTCGACCATTGTGGACATATATGGTCGATGCCTTGTGTAAATGTGTTTTCTCATTTTCAAACGTCTATTTGTCCGTCATCTTAAGTTTAATGACAAAATTCTAACCGTTGTGCGTGAGACAACTTTTCCTTAAATTGTGGAATTGATTTCTAACGGCTATAATCTTGTTTTTAATTGCAATTTTTTTGTAGAAATCAGATTCCAAGAGGAGCCTATCAAGTACCAATCATCTCCTATAAATAGAGGAAGTTTTGAAGCACAACAATATGAGAGAAAACTACAACACAACAAGATACACTCAAGAATACACTTGTTCTTACATTGTCTTATTTCTTGTTGTAATTTGCCTAGCTATTCACTTTCACATCCTTGAGGTCTAGGCTATTCTTGATTACACTTGCACTAAATTGTATTACTCATTATCGAGTTGTAATCTTGAATTTTTGGGTTATCATTCAACACAAGATTTCCTTGTGAGTGTTCTTGTGGTAAGAACACACTTGGGTGATCTAGATGTTAGGTGTGAGAAGATTGTGGTAATCTTCTTGTTGAGGTGTTGAAGAATTTGGTATTCTTCAAGGTTGAAGATTGTGGTAATCTTCACAAGGTGCCGTTGGAGATTGTGGTAATCTTCAAGTGAGATTGTGGTAATCTCAAGGTGGTGTTGAAGAAGAGTGTGGTGCTCTTCAAGGTGTTGTTGTAAGTTGGTGTTGTATTAGTTTGTGGTAAATTAATAAAATCTTTTTTCCTTTTTGAAATCCATCCCGGATATCTTTGGGGTGGTAGAGGATTAGGCCCTAGGTGGGTTGAACCTCTTTAAATCCACGTGTGTTGTTTACATTCCGTACCTTTATTATTGTCTTTGAGCATTCGGTTCGAAAAAAGAGGGTAAAATCGAAAAGATGGAGATAATCTATTCACCCCCCTCGCTTGGACTTACAAGAGAGGCTACCAGTAAAAGTCGAGGCCGAGCGGGATCAGGCCCGTAAGGCCGAAGAAGAGCTTCGGGCTAAGGTTATAGAGTTGGAAAAGGCAGCTGCTGCTCATGCTGGGGAGATGGAGAGGCGCACAACCGAAGTCCGTAGGGAGGCAGAGGAAGCCTCCCGTAAGCAGGTTGAGGAGGCTCAGATGGAGGCCGTCCGAGCTTATAAAGACTCGGAGGAATACGCCTTCATGCTGACCTGCGGACATGCAACCAGCATAGGGGAGATCCTCCAGGACCTCAAGGCTGGCAAGACCGTAGCTGAGCTCGAGGCGGAACTCGCCCAGTTGGACGCTGACCTTGACGCCCTTCATCCCCGCTTTGTTGAGACCATCGGCAGCCAAGACGCACCTCCTCCAGAGGAAGAAGTGGCTTCCAGTAAGCCCGTTGAGATCCCTCCTCCTACCGGGGCTTGAAATCTTTTTTCCTTTTGAAATGTTTTGTTTTTGCGCATTTTCCTTTTGCGTAGACTAGGCGGCTTGGGCCTCTTGAGGTAACAGGCTCTGGCCCCCCAATGTAAATATGTTGCTTAGTAAATGGAATTCCCTTTAGTCACTCGTGCGTGCTTTTGTATTTTCAAATTTTGCTAAGTATTGTGCTCATCTTTCTTTTTTGTTGTATGGCTTCTGCTCTGCCTGTCTTCTTTTATTTTTCTAAGTATGGGGCTCGGTTTTCAGTGCTTCTCAAATGGTATGAGTAATGGACTTTGATTACCTGGACTCATTCTGCCAAGTCTTGTGCTCGAAACTTAAGCCGAGTCTTTGTTTTGGGTAGGCGCGCCTTTTGGGCAAGCTTCCCTTCATTTAAATGTGCAAGGGACGTACCCAAGACGAGCAGTCGGCGCTCGACACTTGGCCGAGATGATTGAAATGGTGCTTGGGTCTTGGCCAAGGCGATTGAAACGGCGCTCGGCACTTGGCCGAGGCGGATAAAAATTGCCCCCTTTTAGAGAGCTCACAGAATATCAGATGAAAGGATAAATCCTTAAAATTGTATCTGAATCACAAATTGCTTTATTTTATTGATAGTATGATACATTCCATTGATATGCAAACTTTTCTCCACTTAAGTACTTTAGCTCGACGCTCCATTCAACATGACCATCGGCCGGAACGGACCTTCCTGAGTTGGTTTTAGCGGGCTAGGTTCAATCCCCGGTCACCCTTTTCTTTAACGAGGTCACCGAATTCTAACCTTCTTTCCTTTACTTTTGAATTGTAGTACCTTTCACTCCTTTGTTTATATATGGCATTTTTTATTTTGGCACTACATCTCTTTTATTCCAATAGGTCCAGCTCGGCACGGAGCGCGACTTCATTCTTTTCTTCAGAAAAATTTGCAACTCTAAAAGTAGGGGCTCCAATTTCCACAGGGATCACGACCTCGCCCCCATAAGCCAGGGAAAAGGGCGTCTCCCCCGTGGCTGCTCGGTGCGTTGTTCTGTATGACCACAACACTCCGGGCAGCTCCTCAGGCCAATTACTCTTAGATTCCTTCAACCTTGCTTTCAGAGTGTACTTGAGTATTTTATTCACCGCTTCGACCTGTCCATTGGACTGTGGGTGATACGGGGTCGAAAAATGATTTTTAATTTGGAATCCTTCGCAAAAACTTCGAAACCTCCGGTTATCAAATTATTTCCCATATCCGTGACAATCGAGTATGGTATCCCAAACCTACAGATAATGGACTTCCATACAAAATTAACAATCTTTTCTTCGTCGATCTTTGCCCGGGGTTCTACTTCGGCCCATTTTGTAAAATAATCCACCGCCACAACGGCATATCTCACGCCCCTTTTGCCAGTGGGGAGTGGTCCAATGAGGTCCATTCCCCATTTGGCAAATGGCCATGGACTGAATATGGAAGTAAGTTGTTCGGGATGGTACCTAACTTGTGGCGCAAATCTTTGACACCTTTCGCATTTTTTGACAAGGTTGGTCGATCCTTTTTCGGGGGCGACCGGTAGTACCCTTGCCGTATCAACTTGTAAGCCAATGTTTGGCCCCCGTGATTTCCACATATACCCTCGTGTACCTCCCGAGTCGTAGTCTGCGTCTGTTTCCAATAGGCATCGAAGGAGCGGGACGGAGTACCCGTGCTTGTACAAGACACCATCTACCGTGTGAACCGAGCCGCCGAGTCCGTAGTGTTCTAGCCTCGATCTTGTCTTCCTGGCTGAATTTCTTTCTCTAAATCTTTGGATGATGGGAGTCATCCGGTCCGGTCGCTTCATTAGCATGTATCCGCTGTGAATTAAGCTTGATGGTGACATAGCATTAGCATGCTAAAGCATATGCTTGCATGTTTTCGATTCGGGAACATGCAAGACTTCGCTTTAAAATGCGAGAGTTTTTTCTTGACCAAGTCCGGATATCGAGTAATTTTTTGTTTCTTTTTGCCTCGTATTCACCATTAACACGATGGACCACCAACGTGAATCTTTGTGTATTGATCGTTTAGGCCCATTGACACCGCCATTTCTAGTCCGCTAGGAAGCGCTTCGACTCGGCCGTTGTTAGTCGCTCCGGGAATTGGAACCGCATGGCCGAGCAAAGAGAAATTGAGTTTTGGATTGATTATCACGATCCCGCCCCCGCTCGGCTGCGGTGGAAGATCCATCGACGAACAACTTCCACTCTTGATCTTCAACCACCTCTAGTTTGGATGGAAGGTGTGAACTCGGCCACGAAGTCACCCAACGCTTGTACTTTAATTGCTATCGTGCCTCCTATAAAATGTCGAACTGGCTGAGCTCGACAACCCACTTGATCATCCGACCTGAAGTGTCTGGTCGGTGCAGAACTTGCTTCAGTGGGTAGTTGGTCAAGACCACGATCTTGTGCTCCAAGAAGTACGGACGGAGTTTTTAATTTGAAATGACTAGTGAGTAGGCCGGCTTCTCCATAGGCGGATATCGGAGCTCGGTGTCATGTAACGATTGGCTTGTGTAATAAATTGGATGTTGAATAGAGCTATCCAATCTAATCAAGACCGAAGCCGATGCGACGGAGATCGCGAAAGTACGAGATACAAGTCTTCTCCCCGGGTCGGTTTTTGTAGTACATGGATTGAGGCTAAGTGTTGTTTAAGTGACTCAAAAGCGGCCTATGTTTGTTCGGTCCATTCAAAATTCTTATTTTTCTTTATTATTTCGAAGAAAGATTTACATTTATCCGTGGACCGTGAAACAAAATCGGTTCAGGCGCTTAGTCGGCTGTCAAGCTTTGCTCTCTTTTGATGGAATTAGGGGTTCAAGATCGATTATGGCTTTTATTTTTTGTCCGGGTTGGCTTCAATTACCCTTTGGCTAACCATGTAACCCAAATATTTACCCGAACCGACCCCGAAGGTGCACTTTTTTGGATTTAACATCATCTTATACTCTCGCAAAATGACGAACATTTTATTAAGATCATTAAGATGATCAAATATGTACAAGGACTTCACCAACATGTCATCCACATAAACCTCCATGGTACGACCTATCTGTTCGCCTTATTTTTAGCTTCACCACAAGTGTACGGTATAGTTTATAGAATAGGGTAAGCAAGGTCGTATCCACGGAGACTAATAAATTTATGCGCTAAATATTAAATCAAAATAGACTTAATTTTATTTAGAAGATCGAAATTGGATGATTGTTGTGGAGGTAAAGACAAGAACAACCACAAAAACACAAGATGAAAATAATAATGGAATTATCAAGGGAATGAAATGGATTCCCGTGTTATGGTTTCAATTAATATTCCTCTTGTTGTCCGATTTAATCAAAGCCAAAGTTATTATCAATACACCTATAATACGATCACCACGGTATTTTATCCTCCCTCTCGAGATGTATATAAAGTGTAGATTGAAATATCTATGCTAGCATCTCTACTCAACATAAGATAAACAACTCCCAAATGCACAAAATATCAAATATCCTCACAAATATTCACAAACCTCTCGATTATGCAAATATTCAAGTCAAGTACCCAAGATCTAATATTAAAACTCATCTCTCGAATTATGAATCAATATATCAAATATGCTAAATCATTGGCCAAGTGATAAAACAAGAATAAACATAAGGTAATCAAATAGGCTTCAAGACGATAACTTCAACTAAGATTAAAACATTCAACAAGAGTTCAATTAATCTACTTCCAAAACCCAGAAATCACAAGAAGTTTAGCTACTCATTACAAATAAACAACCCATAGACAAATTGTTCATATTCATGACAAGCTAAAATGAAAGATTAAAGCACAAAGAATGAGAAAACTTAGAGAAATGGATAATCTCTCGATTAATCTTCAATCCTCAAGCTCTGATTCGACCCGATTCTTCCCTTGATTCTTCCTTGATGAATTTGAGCTATTTCTTGTGTTCTTGGGTATTTTCCAGACCTTTCCTCCCCTGGTGTGCGCCCCCAAAAGTGGTATTTATACCCCTTAGAAGCCTATGTCAATGTGCTGTCAGATTTTGGAGTTTTCTACAAGAACGCACGGGTCATGCGTCCACGCACGGGTTACCCGTGCTCAAAGCCGTAGGCATGCTTAAAACCTTCAGGTGCCTTCAGGTGCGCACGGGTCGTGCATCCACGCACGGGTTGCCCGTGCGCAACCTAAACGTCCGAATTTGCTTGCGGGGTCTTCATAAAAGTTGTAGCCCTCTCTCTTAGCTTTCCATAACCACTTAAATCAGCTCAATATCAATTTTGTAGAGAGAGTTATGGCCAAAACACTAAACCCTGCCAGTGCTGGAAATTCCATACGCGTTTGGACGTTCCTTGAGATAAATCTCCTCGTTGTTTGATCATCCATGTTTCTTTTGACACACGACTCATCACTATGACTCTAGACTCCATATAGTTGGCTTCCAATTGGGTGTAATCGCTCAATTCTTGATGATTCTAGGTGGCAATGCTCGTATTTGTCATAAAATCACTCCAAATATCGTTAAATTCCTACAAAACAAGCAAAGCGTAACACCTTTTCCACAAAGAGCGAATATATACCATTTCATATGCATTATTGCATGTTTATAAACAATTATAGCCATAAATATGCCCTAGAATACATGCAAAAAACTCACACCAATCAAACCCCCAAACTTAAACTGTTGGTCGTCCCGGTCAACGCTTTAAAACAAGACAAAACAGAACCGGGAGTAATGAAAAGTAGAACGCATAATAACTCCATAAAATTCGTATTGTTCATCATAGGTGTCAAACAACGAATCAACCAAGCCTCAAATATCTAACATAAAGCGCACATCAAATAAATCATGGTAAATGCTTTGAATTACTTCTCTCAAGATCAATTGTATACTTTCATCTCACATGAACATAGGACGTGTTTACGCTCAATTCAATTCAATGTTGCAGAATTACCATAGGCTTGCAAATCATCTCATATCTCCGCCACTAGGATGTATGCAATTTGTGAATCAAAAAGGACTCTCTCTTTGGTTGTAATGAAGGCTTTTTAGTTAGGTTAGGAAAATATAGATAGAGTGACTCAAACTCGAGCGTATAGACCGATGATCATATAAATCACCTACATTAAAGCTCAATATGCTACTCAAATCATCTCCCATTTCCACCAACTCTTCTTATCTCATCCCATTTCCTTTGTAAAACACCATCACCTCACATTACGATTCTTTGCCTCCAAGTTCATTCAAAGAAAACTCATTCATAAAGCCGATTTTTTTGTCTCTTTTGTGAGTTTTCAACATTCTTTTCTTCTCATTTTCTTCCCCTTTTGTTCCCATCAACCAATTTTTTTTTAACACCACCTTCTAAAATTTTGATTTCACCCATTCACCCTCATTCATTCCCTTTACTCAATGCTATACGCTCGAGTATAGGGTAACATATATATCAATGATAAGGCTTGAATTTTGGCTATCACAAAAGATTAGGCAATAGGCTCAAATTGGCTAACTAAGTATTTCAACATCATTAGGTAAGCAAAAGGCTTGAAGGGCTAACAAAAAATGGCCTTTAATCATTTTCACAATTCGCATACAACATATGACTTTGATAAAGATACTAGAGCAAGTTCTAGAATTCTAACAACATGAATGATACACTCAAATCACAAACAAGACTGCATATGATGACAACAGTAAAGGCTCAAAAGCTCACAAGCTTGTAAATATGTAATTCAAAGCATCAAACCAAGTTTTCCATATCAACATGCTCAATGTTATCTCTTCATGGCTCAATCAACTCATGCTCAACACCCAATCCAAACAATACAAAATTTTCAAAATCAAGCACAAGTTACAATCAAGAGATCAACTCACTCCCTAAAATCTATGAAAGCAATAAATGTGCTAAAACAATAAACGCGTTTCTAATGCAAATGCAACCTAAAATGCTCTACATGCAACTATATGAAAACACACAAAATTAATGCAATTTTTTTTATCCACACATTTCATATCAAAATAACTCTCTCCCCCCAAACTTAAATGAAATTATATCGCACATGAGAGAAGATAGAATTTCAATAAAAAACTATGTGGATTTACCTGATTCACTGTGCGGGTGGTGGTGGATAATGACCCTCCTTGGCATCTCTTCCTATCGCAAGGACTTCTTCTTTCAACCATCACTTCAAGTTTTGTACCTTAATATTGTCTTAGTTGAAGGGACGACGGTCGTGCGCGCTGCGCGCACGGCCGCCCGTGCTTCATGCCGAAACCACATTATTCTTCTCTCCAGGCACGCACGGGCGTGGGTCACGGGTCACCCGTGCGTGATGTCATCAAACAACACTCAGTTTTTTTATATAAAAAGAAAACAAACAAAAACAAAAATCACACCACAAACCGTTGGGTTGCCTCCCAACAAGCGCTATATTTAACGTCTTTAGCTTGACGCCTGTTAATTTCGATTCGTACCACCTTTGAATGCATATATTAGTTGCTTTGGATCGTGATCGAGAACCATTTTTGCATTGTTTGCATCTAGTAATGCATAATTAGGATTTCCAAGCAAGTATTGGAGTCCTGATGTTGGAACACTTTGATTTGAATTATGCTCATGTTGTTCGTGTGCATACGCATAGTTCGTGCTCGTCTCATTCTGGAATAGTTTTCTTATGATATCTTACACGCGCTGCACGGGTGTACACACATGGTTCGTGTGTTCCTTGTCCTGTTTTTGCTCCTTTTCGGTACCACACGGGCTGAAAGTGCATAGACACACAATCCGTGTTTGGTTCCGAACTTTCTTGCTTTTCCAGGATCTTCGGCTCCTCGTATCCGGTACCACTCCTTTGATGAATGACACTACATTGTTCCTTTGAGTTGGCTTCAGTGGTGCTTGAAAATTGGCTCTTTTGTTGTTGCCCACCAACAATTGTAACTAATTGGCCCATTTGAGTCTCAAGATTTTTCATCGTACTGGCCAACTATGTCAATTGTAGCTCCATCTTGTCCATCCTTGCGTCTTGCATTGTGAAGCGGCTCCTCGTATCACTCATGAATGCATTGGATTGATTTATGAATGAGGTGAGGGCTTCTTCTAAAGATGGCTTATTTACTTCATCGCGAGTAAAGCGATCCCTCGACTCGCTCCTGAACAAACTTGTTTGAATCCTTAACAAGGTGAGGGCTTCTTCTAAAGATGATTTTGCCTCTGCATTTGTAAACTCATTCATTACATTGGAGCTTGATGGTGGTGGAATCACATTCTCCATGCTAGCATATATGAAAAATCTTCGTGATTCCCCCAATCTGGGTAATAGCACATATGAGTAGGATTATTCCAATAACTGTAAGAATTCCAGTTATTGAAATAATTGACTTCCTCCATTCGAGCGGGTGCACCTATACCAATTCAAACAAACAAATCAAAACATTGTAAAAGTATAATTTACAAAAGAAAAATAAAATAAAAAAAATGTCTAAATTAAAAATAATTCTATCTATCGCAATATTAGCACCAAAAATTGTATTAGTCCCCGGCAACGGCGCCAAAAACTTATTCGCCTTATTTTTAGCTTCACCGCAAGTGTATGGTATAGTTTATAGAATAGGGTAAGCAAGGTCGTATCCACGGAGACTAATAAATTTATGCGCTAAGTAGTGAACCAAAATAGACTTAATTTTATTTAGACGATCGAAATTAGATGATTGTTGTGGAGGTAAAGACAAGAACAACCACAAAAACACAAGATGAAAATAATAATGGAATTATCAAGGGAATGAAATAAATTACAGGGTTATGGTTTCAATTAATATTCCTCTTGTTGTCCGATTTAATCAAAGCCAAAGTTATTATCAATACACCTATAATACAATCACCATGGTATTTTATCCTCCCTCTCGAGATGTATATTAAAGTGTAGATTGAAATATCTATGCTAGCATCTCTACTCAACATAAGATAAACAACTCCCAAATGCACAAAATATCAAATATCCTCACAAATATTCACAAACCTCTCGATTATGCAAATATTCATGTCAAGTACCCAAGATCTAATATTGAAACTCATCTCTCAAATTATGAATCAATATATCAAACATGCTAAATCATTGGCCAAGTGATAAAACAAGAATAAGCACAAGGTACTCAAATAGGCTTCAAGACGATAACTTCAACTAAGATTAAAACATTCAACAAGAGTTCAATTAATCTTTTCCAAAACTCGGAAATCACAAGAAGTTTAGCTACTCATTACAAATAAACAACCCATAGACAAATTGTTCATATTCATGACAAGCTAAAATGAAAGATTAAATCACAAAGAATGAGAAAACTTAGGGAAATGGATAATCTCTCGATTAATCTTCAATCCTCAAGCTCCGATTCGACCCGATTCTTCCCTTGATTCTTCCTTGATGAATTTGAGCTATTTCTTGTGTTCTTGGGTCTTTTCCAGACCTTTCCTCCCCTGGTGTGCGCCCCCAAAAGTGGTATTTATACCCCTTAGAAGTCTAGGTCAATGTGCTGTCAGATTTTGGAGTTTTCTACAAGAACGCACGGGTCGTGCGTCCATGCACGGGTTACCCGTGCTCAAAGCCGTAGGCATGCTTAAAACCTTCAGGTGCCTTCAGGTGCTTAACCATCCGAATTTGCTTGCGGGGTCTTTATAAGAGTTGTGGCCCTCTGTCTTAGCTTTCCATAGACACTTGAATCAGCTCAATATCAATTTTGTAGAGAGAGTTATGGCCAAAATACTAAACCCTACCAGTGCTGGAAATTCCATACGCGTTTGGACGTTCCTTGAGATAAATCTCCTCGTTGTTTGATCATCCATGCTTCTTTTGACACACGAATCATCACTATGACTCTAGACTCCATATAGTTGGCTTCCAATTAGGTGTAATCGCTCAATTCTTGATGGTTTTAGGTGGCAATGCTCGTATTTGTCACGAAATCACTCCGAATATCGTTAAATTCCTACAAAACAAGCAAAGCATGACACCTTTTCCACAAAGAGCGAATATATACCATTTCATATGCATTATTGCATGTTTATAAACAATTATAGCCATAAATATGCCCTAAAATACATGCAAAACTCACACCAATCAACTCTTCAAACATTTTATTAACTAACCTTTGGTAGGTCGCCTCGGCGTTCTTCAACCCAAATGGCATCATCTTGTAGAAGTATACGCCACGAGCGGAGAAAAATGACGTATTCTCCTCATCATCTGGATGCATCCGAATTTGATTATATCCTGAGTATGCATCCATAAAACCTATAAGCTCATGTCCGGCTGTGGCATCTACCATGTAATCGATGTTGGGTAAAAGATAGCTATCCTTGGAGCACGCTTTATTGAGGTCGGTGAAATCCACACAAAGGCGCCACAAACCATTACTCTTCTTTACTAACACGGGATTGGCCACCCAACGAGGGTAAAGGGCTTCCTGGATGAACTGGTTGTCAAGCAATTTATTGACCTCGACCTCCAGGGCGACCTGCCTGTCGGGGCCGAGCTTACGTCTTTTCTGGATTACCGGTCAGAATGTAAGGTCTATGTTAAAATGATGACATGCGTGTTTGGGATCGATTCCTGGCATGTCAGAGTGCGTCCATGCAAAGACGTCAAGATTATTTCCGAGGAACTCGATCAATTCCGACCGGAATGGCTCTTGGAGGTCGTGGCCAATACATAATTGGCGTCCCCCATGTTGTTTGTCGACATCGATCGTGTCAACCTGTTCGACTGGTTCCGCATGTTTTCTTTTCTTACTCTGCCCCTCTTTTTTCTGCAGGGGCAACTCGTCCTCAACCACCGGGTTGTTCTTCGGCTCCAGCTCTTTTTCCCCATCATCCACCATTGGTTCCTTTCCAGGTAGTCTACCTGGATCACTTTCTGAAACAACCATCTCTTCCCGCTCGGGCTCAGCTTCCTCTCTTGGGTCGTCTTTCACCGTCCCACTAGTTTCCCTCCTTTCTACCACGTTAATCTCCGATGGTTGGAGCTTAAGAGAGCATTCTTGTGATTCCTTGATTCCATTTGTGGTTGGCTTCTCCATCCAGGGTTGGAAACTTCACACAAAAATGGTATATTGTAACTGCCGCTTTTAAATGGTAAAACAACGGCCTTCCAATAATCGCGTTATACTCTGAACCGGCATTGATAATTTTGAACGTGGTGATGACGGCCCGCTTATGCAATCCCTGTCCCATCTGGATGGGTAGGTCAATCTCCCCGAGCGGGATAATCCTTCCTCCACCAAAACCCAAAATGCTATCATTACATGGACGAATGTAGCTGTCATCCACACTCAACCTCCTAAAAGCTCGGACATAAATAACCGATGAATAGCTCCCTGAGTCAATCAGAATCTTGTGGACCGGGATGCCCAGGATTGGTGCTGTAATGACCAGGGGGTCGGAATGAGGGTGGACCACCTGGTCGGCATCTATGTCCGAGAAGACGAAGCGGCCCGTCGGTTGGCCTTCTCTAATTTCTGCCACCCAAACCTGCCTTTCAGCGTGGGCGACTTGTCTAACATCTGTTTTCCTTTTTCTGTTCGAGCGACTATCCTCAGCCGCATTGGTGTTGATTTTATTCACATCGGACATCATCAGAATCTCCCTACCTTGATTCTTATTTGGCGGCAATGGTAGGTGAGCTGGATTCGTCAATAACTCCGGATTTACACCCAGAGCAAGCGCTAGTGGTGGCGGTAACTCGTGGACATACCTCTTCAGATCGCCCCTTTGAACGATGCGCATAATTTCCCTAATGAGGTCTCGGCACTCATCTGTATCATGGCCTATCGATTTGTGATAGGTGCAGTATCTTCGAGCATCCAATTTTGCGGGCTCGATCCTCAAAGGCTGAGCCAGTGGCAATAGATTAAGACCCTGTATTTCGTTCCATATCGCTGAAGGAGTGTGGGTCAACGCACTCCTTAGTGCAGCAACTTCGGCCCGCACATCCTGTCGTCCCTTATATCTAGTGGTCGGGTTCTCTGAGAAAGGCCTGAAACCCAATCCCGATCCTGAAACGGGCTCCTTCTTTCCATCTTTCTTCATGCCCCCTATCTTCTGCTCGGGACGTTGACTAGCCATGGCTTCCTCCGCGCAGATGTGGCGCTCCGCGCGGATACAAAATTCATGATACGAGGTTGCCCCCAATTCATGGATAGAATAATTAAACCATGTCTCGGGGGCGAGGCCGGCCATAGCCGCGATCAAAATGGCATCATCCGAGACTGGTTCCATTTCTCGGACCTGTTTATTGAACCGAGCTATATAACTCTTTAAAGGCTCATCTTTTCCCTGCTTAATATTTACAAGGGAATCTTTCGGTGCAGCTCGGACTTTAGAAGTAGGAAAGTGCGCCGTAAATGCGGGGGCCAGGTCGGCCTAGGATCGGATGGACCCCTGCGGCAGGGTCCGAAACCAACGGTGGGCTCGATCTCCCAGCGTTAACGAAAATGCCCTGCATAGGATTGTGTCGCTAGGGCCGTAGAGCTCCATCCACACCAAGTATTTGTGGATGTGCGTCGTCGGGTCGGTCTCGCCATTGTATAGACTAACCTACGGGATTTTAAGCTTTGGCAGCAGGGGAGTTGACAGAATGCTGGGAGCGAAGGGTGATATAACAGAGGGCCGGCTTGTTACCTGATGCGGCCTTTGATACTGGGCCTCTTCAGGACCGTCCTCCAACTCGTTTAATCGGCGGCAAAGATGCAAGATTTCCGCCTCTCGTTCCTCCAGTGGGGTAGGCCCCTGGGTTTGATTGGCCCTTCCTAGCTCTCTTTCATCTGGAAACCAGAGCCTTGAGCTTATCGATCGGGAGGGGTGAAGGGGATCAAGCCCCAGCCGTCCCGTGAAAATGGAGCAGGTACGTCGATAGCGTGCGGGCTCCGGGTGCGACTCCGCCACTCGACTTTGTTCTTCCACATCATCGCGCGGTCGTCTTCGATCACGGTGACCGCTATTCATTACTTAATCGCCTCTTGGCCTTCATCATGAGGAGGTGCAGGGACGAGGATTTTGGGGGTTATTTAATGGGGGTTGAGCGGGTGAGTATTTACAGGAGGTGGAGGCTGTATTTATGAATTAGTAGTTGCGAGCGTGTGGGAGATAAGTTGGTTCATTTGCGATGAGCTGGGCAAAGGGAAATAAAGTCGTGCTCCCTGCTTCGGTCAGGGGCACGTTCTGGCCATTGGTAGTTTGGCCAATTTGATTATTTAGAGATGGATCTTCAGCCAGACGGGCATTTCGAGATTGCTGACTCATTTTGTCCTTTCCAAGGAATTAACACTAATTTTACCCGACTTCTCGTGACTTGATTTAGCCGAAAATAGAGTGGACCTAAACGGCCCTCCTTCTAGCGCCAATTTGTTGACGTGCGTTTTGGTCAACAAGCAAAAATATATGGAAATGTAATGTGTGGAAATGTAAATAAGTTCAAATTCAGGGATAATTCTTCCTTTTTTTATATAAAGACCAAGCTGAAAGCTTCTGGCCGGTTTTCTCTTACAACTGTAGTTTTAGAAGCGTTTTTCTCTCGTATTTCTCTCTTGTCCTTTTCCTCATAAATGAGGCCCTATTTATACCCATCTTATTAGTGGGTTTTTAATAACCACTATTACACTTAACACCAAAATAATTTTAAAGGGACACTTGTCCTTCTCTAAGCGCGCATGCTGGCCAAGTGTTTGCCACTTGTCGACTCATCTGGTTGTTAAGCTGACAAGTGTCAGCTTACTAGTGCTAATGATACACTTAGCCTTCCTTAACTGGATGGTTATCTTTTGAATTTCCCGCCATAAAATTCCCACCATGGTTGGGCTCGGGGGGAGCCGAGCCCAACTCACGCTACGTCATCATTGCTGACGTCACCGGCTCGGTCCGTGTTGCCCTGTGGGTCCCACATGTCCATGTGCTGAATGGCCACGTGGTCTGATTTGCTTCCAACTCGGCTCGGGTGTCATCACTCTACTTGGAAAATTGTTGTAGGATAGATCCAATCATTACACCTCCTTATGAATTAGAGGGAGAACCTTTGTTCGATAAACCCGAAATGATATTCACAAAATCATTCTCGGACAAGGAAAAAAGTAATTCTTCTTACTGTGATCAATTCAAACATGTGTAATTTAGCTTATAGTCAGCGTACTATATCAATTTCATCATTTTCTTCCTTTTGTAGTTGGCGTTTATTTCAATTTACGTAATGAGTATAATTTCTTTGTGCTTTCTTGAGTCGCGTATTTGCTGAATTAACGCTATATAAGTATATAACTCATTATGGGAGATGTGACAATATTCACGATATCAACGAATAACTTATTATTCATGATATTCATAAACGACAGAATGCACAAAATATTACATTAATAATTAGCGAAAAATTCTTTAAAAAGTTTCATATATATATATATATATATATATATATATATATATGGGAAGGGTTATATGAGACCAATGCCTTAGGTAAATACGTAAGACCAAATCTGAACAACAGATCAACAAATTTCAATGACTAATAATAAATATGCTTAAAATATACAAAATACCTAATTACATTGATAAAGAGGGTAAATTAGTCCAAACCAATCCATCATATCCCATGAAATTAGAGAAGTTACACACAACAACATATATGTTATCTTAGCATCTAAAACCATAGCAAAATTACGTAATATTTGTAAGCAATAAATATACAGTGTCTAAGCAACATATTTGTCATCAATAAGCAACACGGTTGACATAAAAAAACAACAAAAATAAATATCAACATATTTGCACTCATCTTAGCAACATTGTCCACTTAATAAGCAAAACAATTGTCTTCAATAAGCAGCAAAGTCCACATAAAAAACAGCATACTTACTTAGCAACATTGTCTGCCTAAATAAGCAACATATTTGTCCTTGATAAGCAACATATATAGTTGACATAAATAAGCAACATAATTATATATATATTAAAAGACAAATTGAAGAGAATAGTTTGTGGTTGCAATATTGTCTGCCTAAATAAGCAACATATTTGTCCTCAATAAGCAACATATTTCGCACAGTGGAATGCGCCAATATTAACTGCAAGTTTGACTATGAAAGGAAAGAGAGAATTGCAGAGATACAGTTTCAAACATATCCAAAAAAAGCAACATATTGGTCTTCAATAAGCAACATATTTGCCTACAATAAGCAACATATTTCTTACAGTGGATAAGGTCAGAGATACAGTTTTAAACAAATCCCAAAAAATCTAGAATGTGAACGGGCACTACCAAAAATAACCCCTGTTTTTACTGATATTCAAAATTACCTACTTATGCTTAACAACCATTAATTAAATATAAACTAAAATAAAAATCATTAAATCTGCATCGTTAAAAAGAAGAGGTCAACGCTCCAGATTTAGTCTCACAAACTTATTTAAATTATATGGACTCACGAGATCCAAATCACACACACACACACACACATATATATATATATATATATATATATATATATATATATATATAGAGAGAGAGAGAGAGAGAGAGAGAGAGAGATTTATATGAGACCACCTCATAGGGTGAGTCCATAGGGACCAATCCTAGCAACATATCTATGTTTTTCAAGGCCTGCGATTTAAGAGTTTAAATTGCAGATTAAAGTTGTTAATTAAACAAAGGGGTAAATTAGTAATCCTCCAACATAGCATAATATTAACGGGATTTAGCTGATTCTGAGATCACATAATCCTTCCAAATCTCGTAGCAAATTTAACGTGAACAATTCGCATTCTTCTTCTTCAACGCACTACTGTGAGAAATCATTCCTCCTCCTTCTTCAACGCACTACTATGTGAAAAAAGTTGCAGACGATTCACCATAGTTGCTATAACTGGACTACAGTTGGAAGGTTGCTTATGAAGATGTAATTTGTTGCTTGTATAGATGTGTCATGGTGCTTTTATATACCATTAACTATATAAGCAAATCATAAGCAACAAACTCATACTACATAAGCAACAAGCTTATACGACATAACCAACGAATATACACTACGTATGCACCACATATATATAAACTATATAAGCAAGTCATAAGCAACAAACCCATACTACATAAGCAACAAGTCTATACTACATAAGCAATGAATATACACTATGTATGCATCACAGATACACTAACTACATAAGCCAATCATAAGCAACAAACTCATACTACATAAGCAACAAGCCTATACTACATAAGCAACGAATATACACTACATATGCACCACAGATACATTAACTACGTAAGCAAGTCATAAACAAGAAACCCATACTACATAAGCAACGAATATACACTACATATGCAACACAAATACATTAACTACATAAGCAAGTAATAAACAACAACCCTATACTACATAAGAAATAAATATACACTACATATGCAACACATATGTGATTAAATTACACATGCAATATGGTTATACTACACATGCAAAATGATTATATTACATAAGCAGTTAACAACAGAATACGTTGGAGAAAAAAACATGAATATGAGGGAATATGGGTTACTCAAAAATCGAAAGCACGTGTCACGTGAAAGGGGAAGGAAATTGAACGTGATTGAGATCTCATCAAATTTCAATAATTGATTCTATATTGCAAAATGACCACCCTACCTTTCTTAGTTGCTGAAACAAAAAAAAAAAATAAATATAAACCCTCCCTAAAAATCTGGACCACCCAAAAATAGAATTGGTCCATATGGACTCGCCCCAAATGGGAGGACCCATTGGATCCGAATCCTATATATATATATATATATATATATAATAACAAACCTGTTTCCAAATTTGTTTTCCCATCTTTTTGCACTCATCTTTTTGCACTTGCTAAAAATAGAATTAAATATTTTTTTAAATGGAAACAAATATAGATATATATGTCCAATATCTTTGTAATTATATCAATAATTTTGTTTATCTTAATTATGGTAAGTAATGACATTTTAATTTAGGTATGTCCAATTAGTATTAAATACTATACACATGAATTTAGAAAGATTCTTTTAAAAAAAATAGTTTGTTGACCGATATTATTGTAATTTATCATTAATTTTGTCCATTTTAATTTTGATTTGCACTAAAAATCTAATTTATATATAATTAATCAGTATCAAATATTGTTTTAAATAAATTTCAAAAGATCTAAACAAAAATATGAAAACGAATTTGTGTTACTAGCTCAATCTTCGTAATTGTAATATACAATTTTATCTATTTTGTTTTCAACTATCAATTTGATAAGACTTTATGCATAATATATGATGAAAAAAGAAAATAATGTTATTTCAAACTGGAAAATCTATATACTGAGTGTGTTGATATATAAAGTATATTAATGAGTTATTATATTTGAAATTATATATTTTGTTTGTATTGTAATATCTATATATCTATAATGAGTCAGTATATCTTAACATGTCCAATGTTTATGTTATATTCAAATCTATATATACGGAAATAATCTCACGCTCATCATCAATATAACTTATCCATTATTGATAATGCAACTTTTTGTGGAACTGGTCACCATCATTACAGGCTATTCAGTACGTGTTGATATGAATACAAGTATCTAATTATTAGATGTGTCAAAATAGGCTCGGTCCGAGAGGCCGAGTTGTAATCTTGGAGGCCCAAAAATCTAGCTGACTCAGTCATTTCATGAGTATTTTCATGGGTTGGGTCTCAAAATAGTTGCCCAATGGAATTTTGACCCGACCCGAATTTTCTCCTTGGCCCGACGGATCAACACCTATCAGCCCATTTAATAGTTCTACTAGTTATTAAAATAGCTTGTGCCTCATCTAGTTTTTTTAAAGTGGAATTGTAATGCTGGATTGACTTACTCAAAAATATATTTTTTTAAAAATGGAGTAAGTGTTTAAGAGTAACGCTTAAAAATAACTTAAATAACTTTATAATAGCCGAATACCTTAAGTTCTCGTTATCCAAGTAAGGGTTTCACAATTTAACTTAAGAATAAATTGATATTTGATATAGAATTGCACACATGTCACTGTATGATTGGTGCAAAATTTAATTTTCCAACAATTGCTCCTCAAGACTTGTTCAGATACAATGTGTCTTAGAGTCAATACGCTGTGATGATTAATTCAACAGACTTGACAAATGAATCATATAATTTGATATGAGAAGAAAACACTAAACCCCCCTAAACTATGCATGTTTTTGTACTTTGCCATATGAACTAATTTTTTTACGCTTATCATACATACCACACTAATTTTGCACTTTGTCATACAACGGTCATCGCTGGTAGACTATTATCTGAATATTCCGGTAAATGTCCTCTTAATGAGGGAAAAATCGTATTTGTCTAAAATCTAAACAAAAGTTATTATACTTTACTATATCAACTTTGATAAAAATTTCAGTTTGTCATATGAACTTTGCATAATTTTACTTTATCATATCAGTTTTATTTTTTTAAATTTATGTTTATGTACATTTATTTATCTTTATTGATATATAAAAAATACAAAATAAGTCTAAACCATGTAATAATAAGTTTAAACCGTACATTTGCAAATCTCATATAATATTTTACATGTAAAAATGATCAAATTTATTAAATTTGTAATACTTTTATATTTTCTTCAACTTTACTTGAATTTTATATAAAATATTATAAATGCATCTAATTATTAGAGGTGCTCACAGTTCAGTAACCTGAGTAAATCGAATTGAAACCAGAAATTAAGCACGTACTAAATTCATTTAATATTATTATGTATAAATTATTTATTTTTATATTATAATCTATTTTTCACCTATTAAAATTAAAAAATAAAAAATAAATATTATAATTATGAATATAATATTTATTTTTCTATTATTTTTTTATTTTTGTAATATCTTGATTAACCAAAACCCTGAAAAAAATTTCAGTAAAAAATGAATCAAACCAAATATTTTCGCACAGTATTCAGTACACCGATGTGTACAAAATTTTTGGTGCAATTAGTTTTTGTTCGCTCACCAAACACCTATTGAATTTAAGTGTACATGTAAGTATACGAGATCAATGTAATGTGGTAAATCGACCAAAGTTATCTCACAAGGAAAGTCTTGTCAGTCATGTACTTTAAAGATAGAAAAGGGTCGGGCCGAGCTGGCTTTTGAAAAAATTTAGGTCGGATCGGGCCAACCTGATTTTGCTCAAGCCATGAAAATGCTTGGCCCGACCTAGCCTGTGTGTGCATTTTGTACACAAAAATTGTCGGGCCAACCCTGGACCATCGGCTGGATTAAATAGGCCCGAATTTCTCGGGCCTAGAAAATCATGGCTTAGTCCAACCCAAACCTCGTGTTGGTCGGGCATGCCCACGAGTTAGGCTGCATTTTACCAGCTCTACATGTATGTATGTGAATTACGAAAATGAAAATAATTCCTAAACACTATAATAAAGTTTGAATATGCAATTACATTGAATTATTAATTAAAAGTATGTATTTAAAGTAACATCACCGCAGAAAATTGGGAGAAACTCACAGAAAAAGAAGGAGAAATTCTAGATCTGGATATTGTTGGATCAACAGAGAGTACACCAAATGAAACATCATCTTGATGTTTGGTTGGAAAACTTTATATTGATAGAGCTTGGAAGTCCTTTTATTTGATGGAGGTAATGACAAAAGGCTTGG
Organism: Rehmannia glutinosa; assembly: GCA_016081115.2. Classification (NCBI taxonomy): domain Eukaryota; kingdom Viridiplantae; phylum Streptophyta; class Magnoliopsida; order Lamiales; family Orobanchaceae; genus Rehmannia; species Rehmannia glutinosa. The sequence goes on along the minus strand of CM071930.1, from coordinate 61,381,777 downwards.
AAACCTAAATATCCTATTGTGGCCAGCAAATGGGGATGAGATCTCATTTTATTCTGGTTCCAGAGCTCTGATGATCGAGAATAGGTTTTGGCTAACCAACTTTGGCATTTTGATGGTGGCTTATTTGCGATCAGAAAACTTGATGAGAATGAACATCCATTAATGGCCCGTGTAGCTACTGCAACATTTTGTATTCGCACATATGATGTCCCGTTGGCTTGCATGAATGTCCCCACGGCAACTATACTGCTAAACAGATTGGAGTGATCGAACATATTGATATCTCACATGCATGAAGGGCTTTTTGGCGAGTTCCTTTGCTTCAAATTTATGATTGATATTACAAAGCCCTTGCTCAGGGTGCTGACAATCAAAATTAAAGGGAAACAATTGGCTTTGCCATTGAAATAAGATTCCCTCCCTACGTATTGTTCTTGTTGTTGTGTTATTGGTCATTTCTTCCGGAACTGTGACCACTACAACCGAAATGAATGTCAAAATACTACTGGGATGAAGTATGACCCTTGGTTGAAAGCATCTCCCCTTAAGCGTACTAAACCTCAAGGTGATACAGTTGGCCCATCACGTTTTAATACAACCCACAAATTATTCAGGCAAGGGACATCCTCTCAGTCCACCTCTTCCCCTTTGAACCTTTCCTACCATAAAACAAATCCCCCAACTGACCAACACCCACCATCTGATACCACCCATAAACCCAGAAAACCGAACCCGACAGAAGATGAAGCTGAATTCCCTTTGAACCAAAAAATCCACCATTCCTTGGAGTCCATATCCCTATTATCCACTCCCATTAAAACCTTTTTCTAAACATGCACCTGAAAAACCACCCACCCATGCATGCAAACCCCTTCAAATCACCTATCCAAGCCCCCATAATCATAAAGTGCCCAATCAAGATGATAAATCCGATACCCTCAACCCAAAACCCAACCCCACCCCGAAACAAACCAACAACCACTCCAAAATATTAATCCTCAACAAATTACACCAAACACAATTAACTCCATCCCAAAAAGCTTGACAGTAACGGACACACCAAATTTCCACTCCCTGAACAATTCCACCAACACCACAAAAATCCCATTCCTTGCCAAACCCCACACCACTCATGTACCCTCTAACCACATCTCACCCCAAACCCAGCCCAAGCCAAAACATGCTCGAGCCAGACTCAAACAACGTATACCAACAAAAAAATACACCCATAACTACACCCTGTAAAAACGACCCCCTCAAATATTGACCACTCCACACCATCCACCGAACCTAACTGCCCTAAAAAAGTTCATGAATTCGATTTGTTTGATGTTCCTTCTACGTTTGCATTATCGGCGGAGGCTGCGGAGAAGCAGCCCCACCGAGCACATTTAGTTGCCTTATGGAAATCAATTTTGGCTTTAGAGCAATATTGACTTTGGAGGAATACATATTGTAGATTGTGACATATCTCTTGGAGTCGAAGAGGGCTTTGTTTTTCTGGAAAAAGGCATATGATTCAGGCTGCTTTCAGCGTCACTACATCGCATTGATGGTATTTTTGTGGAGAGGAAGAGGGAATAGAGGCTAACGGGTATCTACAGATGGTCTATGGAAAACACCAAATACCTAACCTGGGTGTTATTAAGGGAATTGGCTACAGTTCAACACTCTCAATGGTTATGCTTGGGAGATTTCAATGAAATTCTGTTCAATTTTGAAAAAATTGGGGGCATAATTAAAGATAGCCGAAAAATGGAGGAATTCCATAACACTATGAAGGAGGCTCATTTAGATGATCTAGGATTCGAGGGTTTTAGATATACATGGACGAATAGACAGGACGGGGACAATAATATTCAAAAAGACTGGATAGGTATTTTGGAAACCAAGAGTGGGTTACGCTTTTCCCAGATTACAAGGTAGTTCATTTGCCTCGAACTGCATCGGATCATTGTCCCATTTTGATCTATTGGCATGGATGTACTGATAGATGGAAGGGGAATCGTGGGAAAAAATGGAAAATCTTCCGTTTTGAATCCATGTGGCTCAATGATATATCTTGTAAAAAAAGTTATCGAAGAGGCTTGGAAAACGAATGGTGGGAGTCCGGGAATGGATGATCTTCAGGAAAAATTGAGGCGATGTAATACGAACCTCATCAGTTGGGAACAAACCCATTTCGAGAATGTTAACAAACAACTAGCGGAGTGAGAAAGCAAACTCCTAAAGGCCGAAAGTGGACATCTCTCAACTGATAGTATGAAAATGAGACATTGTTTGGAGAATCAGCTAAAAGAGTTCCACATTAAATAAGAAAAAATGTGGCATCAACGAGCTCAGGCCAACTGGATAAAAGAGGGGAATTGAAATACATCATTTTTTCATAAAATAGCTAATGGAAGAAAAGCTCGTAATACTGCCATAAAATTTAGAAATCCAGACAGACAGTGGCTGGAAGAAGAATCAGCAATTGAAGGGACTTTCGTGAGTTATTTCACAACACTTTTCTCGACCGACCCTAACCTGGAGATGGATAGAGCTCTCAACGCTATTGATCCGAGAATGACAGATGAAATGAATGAGATCCTGGCCCGACCTTTTGAAGCTGACGAAGGGGTGACAACCCTATCTCAAATGCATCCTACAAAATCCCTCGGACCGGATAGTATGCCTGCGTTATTTATCCAAAATTCTGGTCAATTACAAAATCGGATGTTCTTGTTGTTACTCTTAATATTTTGAATGGTCATTTCTTATTCCCAAAAAGAAAAAACCCGAGCGAGTTACGGATTTTAGACTCATTAGCTTGTGCAATGTTATTTTCAAACTGATCACTAAAACCATAGCTAATGGACTTAAGTTTGTGCTCGCTCATCTTATTCATGACACTTAATCTGCTTTTATCCCGGGTCGTCTTATACTCTTATGACTGATAACACTCTGTTAGCCTTTGAAATCTTTCATAGTATGAAAAATAATCAAGCTACACATCGTGGCTCATTTGCTTTCAAACTTAATATATCTAAGGCTTACGATATAGTTGAATGATTGTTCCTTAATGAAGTTATATGTAGAATAAGCATTAACGATTCCTTTTTTGATCTTGTAATGAAGTGTGTATCTTCGATTTCGTTTTCTCTTCTTATTAATGGTAAATCGAGTTCTATTTTTACCCCCTCCTATAGGCTTCGACAAGGAGACTCGCTATCCCCATATTTATTCCTATTTTGTGCAGAGGGTTTCACTTCATTAATTCGTAAAGCTGAGTTTGGGCGAAGTGTTCATGGGATCAGAATCAGCCGCCGAGCACCGAAAGTGACACATCTTTTCTTTGCAAATGATAACATCATCTTTGGATGGGCCAATGAGGGGGAAATCATAAAGACAAGGAATATCATTGTCATTTATGAGAAAGCATTAGGACAAAAAATTAACCTTGAAAAACCAGAAATCTCGTTTAGTAAAGGCGTCCTAATAGAAAAGAAGAGGAGTTTGGCTCAAAGCTTGGGAGTGGAATTTGTGGACAAGCATTTGATCTATTTGGGCATCCCGGTGGTAGTTGGACGATCGAGGAAAGAAATTTTCGCAATTATTGAAGACAGGGTGAGGAAACAATTAAAGAATTGGAAGGGTTGATTCTTGTCAGTGGTTGGACGTCTGGTGCTCATCAAATCAGTGGCGCAAGCCATACCCACTTATTTGATGAGCTGCTTTTTGTTTTCCCAACAAGTATATCGGCAGATCAACTCCATCATTAGTAATTTCTAGTGGGGGCAACAAAAAGAGGAGAAAAGAATTCATTGGCGATCGTGCGAGGTATTGTATCGTTCCAAACTCGACGGGGGAGTAGGTTTCCGGGATTTGCATTGTATCAATGAGGCTATAATTGCAAAACAAGGATGGAGATTGATTCAAAATGAGAGCTCCCTTCTTTCCAAAGTTTTAAAGGCCAAATATTACCCTCGAGTATCCTTTCCACAAGATACTAATTGCCATAATCCGTCTTTCGTGTGGAGAAGCATTATAGCAAGTAGAAAGATACTTGAGAGTGGTATTAGGTGCAATATTGGAAGGGGAGTAACATTAGCGTATGGACTGACCCCTGGATTCCGGATAACCCACGATTTCGACCTATTACACAGCCACCTGATAACAGCCTCATGGACCTTCAAGTTGAGGTTCTTTTGATTCTGGAATGACTCGTGTGGAACACAAGCATGATTCAAGAAATTTGTTGTGCTTCAGATGCAAAATCTATTCTCAGCATTCCTATTCCAGCTAGGCATAGGGAGGATTGGTTAATGTGAAATTTCTCGAAGGATGGAAGGTATAGTGTTAAATCGGGATATAAAATTTCCAAATCTTTTCATGAAGCCCACACACATTTCCCCTCATCATCGACTGCAAATCGAGGATATTGGAAATGGTTGTGGACACAAAATATCCCACCAAAAATTCAAATCTTTATGTGGAAATGTTCTCATGTAATTGTTCCAACAAATATCGAACTCAGACGGAGGGGGATTGATGTGGATCCGGTTTGTCGTCGATGTGGTTTGGAAGAGGAATCATTGAAACATGTTTCCAGGCATTGTCGGAATTGTTTTGGTCAGCCTGTCCTCTTATGATCCGATTGCAGGGGAGGGAAAGCAGAGGCAGCTTAATGGATTGGATTGAGGAGTGGAAGGCAACTAGAGAACAAGAGGAACACCAATTTTTTGTTATGCTACTATGGTCCATTTGGGATGCTCGAAATAAATTGGTTTTTCAAAACAAAAACTTGACCATCAGCTATGCTTCCAATTTTCCTTGTCTCGACTAGAAGAACATGAAGCAGTCATGGCAACCCAACAAAATTCCATTACACAAGCTTGGAGGGATAGCTGGAGTCCACCTGGGAGAAATGTTCTAAAGATAAACACAGATGCTTCCATCACGCCGGGAGAAGGAACGGGTCTAGGGGTGATTATCCGTGATCACAAGGTGCAGGTTCTGAAGACTCTTACAAAGTTCGAACCAGCTGAGTATGAGGTGGAGGTGGCGGAGCACTGGCTTGTAGGGAAGGCCTCTCATTGGCAAAAGAACTTTAACTGCAAGAGGTTGAGCTTGAGACTGATAACATGTTTCTGTTTCATAGACTATCAAAGCGGTCAGAGGATTTATCATACCTAGGCAATATTTTAAAAGACATAGCTGATCTTTTCCCTTTTTTTACTTTTGTTAAACCATGTTTTGTTAGGCGATCCAGAAATACTATAGCCCATCACCTATCTCATTTAACATTTTCATTTCATTGCACGTTGCCACGGATCGGAGATATTCCCGATCAATTGGCGGACTTTGGAGTTGGTCTCCTAATATATATTTCTATTTTCCCCTAAAAAATGTCTAAACCCTAAAACAATTAGAAAATATCTAAGTCGTCCTAAAATAAATCAATATCAATGATGTATAAACCCGCCTAAATTCTTAATCTTAAATCCTAAAATAATATCATTGATAATATTTTGTATTGAGGTGAATATTAATTAATTTTTTATGGATAAAAAATTGAAGAAAACAATATACACATAATATTTTTTAAAATGATATGGAAAAGTGTAATTACGCAAAGTTCATATGGCAAAATGAAATTCCGAATGAAGTTCAGATGGCAAAGTGTAACAACTTTTGTTTATATTTTAGGTAAAGACGATTTTTCCCTCACATGGAAGGCACGTGAAAGAATATTCTGAGAATATTTCACCAGTGATGGCCGTTGTAGAGAAAAGTGCAAAAGTTGTGTAATTTGTATGGTAATCTATAAAACAAAATAGTTTATATGGTAAAATAGAAAAAAAAACGCAAAGTTTGGAAGGTTTAGTGTTTTTTCCTCCTTTAATACCTCATTCACAAGTATTGGATTTTTGGGCCTTGCCTTTTGAAAGTCGTTAATCATTGACCAAAACCCAAATTATCTAGTGTGTCCAGAGAAATTAATTTGTCCCATAAATAAGTTTCAACTCGTATGATCCACATGCAAACATGAATATCAGTAAGCATTTCGCTTTACTCTTTTGTTCAGGAAACATGTTTTGCATCATTCCAATTTTTCTTCTTTTCTAGTTTTAGCTTGGCCCCATAGATACACGTGACATGAATTAATACTCCAATATAAGCATAATATTAAAATTATAACTTTAATCGGATTACAACAAAAGTCTCATTAATTGAATTGGAGACCTCTTTACCTAATATGCTTCATGATAAAAAAAAAAAAAAAAAAAAGTTTCAAGGCTTTCTTATTTTCAATCAATTTATTTTTTTTTCAAATTTTCTACTTCTGATTGTACTTCAAACTTGATTGTCACCCATAACGTTGCATACATGGTTTAGCTGCAAGTAGTAAACTCATGTGTTTTTCCTGGCGAATTTAGGATATGTGAGTTCATCTTATTCATTCTCTATCGAAGCAAATATTCAAAACATCCAAGGTGAAGATGTCGCATATTGTTACATGTTTTAATTTGATACATGTTCTTGAATCTAACATCTAATATCTATTTTTTTCAGTAATATGGTTTAAAGATATATATTCTCTTTCAGAGGAACAACGCTTGGCGATCCTTGATGATGAGAATCAATCTATGGAAAAGAGCACAATTTTTGCAGTTTTTGATCCACTTGTTAATCGATACGCCACGCAAACGCCAAAGTTGATGAATTGACTTCACTTGAGGGCATGCTCATCTGGTAAAAAAAAATGAGAAGCAAGATAAAATAATTGAAACTGAGTGATGTGTGTGGCTCAAAGTGTGACCTATGGCTTTCAATTCAAGCATTAAATTTCTTCAACAACATTCAGCCGGTGACCAAATATCTTAGAAAAATTTGTAAATAAAAAAAAACTCATCATGAATGGTGAATATGATTTTGCGAATAAAGAGAAGAAATAAAAACAATGTGTTGCTTAAAAGGCATGGAAATATGAATCTGGAGAATTTAACAAGCACATAACATGCAAGTAAATTAACAAATCCAACGCAGAAAACAATATGCAAGATTTTTACCCCTTTCAGAATTCGCAACGAAGCAAAAACATGAGAAGATGAAGCATTAAAATAAATCAAAGAACACTGTTGTATATAAATTTTTCTTCTTGTCTGATGTTAAAGAATTAGAAACACTAAGGCATCCCTTATATAGATGATTAGAGCATCGATGATTGGTTAAATTTGAGAAGCTTATCATTATCCAAATACTAAAAAAACACAATCCAATTTTTGATACAATGCATGAAAACATAAAAAACATGGAAACAACCAGGAAGCAATATAGAAACAAACCAGAAACAATATAGAAAACACCATATGAGCAAAAATAGTTAAAAATGGGTAAAAATTATATTTAAACATCGAAAACTACATGGAAACAACAAAGAAACATCAGAACAACATTAAAAAGGTATGGAAACAACCCAGAAATAACGTAAAAAATACTAAAAACACCACATGAATAAAAAGAGCTTAAAATTGGTAAATATTGTATTTGCACATTGAACACTACATGAAAGCAACAAAAAATAATTATTATAACAACATTAAAAATAGAGATAAATATACTTTACCATCCAAACTTTACCGATTTTTACACTTTACCCTCCAAACTTTAATTCATGACACTTTGCCCTCTGGACTATGAAAATCTTTACACGTTACCCTATATGGACAATTTTGCCCCCATGACTTTATTCTTTTATAACAATAGTTCTAATTATCCCTTTAAACTCTAATTTCTGGCAAATTACTACATAATTATAACTTTATTACATTATTCAATAAACATAAATTTTTACTCCGTAATCAATTTATTTTCCGGATTTTTCGAGAAATGAGAACCCTTATTTTCTGTCACTTGTTTTGTTCGTGGCATTGTTACACCTATTTAGATCCAGTCTCTGTTAAGAGGTTTTAAATGAATCATGTCAGGTTTCCAACCTATAAACTCAATAGGACAGACTCTTATCAAAGATCTCATTTCAAGTATATATCCGTATACAAATTGGGTCTTTAGACTGAAAATGAAAATAGTCCATTACGACCATATTCGACCCAACATGCTTCCGTAAAATTAATAAATCCCTTAAAATTCATACCATCTTTGACCAAAACAGTACTGGGTGAGATGGCTCGCTACACCACCAGTCGGAAAATCACTGCCCCTAGACCGTTTGACAAATAGTTTACATTGTTCAACTTCAACCAACAGGGAAGATGATCTACAAGTTATCCGACTCCTTCAGCAACTGCTCAACACAGCCTTGGTTTGTTTTCTACTCCAGGCGTATAAAGTAATTCTTCAAAGGGATATGCTAATAGTACATTATGAACACATGTTGAACAAAAAGCCTTTATTTATTAAGAACTTAAAGAAAACTTATTACATGTTGGGAGGAGAATACCTTTTAGCCTCTCATATATGAGGCTTGCACTCCTTATACATAAACTTAAAACTAAAAACACTCTAATTTTTAATCACTCAACTATATTATTACAAATGATTTTATTTTTCTGAAGTCTAAGGAGGATATTCGATCTCCTCAGCCTCCAGCAAATCTTGCGATTTATAGAGGTAAGATACCTCTATGTTCTGAATTATTGCCTTCAAATGGATGTCCCTTTCATCTTTGAATTATTGCTCCACTTTCAGCAATTAGTTGGCATCCAACTCATCTTCACATGGACTGGGCCACCTCTTGTCTAGTATCCGAAGTTCTTATTAAAACTTCCAGACTTTGCTGACTCCTCCATTCGTCTTGTAGTGGCTTGGACGACATCTTTCAAGGACCCACTTTTGCTTTTTCCTGAGTGGGTTGTTACTTGTCTGGAGTCACATGCCTCCACTGATTTTGTCAGGGAATCTAACCTTTTGGTGGTCCCCGAAACTTTGGTTACTTATGTGACTTATCTTCTCCATCGCCGGGTCTTCTCCGATCAACCTTTGGCCGAAATTCTTTGCCAAATTCCGATTCCTTCTGATTTGGACACTCGGGACATATCTGATTTTCCCAATGGCCAATATGAGCCATATTGCAATATTTTCGGCGAGTTTCTTTACTCCCCGGCAGCTTGTTTTCCGACAGAAGATTTCTCATGGTATTCCATCAGGAATCATGATTCTGATGAGCATTCTCATGGACTGCTTCCTGACGATTCATTAGATCGACATACAATATCTGGTTTACTGTAAAGAAACTCATATAATATCCGCTTGTCTTTCGCAGTGTCTCAAGGTTTCCCTATCGGCTCTTGCACATTCCTTTTCATCATATTGGTTGTTCCAATATGCTATCTTATCCTCGTGTTCTTGTGCATACATCGTCAAAATTTGACGATATGTCCTGTATGGTAAACATCTTGGACAGTTGTCCGGATCCATATTCTTGGAGAAATTCTCCTCACCAATTGTTAATTACGTAAATATAATAAATTTGACTAAAAGTTCTTAATAAACCTAGGCTCTGATACCATTTTCGAGGATCGAAAGACCATAAGGAGTAAATGTAGAAAATACAATAAAATTGATAGCTTAGGTGGTAAAGTGTAACAACTTTAAAGTTTAGAGGGTAAACTGAAAACCAACTTTGATAATAATAGGGGTAAAATTGGAATTTCAGGCGAAGTGTAAAATTTCGCAAAGTTGGGGGGGTCAAGTGTAAAATCTCGTATAGTTTGGGGGTTAAATATTTTTATCCCTTAAAAATATTATAGAACAACACCGAAACAATAGAAACAATGTTCAAAATAATATATGAATAAAAAACATCATAAAAATAGGTAAAAGTTATTTTGAAATATCGAAACAACAAAGAAACAACATAGAAACAAGAAAAAAATAAATTTAAACAACATCGAAACAATATATATAACATATAAAGTAATACAAGAACAAAAAAATTAAAAATAATCAAAAAATATGCATGAAGCATAAAAAAAGGAAAAAATAGGTACTAAAGTAATAGGAACATATTTTGTGGTATGTTTACCAAAAAGATGGTATTTTGTGTAATTTCCCCATTAATTCCAGTAATAAGTCTATCAATTATCTAAGAATTTATGGTCACTCATTTTCTTTTTCCACTCAACACGTGGCAAAGGAATTTTGAATTTTCTTTCTTGTCTTCCTCCATTCGGCCAAGAACTGCAGCAGGTGAGAAGAGAAAGTTTTGCTAAGATTCAACCTATTAAACAAATCCATTAACTTATTACAAATGGATACAATTCTTTCATTTAACATAATTAAAATTAATTCGTTTCTTCCTTGGGCACCTCTCTACTGAGAATAATAGTGAAAGATATGTTTGATTTTCCTTTAAATTTCTTGCAATTTCATTACGAATTCTACTAATCCACCCACATAAATGTCTTGGCACAAAGAAGACCCATCAAATCATGTCTCCTCATTCATTGAGCATAAAAGAGGACATCTGTCAATTTGTTTTTCTTCTCTTTTTGATATCAATCGGCAGAGAGAGAGAGAGTGTAGTGAGAGAGGCTGAATTTGATTCCACTTTTCTCCTACTTTAAAGTTCTTTTCCACCATGAAACATATAGAAGCCTATTTAAAGTAAAAATTGGAAGAAATTCCATGGTAACCGTGAGATACGAGTAAGAGATTGGAGGCCAAAATCTTAGAGATATTCAAATACTATTTGGGAATTGAATTACCCATTTCTTTAGAATTATAAAAAGTATAACTGGATCATGAATATTTTTGAGGTTTTCTTGACATGTGACTGGTTGTTTTTGTAGTTAAGTTTAATCTTATTGTTGGTTTGTCTTTATGTTTTATTTTGGAAGCTTGATTTGGGATCCTTGGTGCAATTGAAGGAATTAAGGTGATTGTTGGAAATTGGTTTTAAGAAGTAATGGTTTAGAACCTAACTTTGACCAATTTTTTAGTGCTTAATTATTAAATTTTGGAGGAATTAAATATTAAAATAATAATCTACGTTTCGAGTAGATTAATGTGGTATATTTAACTTCTCAAAACCATTTTGTGGTGGGTGAGAAGTAAAATACATAAAGTTGTCACTTGGAAATGTGATAATGGATGATGGGAAGGTGAAAATGCACCATCTCACATAGGAATGAAATGTTAATTTTATTCAATATATCAATAAGTGGGTATGAAAGAGTGTGGAAGATGAAATAACGATACACATGGGAGGCGTGGTGGGCAAGGCCACACGCGCGCGCGCCCGCCCGTCCTGGCGCCGAGGGCCGAGCCCGTGCCCCGATCGGATTGGGCCTAGTTTTGAACATAAAATATTTATTTTTTATTTTTTGGAAGAATAAAAACAAATAAGCTGCAACTTAAAAGCTGAAACTGCAACTTTTAATAAGAAATAGACACCACTATGTCCACTACTTGGAGATTACATCATAGTGGCAATTGAAGAGCGCCTGCCACTGCCTGGAGGTTACTGCCCATTATCTCTGAAGTTACTGCCCTGCAGTAAAGAGACCCCTGGCCTGGATGGAAGTCCTATATATAGGTGCATTGTTGCTGTTCAGAACATGGAATTTCATTCTCTCATTTTATATTCTGTACTTGCATAGTGTACTCAGTTTTTTTCATATTCCAGTTCGAAAGCAGCCTTGAATTTTGCAGTGCTGCTATTTCAAGGACGTAGCTGGTGTATCTTTGGGGATAACACATATGTTCCATCAGCACTTTACGGGACGTGTTTATCTTGCGGATAGAGTTTTACTCACCTCGGCTTTTTCGCAATTTTTGATCCTTTGTAATAGATAGTTCTGATTTTTTCTTGTACTCGGTTTACGTAAATAAACACAAAATTTCAACAACGCATGATGATAGACAATTCTTTTTCTAAACCATGACGTTTAATTCAAGGGTTAACGTTCTCTTCGCTCCCGCCGTCTTTGTTGAGAAGCCGTAAATATTTTCCTGGCATCGACTTCAAGAGATGGCAATCCAAGATGTTCTTCTATTTGACTACGCTGAGCTTGGCTAAGTTCCTGAAGGAGGATCCACTAGTGGTGGAAGAAACTGAAACCAACAATGAAAAACGTGTTGCTTTCGATGCTTGGGGACATGGTGACTTCCTGTGCCGCATTTACGTCCTGAATGGACTGTCTGATTCGCTATACAATATGCATAGTGAAGTGAAATCTTCCAAAGAGCTCTGGGATTGTTTGGAAAAGAAATACTGAACTGAGGACGCTGGTTCCAAGAAGTTCGTGGTTGGCAGGTTTCTAGATTTCAAGATGGTGGATTCTAGAACTGCCATGGATAAAGTTCAAGAATTGCGAGTTGATTTGCGCATATATTCGTGTAGATGGAATGCAATTGGATGAAGCTTTCCAAGTGGCGTGCATGATTGAAAAATTGCCGCCTGGATGGAAGGACTTCAAAAATTATTTGAAGCACAAGCGAAAAGAAATAAATCTTGAAGAACTAATTATGCGCTTATATTGAGGAAGGTAATCGCAAATTAGATTCAAGGTTTGAAAAATGTGTTCTTGATGCAAAGGTGAATTTGCTAGAACATGGCAGTTTTAATAACAACACAAGAAAACGTGACAATAACAACTACTACAAGTGAAAGAAGTCTTTAAATAAAAAGCCATTTACAGGAAATTGTCACAATTGTGGTAAGCCCAACCACACGGCTAAGGACTGTCGGCTTCCTAAAAAACCAAAATATAGACATCCTAATGCTAATGTGGTTGAGCACAGTGGTGTGATCCAAGAGCTGACTGATATGGATCTATCTGCAGTGGTTTTTGAGGCAAACCTTGTGGATAATCCAAGAGAGTGGTATATTGACACGGGAGCCACTCGACATGTCTGTTCTGACAAGGATGCGTTCTCTACCTACAACCCTTGTACAGGTAGAAAACTTAATATGGGTAACTATTCCTCTTCTGATGTTGCAGGTTTTGGCAACGTGGTTCTGAAGCTCACTTCTGGAAAAGAGCTGCTTTTGAAGGATGTTCTACATGTCCCAGAAATCCGAAAGAATCTAGTGTCAGGATCTCTTCTTGTAAACCATGGTTTCAGACTGATGTTTGAATCTGAAAAATTTATTTTAACTAAGTTTGGACAGTTCCTAGGAAAAGGTTATCTGTATAATGGACTGTTCAAAATGAATGTAATGGCAGTTCGCCGTGTAACCGATTCAAGCAACAATAAAATTAAGCCTACTTCTGTTTATATGCTTGAGTATTCTGATTTGTGGCATGTTAGATTAGGGCATGTTAATCTAAATGCTATAAAAAGATTGATGAATTTGGAATTACTTCCAACTTCAAAAATTGATTCTCGAAAGAGATGTGAAATCTGTATTGAAGCTAAAATGGCGAAATTACCTTTTTCATTCTGTGGAAAGAAATGCAGTACCTCTATAATTGATAGATACTGATATATGTGATATGAAATTTGTGCAAAGTAGAGGTGGTAAAAAATATTTCATTACTTTTATTGATGATTGCACAAGATTTTGCTACTTATTTTTATTAAGAAACAAAGATGAAGCTTTGTAAACCTTCAAAATTTCTAAAACTGAAGTTGAAAATCAACTTGGTAGCCAAATTAAAATAATTCGGAGTTATAGAGGTGGAGAATATGTAGCACCCTTTGAAGTAATTTATCAAACTACTGCTCCATATTCACCACAATTTAATGACATTGTTGAACGCAAAAATCGAACTTTAAAAGAAATGATGAATGCCATGTTGATTAGTTCTGGGCTACCTCAGAACATGTGGGGGAAAGCTGTTTTAACAGGTAACCACATTTTAAATAAAATCCCACTTAAAGGAAAAAAATAAGATACCTTATGAATTGTGGAAAAATCATAAGTCATCTTATAAATATCTTAAAGTGTGGGGGTGTTTGGCTAAGGTAGCAATACCTGAACCCAAACAAGTCAAAAATTAGCCCAAAGATGGTTGATTGTATATTTATAGGATATGCATACAACAGTAGTGCATATGATTTCTTGGTACACAAGTCAGAAAATCCAGAAACATCTGAAGGTAACATAATTGAATCAAGAAATGCGATATTTCTTGAAAATGTATATCCTTGTTACGTCGGGAGTGAAGAACCAAGACAAAGTAAAAGGACTAAAACTGCTACGTCGTTTGGTCCTGATTTTGTCACATACTTGTTAAATGGTGAGCCAAGTACAGTTAAAGAGGCTCTGTCTAGTCCAGATGCTCCGCTCTGGAAAGAAGCTATCAATAGTGAAATAGAATCCATTTTACAAAATCATACATGAGAGTTGGTTGATCTCCCTACAGGTAGTAAGCCTTTAGGGTGTAAATGGATACTAAAACAGAAATATAATGCAAATGGAACTATTGATAAATATAAAGCCAGGTTAGTGGCTAAAGGCTTCAAACAAAAAGAATGAAGTGATTTCTTCGACACATATTCACCTATAACAAAGATTGCATCCATTCGAGTGCTTATTACAATTGTTGCTTTGCACAATCTTGAGATTAACCAAATGGATGTAAAAACTCTGTTTTTAAATGGTGAATTGGAAGAAGAAATATATATGAAACAACCTGAAGGATTTGTAGCACCTGGTCAAGAGAAAAAAAAGGTGTGAAAATTGATAAGATCGTTGTATGGACTTAAACAAGCTCCGAAACAGTGACATCTTAAATTTGACACAACAATATTGTCAAATGGCTTTAAAATCAACGAATGTGACAAGTGTATTTATGTTAAAGGCACATCAAATGCGTTTGTCATAGTTTGTCTATACGTAGACGATATGTTAATAATGGGTAGTAGTCATGTATAATCATAGATACTAAGAAAATGTTAAAAAGGAATTTTGACATGAAAAACATGGGAATTGCTGATATGATTCTCGGAATCAAAATTGGCAGAACATCTGAAGGAATTAGCTTGACACAATCCCAATATGTGGAGAAAGTGCTCAAGAAATTAAATGTTTTTGATGGCCCACCATGCAAAACGCCCATTGATTTGAGCATAAATCTGGTAGTCAATAAAGCAGAACCAGTAGCTCAGTTAGAATACTCGAAATTGATAGGAAGTTTGATGTACATTACAAAATGTACATGTCCAGATCTTGCCTATCATGTAAACAAGTTGAGTAGGCATACAAGCAATCCAAGCCAAGAGCATTGGAAAGCACTAACTAAGGTACTAAGATATTTAAAATACACCCTGAGTTTTGGAATACACTACTCAAAATACACAGTACTTGAAAGGTATAATGATGCTAGCTGGATTTCAGATTCAAAGGACTCCTACTCCACTAATGGATATGTATTTACTATTGCAGGAGGAGTTGTATAATGGAAATCCACAAAGTAGACTTGTATAGCTCGATCCACCATGGAATCTGAGTTTATAGCTTTTGATAAAGCTGGCGAAGAAGCTGAATGACTTCGTAATTTCTTAGAAGATATTCCATGCTGAAAAATCCAGTGCCTCCTGTGATGATTCACTGTGATAGTCAAGCTACTATAGGGAGAGCACAATGTAATATGTATAACGGTAAGTCTAGACACATCCGCCGTAGACATAATACCATAACATAATTGATCTCTAATGGTGTTATACCAATTGACTATGTAAAGTCAAAAGATAACATAGCGGATCCGCTCACGAAAGGGCATAACCAAGATCAATTGAGTAAATTGCTAGAGGGAATGGGACTAAAATCCACAATTTAAAGAACGATTAAAGTGGTAACCTAACCTTGGTAACTGGAGATCCCAAGAACTTGGTTCAATGGGAAAAACTAAACTTTAAAATTTCAAACACTTGTAAATCAGTCAATCCATCCCTAGAAGGCAAAACAAGTGCAATAAACGTTTTGGTTGTGGAAAAGGTTACGTCGTAAGGACTTTTAATGATAATTGACTTGGTCAAAAGAGATCACCTATATAAGTGAGAAGTGAGGGCCGCTTCAATGTAACACTTATGAATCCAAAGCGTTGTCCATGGCCAAAAAGGATACAACTGAAGAACGGAATGTGACAGAGGTCATATTGTTTAATTGTCATTGACTAGGTATACACGAAGGAGGAATAGTTCAAGGTATTGTGTCCACTAGCCGCGGTATATCCGATGATATTTACAAAGGAAGGTTCAAAGTCGCAAACTACCCGTTACGTCTACAATATGGTTTCAATTAAAGCGAGTCCAAGAGTCCGCATTTTCATGTGCATTTGATTTCCACTCATGTGGGGGATTGTTAGAAATTGGTTTTAAGAAGTAATGGTTTAGGACCTAACTTTGACCAATTTTTTAGTGACTAATTATATAATTCTGGAGGAATTAAATATTAAAATAATAATCTACCTTTTTAGTAGATGAATGTGGTATATTTAACTTCCCAAAACCAATTTGTGGTGAATGAGAAATAAAATATGCAAAGTAGTCAATTGGAAATGGGATAATGGATGATGGAAAGGTGAAAATGCACCATCCCACATAGGAATAAAATATTAATTTATTCAATATATCAATAAGTGGGTATGCAAGAGTGTGTAAGATGAAATAACTATACACATGTGAGGTGTGGTGGGAAAGGCCACATGCGCGCGCGCCCACCCGGCCCGGCGCCGGGATTGGGGCCGTGGGAGGGCCTAGCTCGTGCCCGTGTCCCAGTTTTGCATAGAAAATATTTATTTTTTATTTTTTGGAAGAATGAAAACAAATAAGTTACAGCTTAAAAGCTGAAACTGCAGCTTTTAATAAGAAACAAACACCACTCTGCCCACTACTTGGAGGTTACATCATAGTGGCAATTGAAGAGTGCCCACTACATAGAGGTTACTGCCTAGTATCTCTGAAGTTACTGCATTGCAATAAAGAGACCCCTGACCTTGTTGGAAGTCCTATATATAGGTGCATTGTTGCTGTTCAGAACACACAATTTCATTCTCTCATTTTATATTTTGTACTTGCATAGTGTACTCAGTATTTTTCATATTCCAGTTCGAAAGGAGCCTTGAATTTTGTAGTGCTGTTATTTCAAGGACGTAGCTGTTGTATCTTTGGGATAACACATCTGTTCCGTCAGCACTTTACGGGACGTGTTTATCTTGTGGATAGAGTTCTACTCAACCTCAGCTTTTATGCAATTTTCGATTATTTGTATTGGATAGTTCCTTTTTTTCTTGTACTCCAGTTTATAGAAATAAACACAAAATTTCAACAGTGATTACTTTAAAGGTGGGCAAAATGTTATTTTCCTAAATAAAATTAGGTTTGCTTGAAATTTCATAAATTTCACGACATTAGTTATTTCATGAACTTCACGACATTAATAAATTTTTATAATTTGACAGTATACGCCATTTTCACAAAGTCTACAATATAAGACTAGCTATTTTATGATGGTTTTGGTTTTGTTTCTTTCAAGATAACTTGGTTTATTAAAGAAAACATTTATTGTATAATTCATGGTTTGAATGTACATTTTTTGTTATTATAATTCTACTGTTTGACTTGGCCTTTGATCAAATAAATGTCATTTTGACAAAAATATTGGACTGTTTGAGTCTATTGCAGTGTGGGCGAGTTAGACCATAGATTGAACATGTTGCATTCCTGTTTGACTACCCATGTGTCTATTCCTATTTTCTGATCTGGCCGGAAACGACAGTGGAATTTGGGTTGTAGAATGATATATTTCGGAATATGACGATCTATGGGCAAATGCCCATAGCTAAAGAGACGTCGAGCCTATTGGGAGGGATAAGTTGTCTGGCTTCGATCATATATTGTTGGGAGCCATAAGGAGAACATATAGGGTCAGTGTCCGATCAACACTAATCTTATATTTCTTGTTTCGGGTTGACGGACTAATTAACTAACAGTTTTATATTAAAACAACTTTATTTTTAAAACGAGAAATCTACTATTTATTTTCAAAAAATAGGGATATCTATTTTCCGTTTTAAAAATAAAATATTTACTATACTTGACTAACTGTTGCACAATACGCCTTACATCACTGCTACCATTATGATGCTACTTTTTAGGACAGATCACTCCAAGTCAATGGGGTTGACCAAATTCTTTTCCCGATGGAGGAAGCCTTCAAGTCTTCTTCTCCGAGAGCTGAAAATATTTTTGACTGGGAACTGGCATGCACACACATGCAAACATTATAGGGTCCTAGAAGTTGTACTAGGGAGATCCCTCCGACGCTCAAGTCAACATGGTGAACGAGAGAATAAAATAGTAAATGAATGCTGAATTAATATGCGTAGGAGAATTAACCATTAATTTACTTACAGATAATAGGCCCCGTGGGCCGTGTAGGAGAATTCGGCCTATGGGCCAGTCCGCGTAGAAGAAATCGGTCTATGGGCCAGTCCTAGACACCTTTGGCCCAGGTTATTTTATTAAAAGCCTATTGAGAAAATAATATTAAATAAATATATAAACTGAATTATATATTAATTAATTAAATACCATTTTTGCCCCCAACATAAGCCCCCAAGCTCTGGTGTTGCAGAGGGATGAAGCAGAGAGCTAATCCGGTGTAGAAATATATGGCTTCTCTTGTTGTACATCTTGTCTTGCCTTTGGAGAACCTTTGACCACTTTTTTCATAATGACAATTGGAGGGTGAGCTTGTGACCATGTCTTCCGAAGGTAATTTTCTCTCTCTACTCTTTAACTTTGAACTTTTTGTTTTTGGCTTTGAAGAAAACTTAGAAACTTTCTTGAAGGTTGAGGTGAGAGTTCATGGAGAGTTGGAGCAATGAGTGGAGTGAGTTAAGCAGAGAGAGAGATGAAAGCTCCATGGGCGAAAGAAGGCGCCCCAGGGCGTCTCCCTAGAGTGGGCAAGGGCGCCCCCTTAGCGCCTTCCCCGGGCGGCCAAAAGAGCGCGCCCGGGCACCTTACCAGGTGGAGGGAGGCACGGCCACGGGGACAACCAAGCCCCGGCCCATTTTTCTTCGCGATTTTCCCCATATTCTCTTGAGTTTTCGTACATCTCATGCCATATCTCGGATTTCAGTACTTCTTCTATTATGCTCGGAGGTCGAGGTGTTATTGGGCATTCAGTTTCTGTTCCCGTCATTCCATTTCAGCCTTTCTCCATAGAGTTTGATATTCCTCCTCTCGCTCCAGAGTTGTGTATTGATGGTGAAGGAGAGGTAGAGCTTGTACCAGATTCGAGCTCAAGTGATGAGCCTTCCACGGTGGAGTTCGAGGAAGATATTCCTGAAAAAGTCCGTCGTCCCAAGTATCAATGTAAGCCTTCTCCCGGGAGTCAGGCAATTGTTCTGGGAGAGTTAACCAGTCGAGTATCATACATTTGTCTTTGTATGATGTGGGAGCGGCTAGAGCTTTATTCGGCTTTTGTGATGTTGGCCCCGGGTTTAGGCAATGGACTTACTCATCTACCCGAGGGCTTCATCATGGTATACCTTTACAGCTTCTCTATTTGCTTTTTCTTCTTTCAGATAATTTCCTCATTGCGGTCCTTAGATCTATGAGAGCATGTGTTAGTCAGTTGATTCCTCAGCCTTATGCACGTATACGGAGTTTTGAGCATGCAATGCGACAGTTGGGCTTGTCTCCAACTGTAGATGGATTTCATTCTCTGTTCTATGCCAGGAAGTCTCCTGATGACACCTTGTTCCACTTCTTTTCGCGCCCCTAGCACAAGTTTCTTGAGGGGCTTTCTTCTCCTGGTGAGCTGTGGAATGAGGATTTCTTTTACTTGAGGGATAATGGTTAGGAGCTCCCTCACGAATAGGTTTCGGGAGTTATGACGGCCCGAGGTACTCCCATTTCCCAGAAAGAGATGGTAGAGGTTTATAGATTCCGAGGCTTGTTTAAAAGTCTTCTAAATGTTAAGGAGTTCTTAGATATCCCATATCTCTGTGATACCGACGATATAAATTGGAGCATGCCCGTGTAGGATTGCTCTTCAATGGTTGCGGAGGATCAATGATCCCCTTCTTCTGGACGGCTATCAGTACCTTCGCTATTGGAGCGTGAGAGTTGTGTAGCTTGGCCCATGATCTTTTCTATGTCCCTTCTGAGGTTGGTTCTTGTCGTCTTCCTAGGACTTGCGCTTGGCACCGGGTTCAGGCTTGGTGGACTCCTCCACTCAAATATGCTTCTTTACATGGCTCAATAGCTTCTCCATGTTGGAAGAAGGCTTCTCAGCCATAGATTCCTTCAGACGCCTTTGGCGGAGATTCTGCTGCAATATCCCAGCAAAGGTCTCATGTTGAATGTTGGCGACTTCATTGACGGCTTCCACGAACCATTTGATAAACTCCCGCAGTGTTTCTCCTTCCTTATGCTTCACCTGAAAGAGGTGAGCGATAGTCTTCGGGCACTTTTTGTTGATGGAGAACTGCTGCATGAAGGCTTCTGTAAGCTTCTCCCTCCCAGAGATTGATTCTACTGGGAGCTGATTGAACCAAGTCAGCACCCGCTTGGTCAGAGTAGTGCAGAACACCTTGCAGTAGGAGGCGTCCGTCATGTTGTAGAGATCTGCCTTGGTGTAGAATTTGTCCAAGTGTTCATGTGGGTCTCTAGTTCCATCATAATCCAGGAGGATGGAGGTCTTAATTTCCGAAGGCAGAAGTTCAGTCAAAATAACAGTGGCCAAATGGTTCCTCTTCATCAATGCAGTTGCTCGCGAGTTGGCTTGGTTAGGCTGCATTGCTTGAGATTCTTCAACTGGCGATGGCTCTTCACGATTTTCACCGTGTCCTTTTTCTCTTTCTCCCTGATCTTCATGGTCAGGGTCTTTAGCGGCGAGCGGAGCCCGTGGTCGTCTTCTGTGGCATCAGCTATGGCTTGATGCCTCATAGCATTCTGGGCAGCTTCATCCAGGAGAGCCTAAAGGGCTTCCCGTGAGAGACGAATTTCTTCAGCGGGTGGAGCCCCCTAGGAGGAGGGGATGGCGCCCCTATTATGAACGAAGGAGGGTTGGCTCCCCGCCTTCCGGGTGGTCGTTCTTCTAGCTGGTCTCCGGTGCCTCGGCCTATAGCTTGAGATCCGACTTCACGTGCATGCAATCGAGTTTACATCTTCGTGTACTTTGGCTGTTTCCCACAGACGACGCTGATAGGTGTGATTTTTGCATGTATTTTGGGACATATTTATGGCTATTATGGTGAGTAAGCATGCATATACTCGTGTAAAATGTTACGTATTCACTCTTTTGGGAAAAGATATTACACTTTGTTCGTTTTGTAAGAATCTAATGATATTTGAAGCAATTTGAATACAAATACGAGCATCGCAAAGTGGAAACACTGAGAACTGAGTGAGTATACAGCGAAGTTAGAACGAGTTGAAGTTGAGCATATATGGAAAATACAGGGAGCGCACGGGTTGGGCGTGCCTTAGGCACCACCCGTGCGCCCCTGAAGGGAGGCATTGAAAGCTACAGCATGGCGCACGGGTAGCCCGTGCAAGGGGCACACGACCCGTGCGCCACTGGGGAGTTGAATTATACCTACGGCATCACGCACGGGTAGCCCATGCAAGGGGCACACGACCCGTGCGTGTTTGGCAAAAAGTAATGGCTTCGCTACGGGATGACGCACGGGTAGCCCATGCAGGAGGCGCATGACCCGTGCGTCTGCGCTGGAATGCCACATTCTGCAGCACTTTGCCCTAAACTTGAAAAGTAGTCTAAAAAAGCTTTTTAGGGGCGCACACCAGGGATATTCTGACATTTTGGGATCTACCACACAAGACAAAGGTCATTTCTTGGAAGAAGACATCAAGGAGACAATCGGGTTGCATCGGAGCTTGAGGAACGGAGATATATCGCGAGATTGTCGACTTTCCTAAGTTTTTCTTACTTCTCTTGTAGTTTCAATCTTTCATTTTTAATTGTCATGGCTATGAACAATTTGTCTATGAGTTGTTTAGAAATCATGTGTAGCTAAACTCTTTAGATTTCCGAGTTTTGGAAGTAGATTAATGAACTCTTGTTGGATGTTTAATCTTAGTTGAAGTTATTGTCTTGAAGCCTATTTGAGTAATTGGAGCTTAAACTTGTTGTATCACTTGATCAATGATTTAACTTGTTTGATATATTGATTCATAATTCAATAGATGAGTTTCAATATTAGATCTTGAGTACTTGACACAAATATTTGCATGAATCGAGAGGTTTGTAAATATTTGTGAGGACAATTGATCTTTTGAACTTTTGGGAGTTGAATGCTTCATGTTGAGTAGAGATGCTAGCATTAGTATCTCAATCTACGTTTATATGCATCTCGAGAGGAGGATAAAATATCTTTGTGATCGTCTTATAGGAATATTGATAATAACTTGGCTTTGATTAAATCGGACAACAAGAGGATATTAATCGAAACCTTAACTCGAAAATCCATCTCATCATCTTGATACTTCTATCATTTGTATTATCTTATTCTTGTGCTTTAGTAGTCTAGATTGTCTTAATCTCACAACAACAATCATCAAATTACGATCGTCTAAATAAAAATAAGGTTATCTTAGTTCAATACTTAGCGCACAAATTTATTAGTCTCCGTGGATACGACCTTGCTACCCTTTTCTATAACGTACACAGTACACTTGCGGTGAGCTAAAAATAAAGGCGAACAAGTTTTTGGCGCCGTTGACGGGGACTAATACAATTTTTGGTGCTAATATTGGTAGATAGAATTATTCTTAATTTAGACATTTTTATTTTCTATTTTGGTTTGACTTTAATTCTACATTATTTGACTTGTTTCTTTTAGTTTGGTCCAGGTAGTGCATGAACACGCGCTCTAGGCGAGGGGACTTAATACCGCTTATACCGGAAGTTGAGGCTTTTGCAAGGAGAATCAGTGCTACTACTAAACGGGCTGAAAGACAACAAAATCCGATAATGGGGGATTTGGACAAAGAACACAGGGGTAACAATGGGATCAACAGGATCAATGAGTTACCAATACCGGGTAACAATGGAGTAAACGAGTTACCGATACCAGTTCAACAGCAAGCCATTCGTGATTACTTTCGACTACAAACGAATCGTAATTACGGTGGTATTGCTCATATTCTGATAAATGCCAACAACTTCGAGCTCAAACTGGCACTGATAAATATGGTACAATAGATCCAGTTTGGGGGGTTCGCAACTGAAGATCCTAATTCCCACCTTGCACATTTTATCCAAATATGCAACACGATCAAAATGAATGGAGTCTCGGATGACGCCATAAGATTACGCCTATTCCCGTTTTCTTGAGGGATAAGGCGAGGAATTGGTGGGTACTTTTGACGCAAGGAAGTGTGAGCACATGGGACGGCGAGCAAAAGTTCTTGTTTAAATTTTTCCACCGAGCAAAACTTTGCGGCTCAAAAGCGAGATTACTCAATTCCGACACGGTTCGACTCGAGCCTTTGTACGAGGCTTGGGAAAGATTTCGGGATTTGTTACGAAGATGTCCACAACATGGGTTCCGGAAGATCAACAGATTATGTTTCTTCTACTATGGTTTAATGGGGCAAACGAGGGCCTTTGTTGATGCCGCAATGGGAGGAGCATTGTTGGCAAGATTTCCACAAGATGCCTTAAATCTTCTTGAAGAAATGGCTATGAACATTAAAGTGGCATCGAAAGATCCAATGTATAACGAGTAGCTAAAATCTCGGATTCACACCCAATTAAGGCGTTGATTTGCACAAGTGGCGGCATTGACAACCCAATTGAGTGTTTTGACGAAAGGGCGGAGAGGCAAGCACGAGCACGGGTAGTGAAGCTCTTCTGTATCCTATGGAGGAGGTCAATTATGTGAATAACCGGAATTTCAACAATTTCCGGAACAATTAAACCCAACACACTACCATCCCGGGATTGAGAAATCATGAAAATTTTTCCTATGCCAATACAAAGAATGTGTTGCAACCACCGCAGGGATTTAATGCATCAAATGGGGGTGCTAATGTAGAAGGCAAATCATCTTTGGAAGATGCGCTCACCTCGTTCATAAATCAATCAAATGCATTCATGAGTGACACAAGGAGTCGCTTCGCTAGGCAAGACTCTAGAATGGATAAGGTGGAGCTACAGATGACCCAAATGACAAGTTCGATAAAAAATCTTGAAACTCAAGTAGGCCAATTGGCTACAATTGTAGGTGGGCAACATCAAAAGGGTCAATTTCCGAGTAACACGAAGTTAATCCTAAGGAACAATGCAAGGCTATTCGATCACGGAGCGGTACGGAATATGAGGGGCCTAAGGAAAAAGGTGGAAATTTGAAAATTTCAGAGGAAGCATCTAAGTCGGGAGAGGTTGAATCGGTGATGAAAGATGGTGTTGAAGTAGATGGGGAAAAAGAGAGACAAGAGGCGGAACAAACAAAAGTGAGAAGCTTCAATCATCGTCTAACACTAATATATCTAAATTGCCTATCTCTCTTCCCTTTCCCCAAAGATTTCAAAAGAAAAGCTTGATGATCAATTTGCAAAATTCCTTGATATATTTAAGAAATTGCACATTAACATTCCTTTTGCAGATGCACTAGAGCAAATGCCAAATTACGCGAAATTTCTTAAGGATGTTATGACGAAAAAGAGGAAGATGACAAGCTTTGAAACGGTGAATTTGACGGAAGAATGTAGCGCGATCATTCAAAGGAAGCTGCCACAAAAACGAAAGATCCGGGGAGTTTAATCGCCATGTGCGCACGGGTAACCCGTGTGTGTGATTTGAAGCATGTCGGGTTAATTTGTATGCACGGGTGGTGCCCATTGCACGGGCTACCCGTGCATACCTGTACAGCCACTCATGTAAATTTTTTTTTTATTTTTATTTTTTATATCACACCAATCACAAAAAATTAAAACAAAACACACACACCAAAAAAAATTGAAATCCCACGAAAAACCTTGGGTTGCCTCCCAACAAGCTCTATATCTAACGTGTTTTAGCTCGACGCCTATTTTTGTCACGGGTCGCTTAAAGGTGATGGATGTCACCTCTCTTGATTACCTTGGTGGAAGTAATGTTTAATCCTCTAGCCGTTTACCATGAAAGTCTCACCATCTTTTGTTAACAATTCCACGACTCCGAGAGGATTCAATACTTTCTTTATCACGAATGGCCCCGACCACCTAGACTTGAGTTTTCCAGGGAAACATTTAAGGCGTGAATTATACAAGAGGACTGGTTCCCCTGGTAAAAACTCTCGTTTCTTGATCATTTTGTCGTGCCATCTTTTGGTTCTTTCTTTATAAATTCGGGAGTTCTCGTAAGCTTCATCCCGAAACTCTTCCATCTCATTTAAATGTAGTAACCTCTCTTCACCGGCCTTTTGAAAATCCAGATTTAGTTTCTTGACCGCCCAAAATGCTTTGTGCTCCAACTCTACCGGCAAGTGGCACGATTTCCCAAAGACAAGTTGGTATGGGGATGTGCCCAATGGTGTCTTATATGCAGTCCGGTATGCCCATAGAGTATCATCTAATTTTAACGCCCAATCCTTTCGGTTAATGTTCACTGTCTTTTCAAGGATTTGTTTGATCTCCCGGTTGGCCACTTCTGCTTGCCCATTGGCTTGTGGATGGTATGCCAATGCAACTTTATGTTTCACCCCATATTTTGCCAACAAGTTGCTCATCAATTTATTTACAAAATGTGACCCTCCATCACTAATTAAAGCTCTTGGAGTGCCGAATCGAGTAAATATATTTTTCTTGAGGAACCGCACCACAACTTGAGCATCATTTGTTTGGAAAGGAATCGCCTCTATAAACGGGATACATATTCCATCGAGTAGAATATATTGATAGCCCGAAGATGATGGAAATGGGCCCATAAAATCAATCCCCCATACATCGAACAATTCAACTTCGATTACATTTGTCATCGGCATCTCGTGTCTCCTGGAAATGTTTCCCATTCGCTGACACCTGTCACATTGTTGCACAAACAAATAACAATCATTAAATAAAGTGGGCCAAGTATAGCCCACTTTGCAATACCTTCGCAGGCAGTGGCGAATATTCAATGCCAAAATGTCCTAATGAGGGTGCGGAATGACACTGTTGTAAGACTCCCTCCCATTGTTCTTGAGGTACGCACCTTCTTATGATTTTGTCGGCGCACCTCTTGAAGAGTAGGGGATCGTCCAACATGTACAACTTTACGTCATGTAAGAAATTCTTCTTTTGATAGGGCGATAGATCTGGAGGCAAAATTCCTGCAACCAAATAGTTGACAAAGTCCGCATACCATGGGAATTTTGCCTCGAGCCTGAGTAATCGTTCATCAGGAAATTCCTCCTTTATCAATTCCATGCTTCTTTGCGCCCCCTCTTGATTTTCAATTCGAGACAAGTGGTCTGCTACCACATTCTCACATCCCTCCCGATCCCTAATTTCCACATCAAACTCTTGCAATAATAGGATCCACCTAATCAACCTTGGTTTCGCATCCTTGTTGTCAAAAAGATATTTGATGGCCGCATGGTCGGTGTGAACAATTATTTTCGTTCCAATCAAGTATGATCGGAATTTATCAAATGCGGAAATAATTGCCAACATCTCCTTCTCGGTAGTGGTGTAATTCTGTTGAGCACTGTCCAATGTTCTACTAACATAGTAGATGGATCTAAACAACTTTTCCCTCTTTTGACCAAGACAGCCCCTACCGCAAAATCGCCGCATCACACATCAATTCAACGGTTGACTCAACGGGGCGACAAGAATAGGTGCGGTCACCAATGCCTTCTTCAAAATTTCAAACGCCTGCAAACAATCATTGAAAAAAATTGAAAGCAGCATCTTTTTCTAGCAATTGGCTCAAAGGCTTAAAAATTTTAGAAAAGTCACGGATAAACCTTCTATAGAATCCGGCATGGCCCAAAAAGCTCCGAATGGCTTTTTCGTTTGTAGGAGGTGGTAATTTCTCGATCGCTACAATCTTTGCCCGATCTACTTCCAAACCTGCAGAAGAGACTCGATGACCAAGTACAATACCATCGCGTACCATAAAATGACACTTTTCCCAATTGAGTACAAGATTGGTCTCTTCACATCGCTGTAAGACTAAGGAAAGATTGTGAAGACAATTATCAAAAGAATCACCAAACACAGAGAAATCGTCCATAAACACCTCCATAACTTTTTCACTAAGATCGTGAAGTGGCCGTCATACAACGTTGGAAAGTGGCAGGTGCATTACATAAGCCAAATGGCATGCGGCGAAATGCAAATGTGCCATAAGGACATGTAAATGTCATTTTTTCTGGTCTTCCGGTGCAATCATGATTTGATTGTACCCAGAATAACCATCTAAAAAGCAATAATAATCATAACCTGCTAGACGATCTAACATCATATCTATAAAAGGGAGGGGAAAATGATCCTTTCGAGTGGCATCATTAAGTTTTCTATAATCATTGCATATTCGCCACCCGGTAACAATTCTAGTAGCAATCAATTCCTCATTCTCATTTTTCACGACTGTTTACCCCCTTTTTTGGCACCACTTGTACCAGACTTACCCATGAACTATCAGATATAGCATAAATGATCCCAGCATCTAACCATTTCAACATTTCCTTCCTAAGCACATCTTGCATGATAGGGTTTAGTCGTCTTTGGTTTTGCACTGATGGTTTATAAACATCTTCCATCCGAATTTTATGCATTACAATGGATGGACTTATGCCTTTTAAATATATTTTATAGACCATCCAGTGCCGACTTATGTTTTCGTAAAACCCTTAACAATTTATCAAGTTGAGTAGGAGTGAGAAGAGATGAAACGACACGGATTTGCATTATTCCATCCTAAGAAATGCATATTTGAGGTGTTCGGGTAATTGCTTGAGTTCCTTGAGTCGACATTCTTTGCAAGAAAGGGTCACGCACGGGTTAGTGCTCGGGCTATGGGTCGGGTGCATGATCCCCTATCCTCAATTCTCAATTCGGCATCACGCACGGGTCGCCGGGTGCGTGCTCCAGCACACGGCCCGTGCGCCCTTTAGGGTTCTCAACCATCGCTTCGGCATCACGCACGGGTCATGCGTTGCTGTAAGTTTTGCTCCTTTATTTCTGACTTTGCGTTCTCGCCTCTTGCGCTCCTAGGTAGTTCCTGCATATGATCTAAGGCACAAACATAGTCGTACAAATCTTGGTGATCAAAATCAAGTACAACACTCGACATTGAGCATGAGTGGGTTAGACCAAATTCCAAATCATCTGTAGACAATGTATGATCAACATAATCCTCAATGCATGAACTAACTATATACAAAAAATTACAATTCTCCACCGTATCATGAAATTTCATTGCCTTGTATATAGAAAATAAAACGTGCTCATCATTAACACGTAAATTGAGCTCTCCTTTTTGTACGTCTATTAAGGCTTTACCGGTGGCAAGGAATGGACGTCCAAGTATCAGTGGAACATCACGATCTTCTTCCATATCAAGAACTAAGAAATCCACAGGGAATATAAATTTATCAACTTTTACCAGCACGTCTTCTATAATTCCCTTTGGATATGTAAGTGACCGGTAAAAAATAAAAATTGCAATGTCACGTGGTTGGCTTCACTTCGCCTAGTCCAAGCTTCACGAAAATGGACAAAGGCATCAAATTAATACTTTCCCCAAATCACACAACTCTTTATTAAAGAAGTTACCACCAATGGCACTGTGCCCGAAGGGGGAGAATTTTTTGCTTTGGGATGGCGCACGGGTTACCTGTGCGCCTTACGGGAAGGAGGCAAATAAGAGCAGTTTAAACACTGCTCTTTTCATTCCAACTCTTTCAAACGCACGCCCCTTCCCAAATTTTTCCTTGTGATCGAAAATTCTTGGAGTCTTCATCTAAAATCCCACATATAATCCACTTCCCCATCATATTAGGACTACAAATTGCATTGCATTCAAGTTTTGATTAAAGAAATTGGGGAAAAAGCACATAGGGTTCAAGTTCTTCCCTTTGAGTTGAATTTCGAGAATTCCGGTAAGAACATCGTTTTTCCTTGTGAATTTCTTGTAACTTATGTGATGGGAATCATGATTGGTGCTTGCTTTGATATTTTTGCTATGAATTGAATGAGTTATTCTTTAAGGCAAATTATCGAACACCTTGTGGGGCTTGTACAATTTAGACAAATTTGAATGAATTGTTGATGAATTGGGCATGCATTATGATTGTTAGAGCTTTCGATTAATGCTTCCCTAGTGTGGCCATAATTGTTGATTTTTTGGAGGTGCTTGATCGATCAAAGTGATATATGAAGTCATTACGCATCATGTAATTTGTTGGCCTAAATTCATCAATATGTGCTTGCCATTGATCTTGTTGGGATGCTAATAGAGTTTATTTCAGGTACCAATTCTATCATGGCTGACAGAAGGAATCCCCAAGATGGAAGGAGACGTGCGCGCGCGGCGGCACAACGAGACGAGGCACCGCAAGAGGTAGACCCAAACAGCCCCACGACATATGGGGTTGTATTAACAAACGCAAATGACATTGAGAGGTGGAATCGCCTGGTTGGTCACCAAATATATCCATCCCGATATGCCGATGACGATTGTACCCAAACTTTGGGGATACATGAGGACGTTTGGCGTCTCTTCGCAAAGGTAGGGTGGACCAATTTCATGAGCCGAAGGTGGCCGACATTTAAACAATTCACGTTGGAGTTTTTGAGTACCGTCGAAGTACTCAAACAAGGAGGGGCTTTTGAACCGTTTGAAATATGTTTTCAGTTGGGGAATGTACATAGGCAGCTATCTATCACCCAACTGAACACCATTGTTGAAACGCCACAGACGGGGCCTATGCTATATTCCGCACGAACCGCCAAAGCCTCTTGGATCTGGAATCCAGTTTTCCGGTACATACAACGCGTGACTTCATCCTCCGTGTTTACACGAGAAAATGTTGGGGGGATGACTAAAAGGGAGTTGTATCTATTATGGTGTATGCTCACAGATACACCCTACAACACAGCCGCCTATTTCGCAGAGCAAGTTGAGCAGTTGGTTAGGCGAGATGGGGGTGCTATTTCTATAGGGGGTCTGATTACCACTATTGCCCGACATTTCAACATCAATTTTAGAGGCTTGGAGCCTATACCGGGCAGCCCTCGGGTTAATTTGGCATCTCGCACCACATGAAAAAGGTCTTTGCATTTCCATTCCTAACCCGAGATACACCACAATGATGGATACCTTAGCGGACACCACCAACTTCCCGCTTAACTCGAGGCACATAACAGAGTTATGGATGCTATCGAAACAAGGAAAAGGCGCGAGTTGAAGGCTTCCGAATGTAGAGGATATGGTGGTGGAAGAAGAGGAGATACACAAACAAGAAATGGGAATAGAACCACATCACCCTCAAATTGGGTATGACATTCCCGAGTCCTCACGAGGAAGAAATCCCTCACATAGTTGGGATCCTACCGGAACTTCTTATGGTGGCGAGTCCCAACACGGCAATGAATTCCACGACATGCTTTACGCATTTGGGGAGGACTTGCGTCACCAAGGGGAAGAGTTGCGGCAACATCGGGATGATTTCCATGCATTTCGGGAGGACTATGATCGGAGGAACTTGGAACTCGAACAAAGATATTTGGTCCAAGAACAGCGGTATGTGGTTCAGGAAGAGAGGTATGCGGCCCAGAAGCAAAGATACGTGGCCCAGGAACGAAGGGAGTTGGAGACGTGGCAAGTAATCCAGCAGATACAAATGTGGCACATTTCACAAGGCCACTTCCCGCCACCACCTCCACAGTAACTCAGGTATACCTCCACTTTTCATTATTGAAATTCTATTTTTCCCCTTTAGGACAACATAATTTCATTCAAGTTTGGGGGGAAAGGTAGTATTTTAATACATGAAAAGTGTGGATAGTTAAAAGAAAAAAATTCATTGCATTGTTGTGTGTTTTCATATAGTTGCATATAGAGCATTCTAGGTTGCATTGCATTAGAAGCACGTTTACGACTTTAGCACGTTTATTGCTTTCATAGATGTTAGAGAGTGAGTTGACCGGGCATGATGCAACTTGTTGTTTGTGTGTTGATTGAAAATTTGTATTGTTGGGATTGGATGTTAGGTATGAGTTGATTGAGCCTTGAATAGATAACATTGAGCATGTTGATATGAAAACTTGGTTTGATGTTTTGAATTACATATTTACAAGCCTGTGAGCTTTTGAGCCTTTATTGCTTATATCTTATGCAGTCTTGTTGTGATTTGAGTGTATCATTCATGTTGTTAGAATTCTAGAACTTGCTCGGGCATCTCTGTCAAGGCCACATATTGTATGCAAATTGTGAATGTCATTAAAGGCCATCTTTGCTAGCCTTTCAAGCCTTTTGCTTACCTAAAGATGTTGAAATTCCTAGTTAGCCAAGTTGAGCCTATTGCCTATTTATTTGATAACCACAAATTTAAGCCTTGAACTTGATATATCCGTCACCCTAAACTCGAGTGTATAGCGTTGAGTAAAGGGAATGAATGAGGATTGAATGAGTGGGAATTAAAGAGTTGGATAACTGGGCATATTTAGTTAATTGGAACAAAAGAGGAAGAAAAGGAGTTGAAAAGAAGTGCTGAAAATTCACAAAAGAATCGAAAAAAAAAAAATCGACGTTATAATGTGAATTTTCATATAAACGAACTTGGAGGGCGAAGGATTGTAATTTGAGGCGATCCTCAAAAGAAAGAAAGGAGATGGAAATAAGTAAAGTTGATAAAAATAAGGGATGATTGGAGTAGCATATGGAATTATAATGTAGATGATTGATATGCTCACCGGTCTATATGCTCGAGTTTGAGTCACTTTATCCAAAATTTCCTACCCTAACCAAAGAGCCTTCATTACAACCAAATGAAAAAGTCCTTTTTGATTCACAAATTGCATACATTCTAGTGGTGGAGACATGAGACGAAGTGCAAGCCTATGGTAATCTTGCGACATTGAATTGTTTTGAGCGTAAACACGTCCTATATCCTCGTGATATGAGAGTATACACTTGACTTTGAGAGTTGTAATTCAGAGCATTTCACCAGGTTTCGTTGATGCGTGCCCTTTGATTAGATATTTGAGTCTTGATTGGTTTGTTGTTTGACATTCATAACGAACAATATGGATTTCCTTTTGGTTTCTTTGTGTGCGCTTTCATTCTTATCTCCCTGTTGTGCTTTATCTTGTTTTAAAAATTGTTGATCGGGACGATCAACAGTTTAAGTTTGGGGGATTTTGATAGGTGTGAGTTTTGCATGTATTTTGGGACATATTTATGGCTATTATGGTGAGTAAGCATGCATATACTCGTGTAAAATGTTACGTATTCACTCTTTTGGGAAAAGATATTACACTTTGCTCGTTTTGTAGGAATCTAATGATATTTGAAGCAATTTGAATACAAATACGAGCATCGCAAAGTGGAAACACTAAGAATTGAGTGAGTATACGAAAAGCGAAGTTAGAACGAGTTGAAGTTGAGCGTATATGGAAAATACAGGGAGCGCACGGGTTGGGCGTGCCTTAGGCACCACCCGTGCGCCCCTGAAGGGAGGCATTGAAAGCTACGGCATGGCGCACGGGTAGCCCGTGCAAGGGGCACACGACCCGTGCGCCACTGGGGAGTTGAATTATACCTACGGCATCACGCACGGGTAGCCCATGCAAGGAGAACATGACCCGTGCGTGTTTGGCAAAAAGTAAAGGCTTTGCTACGGGATGACGCATGGGTAGCCCGTGCAGGAGGCGCACAACCCGTGCGTCTGCGCTGGAATGCCACATTCTGAAGCACTTTGCCCTAAACTTGAAAAGGGGTATAAAAAGGCTTTTTAGGGGCGCACACCAGGGATATTCTGACATTTTGGGATCTACCACACAAGACAAAGGTCATTTCTTGGAAGAAGACATCAAAGAGACAATCGGGTTGCATCGGAGCTTGAGGAACGGAGATATATCGCGAGATTGTCGACTTTCCTAAGTTTTTCTTACTTCTCTTGTAGTTTCAATCTTTCATTTTTAGTTGTCATGGCTATGAACAATTTGTTTATGAGTTGTTTAGAAATCATGTGTAGCTAAACTCTTTAGATTTCGAGTTTTGGAAGTAGATTAATGAACTCTTGTTGGATGTTTTAATCTTAGTTGAAGTTATTGTCTTGAAGCCTATTTGAGTACTTGGAGCTTATTTTTGTTTTATCACTTGATCAATGATTTAACTTGTTTGATATATTGATTCATAATTCGAGAGATGAGTTTCAATATTAGATCTTGAGTACTTGACACAAATATTTGCATGAATCGAGAGGTTTGTAAATATTTGTGAGGACAATTGATCTTTTGAACTTTTGGGAGTTGAATGCTTCATGTTGAGTAGAGATGCTAGCATAAGTATCTCAATCTACGTTTTATATGCATCTCTAGAGGGAGGATAAAATATCTTTGTGATCGTCTTATAGGAATATTGATAATAACTTGGCTTTGATTAAATCGGACAATAAGAGGGATATTAATTGAAACCTTAACTCGGGAATCCGTCTCATCATCTTGATACTTCTATCATTTGTATTATCTTATTCTTGTGCTTTAGTAGTCTAGATTATCTTAATCTCACAACAACAATCATCAAATTACGATCGTCTAAGTAAAAATAAGGCTATCTTAGTTCAATATTTAGCGCACAAATTTATTAGTCTCCGTGGATACGACCTTGCTACCCTTTATTTTTAGCTCACCGTCAAGCCTTCTTCTCCGAGAGCTAAAAAATCCTTTGACTGGGAACTTGCCTGCACACACGCACAAACGTTGTCCCAGGGAGGTCCCTCCTGTTAGTCCAAGTGGCTACAATAATCTAGAGGGGGGTGAATAGATTATGCCGGTTTTTCAAATTCCGCCCTCTTTTTCGAGTGAACAAGCAAAGATAGAAACTATAAATGTGGAAAATAAACAACACACGTTAATTTAAAGAGTTTCACACCACCTAGGGACTACGTGATCTACCACCCCAGTATATCCGGGATGGGTTTAGAAAAAGAAAAAGAAATTTTATTAATTACCACAATTAATACAACACCACCTTTTGAGGATTACCACAATCCTCTTACAACACCTTCAAGGAAATTACCACAATCTTCCTTCAACACCTATGAAGAGTACCACACTCTTCAACACCTAAGATCACCCAAGTGTGCTCTTACCGCAAGAACAACAACAAGGATATCTTGTTTTGGATGATGGACAAAATTCAAGATTACAACTCGATAATGATAATATAAATATTGAGTCCAAGTGTAATCAAGAATGAAAAGCCTAGACCTCAAGAATGTGCAAGTGAAAGTACTTAGGCTAATACAACAAGAGTTTTTTGACAAAGTGTTTGCTTGTATGCTTTTGCTTGTATGTTGTGTTGTGTCTTGTTGCTTGAATGGTTCCTCTATTTATAGAAGAGGTCTTTGATTGATTTCCAGACATTGGCTCCTTCTTGGAGAGTGATTTATGCAAAAATAATGCAATTAAAATCAAGATATAGTTGTTAGAAATTAACCCCTTAAATTGGGGAAAAGTTGTCTGGAAACCCAATGGATAGTTTGTTGTCAAAAACATATAGCGACCGGTCGCACAGATGGAAGGATTTGAAAATGTTCCACGAAAAATACACAGGGGGATCAGTCGACATAGGAACCGACTGGTCGACCCCCCTATTAGACCGGTTGAGGTTCCTTAAATATCAATACAGAGAGTTCTGTATTTTCAGGGCTTGATTCTGTCACCGGTCGCCCTAAGGTCGACGGTCGCCCTCCCCATAATTTCTTCTATCCCGTTTTCTGTTTTGAAAATCGATTCAGACACAGGATGCCCTATAGGGCGACCGGTCCAACATGAGACAGAAGTGTTGTCCAATTTTTGTCGAAAATAAACTTCAATAAATACTCCGAAAAATTAGTAAAAGCATTTTATATCGATCGGGAGTATTTTGGACAACATTTAGAAACATTATTTTGGTGTAAAAATACTTTTAAATAAAATCATCAAAATCATGATAAAAACATTTATCTAACACCTCCGATGCTCAAGTTAGCACAGTAAACAAAATAATAAAATAGTAAATGAATACTGAATTAAAATGCGTAGGAGAATTATCCATTAATTTACTTACAGATAATAGGAGGGACCTTTTTATACCTAGGAGATGTGCCCCGTGGGCCGTGTAGGAGAATTCGGCCTATGGAAATCGGCTTATAGGCCAGTCCCGGACACCTTTGGGCCGGACTATTTAGTTAAAAGTCTATTGGGACAATTAATATTAAATAAATATATGAACTGAATTATATATTAATTAATTAAATGTTGTTTTTGCCCCCAACACATTAAAGATTGATTGGTTATTATTCAATTGCAATATGATTTTTATAATTGCGGTAAATGAATCTTATATGCACCATTATCATGCATACATGATATCTTTTTAGCACACTAAGTAGTTTGCTCAAGTAAAAAAGAAATATTTTTGCTTTCAATTAAATAAATATTGTTTTCCTCAACCCCAACCACTTGTTAGATAAATGTTTTTATCAAGATTTTGATGATTTTATTTAAATGAGTTTTTATACCAAAACAATGTTTTTATATGTTGTCTAAATACTCCTAAATGATTTAAAATATTTTTACTAATTTTTGGAGTATTTCTTAGAGTTTTTAATTTGATTAAAATTGGACAACACTTTTGATGATTTTGTTTATATTGGTTTTTACACCAAAACTATGTTTATAAATGTTGTCCAAATACTCCCAAATGATTTAAAATGTTTTTACTAATTTTTTGGAGTATTTCTTGAAATTTATTTTTGGAAAAAAATCGGACAACACTTCAAATTGGAGAAAGTAATACTTCGCCCAAATGGTCGATTGCACACCAAGAAAAGAAAACACGAAACAGAACATGCAGGACTTAAAAAAAGGGAGGGGGACCGGTCCAGGGGAGGCCGATGCCGCAAACATGGGCGACCGTCGCACCCCTCCGACAAGATCGCACCCCCGCAACCCCTACCGGATTGCACTATTTTTTTCAAACGGTCGAAATCTTTGGGGCAATGGTCGCCCTATGATATTTTTGTGAATGACAAAATGATCATTTGAATTCTTTGATGATAAAGAAGATTTACTTTTCAATTTTGTACAATATTTCTACATCTTGTGATCTTCTTTTTGTAGACAAAAGTGAAGATATAGGAGCCTATGTTGGGAGCCTATGTTGGTGAAGCTTCCCTATAAATAGAGGATGAATTGAAGACACAAGATAACACACACAAGCAAAATACACAACAAGAAATTTGCAAATTGTTCAAGCTTTCATTTTTACATTCTTGTTGTAATAGCCTAAGTACTTTCACTTGCACATCTTTGAGGTCTAGGCTTTTTGATTCTTGATTACACTTGCACTCAATCTTTGTATTGGTTTCATAGAGTTGTAATCTTGAATTTTTGTCCATCATTCAACACAAGACATCCTTGTGAGTATTCATGTGGTAAGAATACACTTGGGTGATCTAGGTGATAGGTGTTTGAAGAGTGTGGTACTCTTCAAAGGTGGTGAAGGAAGATTGTGGTAATCTCCTTGAAGGTGTTGTAAAGAGGATTGTGGTGATCCTCAGGTGTTGTATTAATTGTGGTAATTAATAAAATCTTTTTTTCTTTTTGAAATCCATCCAGGAGATCTTTGGGGTGGTAGAGGATTAGGCCCTAGGTGGGCTGAACCTCTTTAAATCAACGAGTGTTGTTTAATTTCCGCATTTACATTCTTGTCATTTACTTGTTGATTCGAAAAAGAGGGTGATTTGCCAAAAATCGGCATAATCTATTCACCCCCCCTCTAGATTATCGTAACCACTTGGACTAACACCACTGAGCTTATTTAGCTCACCCAAATGTTTTTATAAAAATTATTCAGAGACCCTCGATATTTTAAGAGTGATGAGACCGACACAAGACTTCCAGATCAAGATTGACTCAACGTAGTTGTTTCCTTCTCAAGGACTTATCCATTAGCGCTTGAACAATATAACTATTTTATTTTGTAATAGTTATGTAACTTGTAATTATACTTTAAATTGTATATTATAGATTTGTAAACTTTCGTCGAATTTATGATATTAGTTGTTTGTTTTAAATAATAGAACTTGATGAGACTAAGTTTATGAATATCGAAAGTAATACTTCGTTGGATGTTATTCTATTTTATTGGGTTATAAAGTTGAGGCATGACTAGGTTTGGCAGGTTAAGGTCAGAACCAAATAACACGATAATAAACATGTTTAGTTAGGGTTAACTTCAAATGACAAGATTAACCCGTTTTGTCAAATTCTGTTACTATTGCTATTTGTTTTCAATATTTTTGATTGACTGAATATTTGGTTAGTATAATGGTTATAGTTTAAAAAAGGTATCTGAGAAACGGTATTTTATTAATTAATATATAATATATAATTTATTTTCTATATGTTTATTTAATATTAATTGCTTAATGGGCTCTTAATAAATAAACCGGTCCAATGGTGTCCGGGTCTGGCCCATCAGTCAATTTCTCCAACACAGCCAATGAGGCCCATCTTCCCGGTAAAATGTCTCTCTTATTATCTGTAAGTTAATCAATTTATTATTCTCCTACACATTTATTATACAGTATTCGTTTACTGTTTATTCTCTCGTTCACCATGATGACTTGAGCGTCGGAGAGGCCTCCCTGGGCAACTCAAGGGGACCCTCTAATGTTTATGTATGTGTGCAGACAAGTTCTCAGTCGAAGGATTTTCTAGCTCTCGGAGAAGAAAACTTGAAGATT
Organism: Rehmannia glutinosa; assembly: GCA_016081115.2. Classification (NCBI taxonomy): domain Eukaryota; kingdom Viridiplantae; phylum Streptophyta; class Magnoliopsida; order Lamiales; family Orobanchaceae; genus Rehmannia; species Rehmannia glutinosa. The sequence continues at coordinate 61,343,921 of CM071930.1, read as the reverse complement.
TTTCCCTCGGGAAGAGGAAGACGAGAAGACTTCCCCTCGGGAAGAGGATTTTGGACAACCCAGTTGACTTGGAGTGATCTGCCCTAAGAAGCACCATCAGTATCAAATGTATGTAAATATAATTAACTCATACAATTCATATAACTCATACAAAAAGATGAGTTATTTAGTTATTTAGTCATTTCGGATCGATCCAAAAAACACAATAATAAATAGTTCGAGTTATGATTGAAAAACCTGCCATGAATAATTAAATACGTCGGATTAGAGTTGAGAAATCTGACATGATTGTGGTGGCCCAACAAATTTTGGGATGAGATCTTCTATTCCATGATAGTGTTTCATCTCTTATTCCACCACACGGATGATTGTCATGTGAATAGAAGTTATCATATTAAAACCCCACAATCCACAATTTATGCATGATTTATGCTCCAATAATATGGTAACTTTTATATACATGACAATTATCCGTGCGGTGGAATATGAGATGAAACATCATCTTGGAATAGAAGATCACATCCGACAAATTTTGGCGTACGTAGTTAAATAGATATGAAATAAACATTTTCAAAATTTTAACACTTGTACAGTGTACGTATTTCACGTTAATAAACTCTGTTGAAGTCTAATGAAACACGGCTAACACATATGCTAAAAATGGTGGCATTTATCCACCAGCTAAATGTTCATTAATATTTCATTAGAATATCAGCAAGTTAGCCAAGTGTTTGAAAAGTACATGTGAACAACACTCTTTCAATTTTCACATTGAAATTCACAAGTATCTGTGCATTATAATTTACTATTATCAAATATAAGCCTATTTTTTCCACAAGCATTCACACAATCAGACTAATAAGAACAAGTCAAGAAAAGTACTTAAATATCAACTTTACCCAATGTATTTTGGTGTTTTTGTATATTTCCAGCCTGCAAATCAATTTCTCCCAAGGTTCATGGACAAATACTAAAATCCACACTGGAACAAACAAAACAATCTAAAAAAAAACCTGCTGATAAATAAATGATCACTGATCTTCTTAGAAAGCCGGCTTAAGACAAAAAATGCTCACAAAATACAACTAAATGTAAATATTAAATTATACGGTGGTCCTCAACTCGAATAATTAGCTAGTAATGATCTCTGCGCCGAAAATGAATATGTTCAAGCTTTTAACATGAGCTTGAACAAAGACTGTTTCAATTAAAACTCATAATTAAAATCTTTCTACTTGGCAGAGCCATTGGCGCCCGATGAGGCTGCTGCCGAGGGGTTAAGTTCATCCCATGCGTCAATCCATGTGACCATCGCATCGGCCAGCTTATTGAAATATTCATCCACCTTACCAAGCTTCGCCTTGACTTGCTTGGAGATTTCAATGTAGCATTTTTGAACTGTGGTGCAGTCCTTGGGAAGGACAACGGATTGGAAAAACGGGATTAGCTCCTCCTGCCAGTAGATACCCTTGTATTCCTTCTTAAGATTCACAAATGGGTTGCTAGCTTTGCTGTGCCAAATGTACGGCAAACCAGTCTTCACTCCCAAACCCAAGTGGTCGCAAATCACCTATAAAAGGAAACATCAAACGCCCTTATATATATTGAACCTCCAAAATGTCAATGCAGATGTAAAAACAATAGGGTACTATAACGTCAATGCAGATGGAAAAAACAATAGGGTACTATACCAAAACTACCCCTAAGTTTAACCTAATTACAAATGAATTTTTGAAACACCCATTTGGGACCAAAATTGCACAAATTAAAACTTATAGGACTATAATTGCACAAATCAAAACCTTACGGGACCAAAGTTGACACCTATGATATTTATACTATAGGACCAAAACTACTAACGCCCCATAGTTATGGGACCAATTTTTCAATTAAGCCGTTTTGTAATAAGACTGAGCCTCAAGCGCATTTTTTATACAATATTCAAAGTCTACCTTAGTGCACCAACCAGCCCACATGTCGTCAGAAGGCGTCCGATCGGCTGGCCATCTCCCATAAGTCCAAAGTACATTGCAGGGCCAATCAATTCACGGTTGAAAGCCAGATTCATGCCACACATCGGGAACAGGGTTCCCTTAGGAATACTCATTACCGCATCAACATACCTGAAAATCACAATATATTATCAGTCATCTTAATAATGAAGGTACCACCACCAGAAAAAAACTCGAGTCGAGAGAGTTCTCTATACCTAGTGTTCCTCTCACGTGGCTTAACAAGTTGAGTGGGTGCGTCATAATCAGGGATGTTGAGCCAAAGGCCGTGCGAAACGGCAGTTGGTACGCCTTCGCGAAGGCTGAAGGGGTATCCTCGTACAAAGTCTGTGCCATCACGGTAGGGATCATACAGGGTGTTGAAAAAAAATGGAGTTGATGGGGACAAAAGGTTCTTAATGTGCTGCTCAAGTGCATTAATTTCCTTGCCGGATGGATCTTTAGCAACCTGGGTAACAATAAATGAGTAAATAAAGATATAAAAAACATCTACCAAATCAACTGTCCCCTAATTTAAAATCAATGTCATGTATAGATGTATGAACACAAAGGCTGCATAGTAGCTTTGATATTTTCTTAGGGATAATTACAGAATACCTCTGAGGTTTGGGCTAATTACAAACAAATCCAGAGATTTATGAAAATTACCAAGACCTCCGTAAGGTTTGAATTTGTAAAAGGTCATTATCTGTTCTGTTTATAAGACCCCAGCATTCAGATTATCAAAAACCTTAAAGAAACGATCTGCATAAATTCAATTGACAAAATTGACCAACCAACCAACCAAATTAGCTGGAATTTTGAGGATTAAAATGCCAAAAACAAATATGATTGCTAGTTTTTTTGAAAAAACTTTGTGATCAGATAATAATTGAGTAAAACGTAAACCTTTTAAAACATATTTAGCTTTAGAGGCCAAAAGCTTAAAATGATCAGATCTCTAATCTGAAATAGGACTAGAGTCAGATCTCAAAGTACGTCAATGTAGGAAAGCAAACGTTTTTCTCAAAAATCAATTACAAAGGCCGTTAAATTCCAAATCAAGATTTCAGAAAGCAACAGTCCCCAAAATAAAATAAAAAAAAATCCTATTTAACAGCCAAACATATTCAATTTAAACACCATATATAAAGATGCGTTTTTGTTAACAAAAAACCAAAAAATTCACCAACCTTCGGATCAAAATCCAATCTTTGATCCCCCCATGAACATAAAAACAAAAGATTCGGAGCCCAAACCAAAGAAAGCAGAATTCTAAAGAAAACAAAATCATGATCCAAACCAACACTCTAAACACACACACTGGCAAAAAAAAATCAGAGAGGTTGTGAATCTTACAAAGCAATCATCATCAATGGTGAAAATATACTTCTTCTTAGAAACCATGTATCCAAAGCAACGGCAAGCAGAATCCTTGAAGGAAATACAGTTTGCCTTAGGACCCAAAATCTTGTTAATGTCATTCCTATTGTAGAGCTCATAATCAAACCCCTCTGGCACCTTAATAACTTTGGAAGGATCTCCATCTTGAACTATGATTAGATGATACGGCTGGAAAAACGGCCGCCACATCTCCAAGAAATCAAGGTTTCTAATGGTCGGAATCACAATGTCTAGCTCATCTTTCAGCAGCGGTGTCGAGGATTTCGAGGCTGCCATTGTTAAGATTTACAAGGGTTTTTTCTTTCTTGCGTTTCTCTTTCTGGGTTTCGGATTTTTTGAGGTTTTGGTCGGGGGGAGAGAGAGGGAGATGGAGATCTTGTGTTGAGAGAAGTGGAGAAAGGTGTGAATTTGTAAGAGAGCGTGTTGAATGTGAACTCCTGAATCAAGTGCGTGGGTAGCACGTGAGAGAGAGAGAGGATGGGTGATGCTTTCCGTGCGACGGATTGTAATTTTAGGGTAAAAAAACGATAATTTTAGTATAAAATGTTATATTTTCAGTATAAAAAGTGATATTTTATCTGAATATACTTAATTTTAGTGTATTCAGAGAAGATATTACTTTTTACACCAAAAGTATCACTTTTTACACTAAAAGTATCACCCGTCATACCGTGCGACCGTCTTACACAAATTTTTGTCATTTATTATGGGTGTCAAATCAGATTGTGTTTCTTGTTTGCGGGTCATAATATGACATGGGTATTATATATTTTACACGAACCCGAACACAACATGTTTAATTATCCGTGTCAAAATACACAACACAAACATAATTTTTTTTAAGACACGGATAACCCTACACGACACAAAATACCTATATAATTTAAAATTTGACCCACAAAATTCAAAATAAAAGAGAAAAATCCTAAAATTACAAATAAAATACATTAAAATACTACAAAATATATTCAATAATTTATCCAACATCATATAACCAACTAAAATATTACAAAATATGAAAATAACATGTTACTATACAAAAAATGGGATAAATAAGTTAATTGTTTTGACATGCGGGTCGACCTGACCTGATCTATTTTTTTCTTGTGTTAACCATGTCCAACCCGAATTTGACTCGAACCCGCGAATGGTTGTACATATACTTGCTAAATATATGTTAGGTTATTGTGTTGTGTCACAAATTGACGCCCCTAGCATTTATTTATTTATTTTAATAATTTACTGTTATAATTCGAATTATACTTATCGATTATCATTTCGGTATTATTTGTTTCAAATTTATACAAACAGATTTTGTATGCATAAGTCAAAAAATAAGGGGAAAAAATAAAAGAGATGTATGAGTTATTAAAACAATAAGTAAATAATTTTTTAACATATTGATAACCAAAAAACGATCGAGAAACCAAAACAGAATATATAACACAAAAACTTCTCTCAGACGGTCTAACAGGCCAAAATCCGTTCGACGAATCACAAAAACCGACCCGATGGCCTTTTTATAAAATTAGCAATGACGTTTGTTTGTAATATCCAAGGACCAGTATTAGCAGTCCTCTAAAAAGTATTTGTACATAGTTCATTTGAAAGTATTATTTTTGTAATATTGGACAATGATATAGTATCACGAGAGTGCTGAAAAATATTAAGTTTTCATCTGAAAAGTATTAATAGTACATCTCAAAAGTATTAGTTAGTAGTTCACTAGAAAATATATTTAATATTCCCCCATAAAGTAGTAGTTCTTTCCGTCAAAAGTATTAGTCATCCTCGTGAAACATATTAGTAGTTCCATTGAAATTGTTTTAGTAATTCCTCTAAAAAGTATTAATTTTTCTAATAAAAAGTATTAGTAGTTCCACTAAAAAGTATTAGTAGGTCCCCTAAAAAGTATTAGACATTTTGTTGGGTCGTTGGGACTGGGCTGGGCTGAGTAGCTGGGGCTAGGTTGCTGGGTTCGCGGGTCGAGTAGATATGTTAGGCTGGATCCATCTAACCGTTAGACCGTCTAACAGGAGACTACCTCAAATATAAATATATGAAGAAGAAAATATATTTAGTGATGCATGAAATAGTTTTTTGAGACAAAAAAAAAGAAAGGAGTTTTGGGTAAATAATGAAGTGCATTGATTGGTGCTTGTAAATACATAATGTTATTGTTTGCCTTTGTTTTGCTTATTTAATTTCCATGTTATTGCGTATAATCAGGGACGTAGCTTTCTACGGCCCAGTGCGGTCCAATGACCGCACTGAAAATTTGGGCTAAGCAAAAATTATTTATTTGGCCCAAATAATTTTGAATAAACCCTGTTATATTTTGGGTTGGACCACACTCAAAATTGGTCCAGCCCATAAAAAAAAAGCTGATACATTAATAAAACTAAAAAGCCCACTTGATCAAAAAAAAAAAAACTAAAAAGCCCACCCATCCCTTAAAAAATGAAAAACTAAAAACCCCAATGGCCCAACTAATCTCTAAATAATTTAAAACAAAAAGTGACATAAGAAAAAGAAAAAGAACACGCACGATGGGCCGATACCACGAGAAAGAGAACAGAAAAGAAAATTAAAACCTGGGGGCTAGTGGTGTGGATGGAAGTCGCCGTCTGACTGGGAGGGAGGGCTCTGTTAAGTTTGCTCTTTGGTCCCTTTTCCTTGTTTGCTGCCAACAACAGACGATCGGAAGCTCGCCGGCACCCGGAAGAATTGAAAATTTTGTATGTGGTAAACTATCATTTTAAACTTTTAATTTGTAAAGCCCTATTTTTTTTTTAGTTTAGACTTTAATTGGTAAAGCCCTAATCGCCGACTAAGTGTTTTTATTGAGATGTTCCTATATGGGTTTTTATTTTAATTCTTGTGGTTCTTATTTTTTTGGACAAATTTTGGTTTTGAATTTTTATTTTTGGTGGATTATCGGGCTCTTTTTGTAAATCGAGAAGAGTCCCTAAGTAGTGGAATAAAATGTGTGTTCTAATTTGCAAGACATCTAATTGACCTAAGCCACAATTTTTTTGCTGTTGGGCTATTTTCTCTTTGATGGAGCTATATATAAGTGTAGTCATTATTTTCCTTACAAAAAATGAGAGGTGTTTGTGATTTAGTGGATAGTTAACTTTTTGGGATTCAATAGGCTAAATTGGTGATTGTGAAAGCAAATATGTTAACTAGAAATATATACATTTCACAAGCATTTAACTAGAAAGTGTCAGGTTTGGGAAAATTTCAATTTGATTTAGTGGATAATCATATCCTTGGAATTATGTTTGATTTATATTTCTTGTTGGATTTTGTAGATTATGGAGAGATATTTTAGAAAAAGAACTCTTGAAGAAAGTGTAATCAGAGAAATCACAAATAGAATTTTGAAAAGTATAAGCAATGCATCAGAGGCTACAAATAGAGTTGAGGATGATTCAAACACAATTGAGAAAAACTCAAGTATGCTTGTTGAATTCGATGCTGCACACCTTCCCTATGATCCTGGACTTAGGATTCCAATTGCAAGCTACAATCCTAAAATTAGAGATCAAGTTCGAAGAGTATATTTGCAAAAAGGTCCTTGCCAACCTACAGATCATGCATTTCCAAAACGTAAATTTGGAGCAAGCACATACAGAAGATTCAACTCTTCATGGTTTTCTGAATTTGGTGATTGGTTGGAGTATAGTATATCAAAAGATGCCGCTTATTGTCTCTCTTGTTATTTGTTTAAACCAAATAAAGGAAAACAATCAGGAGGCGATGCATTTGTTAGCGAGGGATTCACTTATTGGAAAAATAAAGAAAGACTTACAACTCATATTGGGCATCATGATAGTGAGCACAATCAAGCTCGAATGAAGTGTGAAGCATTAATGAACCAAGATCAACATATTCAAACAGTTTTTCACAAGCAATCAAAACAGGCAAAGGATGATTATCGAAATCGCTTGTATGCATCGCTAGATTGTACTCGACTTTTGTTGCAACAAGGATTAGCTTTTCGGGGTCGCGATGAATCAGAGAGTTCACGCAATCCAGGTAATTTTCGTGTTCTGTTGAAATTTTTGGGTGATCATAATGATGTTATTAAAGGTGTGACATTGGAAAATGCTCCTAAAAACAACAAGTTAACTTCACCTGACATTCAGAAGGATTTAGTTAGTGCTTGTGCTGCTGAAACAATAAATGTTATCTTGAAAGATCTTGGTGATTCATTATTTTCCATTCTAGTTGATGAATCTCGTGATGTGTCGACAAAGGAGCAAATGTCAATTGTTTTACGTTATGTAGACAAAAGTGGACATATAAATGAACGTTTCATAGGGATTGAACATGTCACTAGTACCACATCAATCTCACTTAAGGCTGCCATTGATAAGATATTTTCTAGATATAATTTGAGCATATCAAGACTGAGAGGGCAAGGATATGACGGGGCTAGTAATATGCAAGGAAAGTTTAATGGTTTAAAAGCACTTATTTTAAAGGAGAACCCATGTGCTTATTATATACAGTGTTTTGTTCATCAACTTCAACTAGCTCTTGTCGCCGTGGCAAAGAAAAGTATTCCAGTTGCTGAATTTTTTCGTGTTGTTATTGATGTGGTAAATGTTGTTGGAGGATCTTGTAAACGTTCTGATCTCCTTCGAGAAAAACATTCAAACTTTATTATTGAAGGATTGAAAACAGGTGAGGTTTCAAGTGGTCGGGGACTTAATCAAGAAAGTAGTCTTCGGCGTGCTGGAGATACACGTTGGGGTTCTCATTATAATTCTTTGATCAGCTTGCTTTCCATGTTTTCTGCTGTGGGTGATGTTCTTGAAATGATTTATGAAGATGATTCCTCTTCTTCTGATCAGAAGTTAGAGACATTTAATTTGTCAAAGTCGATACATTCTTTTGATTTTGCATTCAATTTACACATGATGAGAATTGTATTAGGAATTTCAAGTGAGTTGTCACAGGCACTACAGTTGAAAGATCAGGATATTGTGAATGCAATGGATTTGGTGAAAGTTGCCAAGCGACGACTTCAAGTGTTGAGAGAAGATGGGTGGGATTCATTTTTAGATGATGTTTGTAATTTCTGTCAAAAACATGACATTGATGTTCTCAAAATGGATGATATGTATATGCGCAATGATATCCGTGGTCGTCCATAACGTAATGCACCAAAGTTAACAAATTTACATCACTATCGTGTGGATTTATTCTATGCCGTTGTTGATTTGCAACTACAAGAGTTGAATGACCGATTCTCGGAGGTAAGCACGGAGTTATTGCTTTGTGTAGCTTGTTTATGTCCACAAGATTTGTTTTGTGCGTTTGATAAGAAGAGATTGATTCAACTTGCCGAGTTTTATCCACAAGATTTTTCAAGAACAGATATCAATAAGCTTCATGATCAACTTGATACTTATATTTTTGATATGCGTTCTAACAACGCATTTAAAGAGTTGAAAGGCTTAAGTGATCTTGCAGAGAAGTTAGTTGAGACAAAGAAAAATAAGTTATACCATTTTGTTTATAAGCTTTTGACTTTGTCGTTAATTCTACCGGTTGCCTCCGCTACGGTTGAAAGAGTATTTTCTGCGATGGGCCTTGTGAAGGATAAATTACGCAACCGAATGAGTGACGAATGGATAAATGATTGTCTTGTTTGTTATGTAGAAAGGGATATATGCCACAAACTTGATAATGATGTCATTGTAAAGCGGTTTCAGAGTATGAAAACCCGCAAAGAATTATTGTAAGGTACGACTTTTAAATATGCTTATTTTATTGTAATGTATTTATTTTCTATTTATTAAAATCTTGACTCGACACTCGCCCCGTTAAAATAGAAAATATTTGACCGCACTGACTCAAAATCCTGGCTACGTCCCTGCGTATAATACTCTTATTTGTTGGAAAAAGAGAGGCAACAATAATTAATTTAGTATTAACTAACATCTTTTTTCCAAAATTATTACAAGCTAAAGTCCATACGAATAGAAAACGTTTTCTAGTTTTAGACTTCTTCTCGTACGTGAATTCCACAACTTATTACATCGAAAATTCCCAGTTCAATTGATTTTTCAACTCTAAGTGCAAAAATATTCAACGAATGTGAGGCTAAAAAGGAAAAAAGTTTCATTATTGCATATAATAATGTATTTATTCGTGTCACGATATCGAATATGGATGAACCTTTTATACTTGGGATAATGGATGCATGAATGTAGTGTAATAAAGTAGGCAACTAGGGTTGTAGTGGGCCGTAAATGGTGAATTTCATGGGCTACTCAATACTGGTTTAAGCCCCATGGGCCAATTCTTAATAGTCGGACCCAATAATGAATATTCATGGGTGGATAATTAAATAATGACGTAATTAAATAAAAAAAAGATAAAATTATGATTTTTGCCCTTGTTGAGTGCAAAAATGTCCTTTAATATTTAAAGTATAATTCAGTTTATATATTGGAATAATATTATTAATTGCCCAATAATCAATGGCTACAAATGGAATAACCCGACCCAAAGGGTCTTGACTGGCCCACATGCCACTTTCTCCTACACGACCCACTACCCATGTATGTAAAGGTCCATCCTCTTCATTTGTAAGTTAATCTCTCATAATCTCACTTAATTATTATCCAGTATTCAGTTAATGTCTTATATTCTCTCTCGGTTACTGTACTAACTTGAGCGTCGGAGGGGCTTCCCTGGGATAACCCCGGGGCCTGTCTAACATTTGCGTGTGTGCAGACAAGTTCCCAGTAGGAGATTTCTACCTCGAGGAGAAGAAGACTTCCCTCTTAGGGAGAAGAAGACTTGGACTTATTCATAAACCCTAACTTGGAGTGATCTGCCCTAAAAAACAGCATCATTTTAGCGACGTCTGTGGGAAATAGCTAAAGCACACGAAGATGCAAACCCGATCTCAATCACGTGAAGTCAGATCTCAAGCTGCTGGTCGTGGAGTTAGAGACCAGCAAGAAGAACGACCACTAGAAGACGAGGGGCCAGCCCTCCTCCTTCTGGAGGAGTGTCGCCCCCACCACTACAACCAAGAGGGGCGCCGCCCCCTCTTCCTAGGGGGCCCGTCCCATGAAGAAATTCGCCTGACCCGGACTGCCCTCCAAGCTCTGCTGGATGAAGCTGCCCAAAATGCTTTGAGACATCAAGCTCCGTCCTCAGCCTTTTTCCCCCAGAAGAGCCAGTAGGGGACGGGGAACATGAATAACATCAACACGGTCCCCAAAATAAGAACTAGGACGCCGGTCACCATTCGACTGGTGAGGGCGCGACCTACACTCGCCATCACCCCGGGGCAGGGCGCTCGAGCTTCCTCCAGTAGCGGACTTTCCCTTGGCCTTCTCTTTATCACTCTTCTTGAAGGCCATCAACTCAGCAATGCTATAACTCTCATTTCCTGAAGAACAAACAAGATACAATATCAGAGGACATAAATAGTTAAGTGTACAAGCAAAAGTGAGGAGCAATACAAGGAAGCAAACAATGTTGAGTATCCAGGAAATCCCTAACACTCAGAATACTCCCAAACAACCTTTTTGATCAATAGACCTCTGATATATCCCTACGTGAAATAGCACTACCCCGTGCCGACTTGGCCTCCGAAACCCACTCGTGGGGAAGCTCCAACCGTTATCCCACACATAGAAGAAAATCTCTTTCCACAACCCGCTAGGAGAATAAGCTCCGTAAGGAACTTGCATTGGGAGAAAGGAATTAAATGTAAGAAAGTATCTCCCGAAGACTTTTTGGCATAGAAAAGGGAGTGGAATCCATCTACAGTCGCGAGCATATCCAACTTCCGCATAGCATACTCATATCCCCATATGCACGCATAAGCCTGTGTAACCATCTGTCCAACACATGCTCCTACCGATCTGAGGATCGCTACAAGAAAATTATTCGGAGGAAGAGTGAAGCCAATAGAGAAGCTGTACATATATACCATAATAAAGCCCTCAGGTAAATGAGTAAGTCTTTTCCCCGATCATGGAGCCAAGATACAGAATGCTAAATGGAGCCCCAACTGCTCCTTCAATATACAAAGACACTGGGAGGAAACTTTGCTGACTAACTCTCCTGGGATAACTGCTCGACATCCAGGCGGAGGCCTGTGCTGGTACTTGGTCTGACGGTCGGGGACTCTTCCGGACTGTCCCCCTCGGACTCCTCCCGGGAACCTTATCCCTCGGGCACGAATCCGACTGAAGCTCTACTCCCCCTCACCATCATAACATAACTCTGGAGCTAGAGGGGGAGTGTCGAAGCCCATGGGCTAAGGTGGGAACAAAATAATTGAACCAAAGACCTAACAGTCGGTGATGACCCGACTCCCAGTGGAAGTGAAGAAAGGCCAAAATCCAAAATTTGGCCCAAAATATGAGAAAACTCTAGAGAAGATGGAGAGATACGTAAGGAAGGACGGACCGAGGGGCTTGGGCCGCCCCCTGGGAGCGCGCCCTCCCCTGTGCTAGAGAGCACGTCGCTCCCGCAAGGGCGCCATTGCCCGCTCGGGGGAGGCACCCTAGAGCAATCTCTCCCAGCTCCCGGACACTTATCTCTCTCCTCATTACTTGATGTACTCCACTCCTCACTCCAACTCTTTGTGGGCACTCTCCTCAATTTTCGAGAAAATTTCACTAAGTGTTCAACCAAGCAAGAAAATTCAAAGTTCAAGAGTAGAGAGATAAATATTACAATTGGAAGATATGGTCAAAGCTCTCATCCCAAGTGTGTCTTATGTAAGAGTGGTCAAGGAATCTCAAGACAAGACAATATAAAGAACAAGACAAGTCATATACAATATTAGTTTAGCTCCCGCACTGCTCCATTCCTCTCGCAAAGACTGAGTGGGGCCTTATGTTGGGGGGAAAATGTCCTTTAATATTTAATATATAATTCAGTTTATATATTGAATAATATTATAAATTGCCCAATAATCAATAATCTACTGATGGAATAAACTGGCCCAAAGGATCCTAGACTGGCCCACATGCCACTTTCTCCTACACGGCCCACTAGGCCCACTACCCAGGTATATAAAGGTCCATATTTTTCATTTGTAAATTAGTCTCTCATAATTTCAATTAGTTATTATTCAGTATTCAGTTACTGTCTTATATTTCCTCTCGATTACCGTGCTAACTTGAGTATCGGAGGAGCCTCCCTGGACAATCTTGGGGCTCGTCTAATGTTTGCATATGTGCAAACAAGTTCCCAGTAGCAGATTTCTAGCTCGAGGAGAAGAAGACTTAGAAGACTTCCCACTTGGGAATAAGAAGACTTGGACTTATTCAAAACCCTAACTTGGAGTGATCTGCCCTAAAAAATAGCATCAATCCCCCAACTATAACCAATATTTATTCTTAAATACGATACCATTTTTTCGTCTTATTTATGATATGATAATGATAATAAGACATTAATAGAATTTTCTCGGTTACTCAGATTAAATTTTCTATTTCAAATGATGTTTTCTTTCCTATTTCATCACACAAATGACATTTTATAGGAGACCTCCACTAATAAAAGAGACGAAGGTAGCAACATTGTTTATGGATAATTTCTTGTTCACAATTTCTTGTGAAAAAATGTTATAAATTAACTATACATTATAATATAAACATCAAATGTATAAAAAAATTAAAAGTAATTTTTAACCTTAAATTACATACATATAATATGGTATTAGTAAAGTATGATATATAACAAAATTTTCAATCCCTTCATTTTTGTTCCTTTCCATTTGGGAATCTTGAAAAATATTTGAATCTTAATAATTTTTCTCCTTTTCTCAAAAATTTGTACATTTCTTTTACTCCACCATAATATTGAACAAGAATTTCGACATTATTCTCTTATACCTCTATTCATCTCTTTTAGAATTATTTAGGGTTCATTATCAAATTCCCACTAAAGAATTCAACATTGGTGATGAATTATTGAATGATTGTTTGGTAATATAGACTAAGAAATACGTATATTACCAATGAAGATATTATGCAACGATTTCAAAATATGAGAATTGAAGAGGAATGTTATGATATATTGATGTAATTGTATTAATATTATTTATTTTTGAAAATTAAGATGTAATTGAGTTAATACATTGATTTTATCAAACTTAGTCTTTATTTATAGCATTGATGTATCATATTTTATGTTTATATTAATGTTAATTAGGTCCCCCCTACACAAAATTTCTTGCTTCGTCACTGCATATAATATGGTATTAGTAAAGTATGATATATAATAAAAATACATATCTAACTATAAAAAAATCAAAATATAAAATTAAATGTGCAAGAGTGGCAATGGCGGAGAGGAGGAGGATTTGATAGGAAAAACGTGTTTTTCGGGGTTGGCGACCATTTCAAAGTCAGTCGTCCTATGTCCTTTGATGTTTGTCGTGTCCAATTATGCATGGATACTTCAATCACTATTTATTGTTTGTTGCTATGCAAATGGTCACACTCAATATCCTTGTTATAAAATCATACAAAATTCTTGTCCACATTTATTATACATATTTGGATTCAACTAGATTTAATTATTACTTGGGCCTTGTTTACTTTTCATGAATTGAGGTACATTGAAAAAATAAACCAATCTCGTTCATCGTTTACACCCCCTAGTTGTGGTCATTGGATATTATATGGTATATTGAATTTCATGTCCGATTATAATCATAAATCTATGGTGCGATCCAATGCTGGAGCAAAATCCAAGCCCCAAGCAGCTAAAGGCTGAAATACAACTTATATTCTTAAAAATCAATTTGAGATTCCTTAGGTTTCATTTGGCAAATTCATTTGAAATCGAGAATTTCAAATCCATAATAACAAAGAGTTTGTTAGTGTAATTTTCATAATAATAATACTATATATGGATTCGAATCTTTGAACACTTATTTTGAATTATTTTTTTAAGTCATTGTGGTAGATTTTAAATTTATCTCGTGTGAAATTATTTTCCTAAATCATCTCCTCAAATTCAAATATTTCCATCCAAATCAATGCAATGTGAGAGACTTTTGGATTTGTGGACATGATTGGTAATATGGGCTCGATACAGTAGCTCTTATTGTGGGACATGTTTACTTTCATGGAAAGGTATGGTAGTATTGATATGAAAAATGATAAATTGTGGGATAATGTATGCAATTAAAGTAAATTAAAAATATGTGTAACAAATTTAATCCAAAACAGGGCATTTTGCTCTTCTAGGTGAAACAACGTTTGTGTTGATGTTTTCTACTATTTTTTTATAAGCCCTTGTGAAGACATCCACGCAAGGGTTGTTTTCTATTTTTTTTATTTTAGGTTTTTCTAAAACAATAGTTTAGGAATTCTAAACTAATAAGAATTTTAACATGAGCATTATATTTATATATTCTCGAATAGCTCCATGAATTTATTATTATACAATCAAAGTTTTAGTTACTCGTAATATACTATACATGTACGTACGAAAAAATAAAAAATACTATCATTTTTTGTACAAATTTTGAAGTTTTTCAGGTCGATATTTAATACTTCCAGATATATTATGAATATTTATTAGAAGTTAAAGTGAAAAAATCAACAAAAAAAAAATAATTAATATATGTACTCGTAGACATAGGTATGAAGTACGAATATCAAATAATTGTTCGAAAATAAATACAAATTATTTTAATTATTTTAATTTGTATTATAATATATATTAATTAATGTAAAGTTCTTAAAATCATTTTGTATAGTCCAACCATAAGTATAAATATAATTCATAAAACAATAATATTAAAATAAACCATATTTTACTTCAGAATAATTATTTTATATCCGTAGTTTACACCTACATCTATGAGTCCAAATAATATCTATTTTCATATTTTTTGCCTTTTTATTTAACTTTAACTTATAATAAATATTCACAAGATACTCATATAAGTATTGAAGGCCGATTTTTTCTCATCCCGAATTTAACTAATAGGAATTAAGAATTTCTACCGGACAAATGCATAATCCTTTCAAAATACCACCATCGATTGACCTAACAAACTCCAAAATTTGTATGGGAAACGAAAGTATTTTTTAATTATTCGTACATCCATGTACTATATGGGTATAATACGAGTAATTTAAAGTTTCAACTGTATAATAATAAACTCATGGAGCTAGTATAGAATGTATAAATATAATTATCCTGTTAGAGTTCTTATTAGTTTAGAATTCCTAAACTATTTTAAAAAAAAAACCCCAAAAAAAGAAAAAGAAAACAACCACTGTGTGGCTGTTTTCAAGAGCTTTAAAAAATAAAATACTAGAAAACAGCGACACAAGCGCTGTTTTTTTTATTTTTAAAATCACCCAATGTGAGAGATGGATTGAGGCAAGATCCCTAACCTGCATATTGAGACTTATGCATGTACAAAGTTTATCAGGACACAAGCATTTTTTTCACCTAGAAGAGCAAAACGTTCTTTTTGGGCATTATTTTGTTACATATATTATTAATTTACTTTAATTGAATATATTAGCCTAAATTGTGAGATAATAGAAAATTACGGACTAGAACAAAACCATGACAATAGGGACGTGAAAAAAATAAAGGTAAAATGAACACGAATATTTTATGTGAAAACCCCCCAAATAAATTTGAGGTAAAAACCACGGGCAAGTATAGGAGCAATTCACTATAAAATAGGGATTACAACACCTTTTCTCTAAATACAAGGAGATAACAATATCACATTCTCTCTTGAAATAGGAGAAAAACTAACACTCTCTAAAATGGGAAAATAATTGGAGAAATGAAAACTGAAACCTATCACTTTGCTTCTAATAATATTTCTTGTTTTAGTGGTTCTTCATCCTTCTCCCGGTTGCTTATTTATAAGCATTTATAAATTCACTATTTCGGCTAATTTTCTAAGTGGACAACACACTTGCTAAAACCTTCAACATTAGCTGCCAATTTTTGTACCTACTCATAGACAAAGAATTATTCACCCACATGGGTGTTTTGCTTTGTCAAAGTTTCCCCACAACTTTTGACAAATGTTAGCTTCCCAAAATGGCTTTACTTTTTGACAATCTCTCACTTAAAGTCATTTTTAATTGTTGCATTATTCTCTACATTTGCCATTCATGTTGCTTATATCTCTGCTAGACCACACGAGGATCTACACCATTCGAACTTACTAGTGTTGATTGGTTTCGTCATGCAATCTGCTAGGTTTTTCATCAGTATGGATCTTTTGCATATCCACACTTCCATTTTCCACCACTTCTCGAACGAAGTGATACTGAACTCCTATATGCTTTGTCCTTGAATATAAGGCTGAATTCTTTACAATATGCAATGCACTCTAGCTGTCACAAAACATAATAATATTTTCTTGTTTGTGCCCAAGCTCCCCCAATAACCTTTGAATCCAAATTGCTTCTTTGCAAGCTTGTGTAGCTACCAAATATTCTGCTTTTGTTGTTGATAAAGCTACAATAGTTTTTAGTTTTGAAACCCACTTGACTCCTCCCGAGAAACTCGATCCTCCATAACATAATGAAACATCAGAGGTTCCTATGATGTATCTCAAAATCCTCTTCATTGTATCCGAATACTCTCTACCAGGATTCGCCATGTATCAACTGACTTCTCTCACTGCTTGTGCGATGTGTGGTCTTGTACATATCATAGCGAACATTAGACTCCCCACTACTGATGCATACGGTACTCGAGACATCTTCTTCCTCCCTGCTTCATTGCTAGGACACATACTTGAGGATAATTTGAAATTAAAACGAATAGGGATAGAAACTGGCTTACAGTCTTGCATGTTGAAGCGTCGCAATATTTTCTTGAAGTAGTACTTTTGAGAAAGCCAAATCTTTCTATTATTTCTGTCTTGGTGAATCGGCATCCCTATAATCTTATTTTATAGTCCCAAGCCCTTCATATCAAACTCCCTAGCCAACTATGCCTTTATTTCTTGGATTTGATCTTTGTTGGGGCTTGCCACCAACATATCATCCACATACAACAACAAAATTATAAAATTATTATTACCAAACCTTTTGTAGTACGCACAATGGTCTGAACTGAGTCTATTGTATCCATGGCTTATTACGAAGGTATCAAATCTCTTGTACCAAAACCTCGGCATCTGTTTGAGACCGTACAGAGATTTGTTCAACCTGAACAAAGTCTCTTTGCCTATTTCAGCAAAACCTCCTGGTTGAAGCATATAAATTTCTTCTTCAAGCTCTCCATGAAGAAACGCAGTTTTCACATCTAACTACTCCAGATGTAAGTTAAATGTAGCACACATCACTAGGACTACTCTGACTGTCATGAGTCGAACCAATGGAAAAAAGATCTCATTTAAATCAATACCCTCTTTCTGGGCATATCTTTTCACGACCAATCTTGCACGATACCGCTCTACTTGATCATAGCTATCCCACTTGATCTTGTTGACCCATTTATTACAAATGACTTTTTGGCCATGTGGTAACGGTACTAGTTTCCAAGCTGATTCTTGTGGAGAGTTTCAATTTCTTCATGCATTCCTGTCATCTACTGAGATGCATCTAAGCTTGTTATAGCTTCATGGAAAGTTGATGGCTCTCCATCCCCCGTTAAAAGACAGTATGCAACATTGCTATACATAACATACTCCGATTGCCAATCTGGCGAATTTTTTTCACGTGTTGATTGGTGTACTTCTTGGACATCAGACTCGACTTGTTCTCGTACCTCGTGCTTTGGTACTGCTTCAGAAGATTTCGAATCTTCATTCTGTAGATTATTTTCTACTAGCATTGTAGTAGTCTCCTGATTCTTTTTTAAAGTGCTATTATCTCACTTCTCTTGCAGTTTATCTTCTGCAAATATCACATCTCTGCTGATGACAACCTTGTGGGTAGTGGGATCCCACAGCGATACCCCCTTCACTCCATCAAAGATACCCTAAGAAGATACATTTTCCGGACTTTGGGTCCAACTGCGTTCTTTCTTGGTCATTGTACATCACATACACGGGGCTTCCAAATGTATGTAAGCGAGAATAATCAACAAACTTATCAGTCCATATCTCTATGGTCATTTTCAGATCAATCACAGTTGATGGTGACCGATTGATCACATAACATGCAGTTTTGAATGCATCGGCCCAGAATGTCTCGAGTAGACTTGCAGTTCTTAACATTGATTTTATTCTTTCTAACAAGTTCTATTCATTTGCATCAAGCATCGCATTTTGTTGAGGTGTGTACGCCACCATGAACTGTCTTTAGATGCCTTCCTGTTGACCGAAAGACTCAAATTTATCACTTGTATATTCTCCTCCATTATCAGTCTTTAGACGCTTGATCTTTTTCCCAGATTCAAGTTCTATCTTGGGCTTTGTAAACTTTGAAGACTAAAAATACATCGGCTTTTCTTTTGATAGGATACACTCAACATCTCCCGGAGTAATCATCAATAAAAGATACAAAGTATCTCGCCCCTCCTAAGGATGATAGTGGTGCTTGCCAATATCAGAGTGAATCAACTCTAAGA
Organism: Rehmannia glutinosa; assembly: GCA_016081115.2. Taxonomy (NCBI): domain Eukaryota; kingdom Viridiplantae; phylum Streptophyta; class Magnoliopsida; order Lamiales; family Orobanchaceae; genus Rehmannia; species Rehmannia glutinosa. The sequence continues at coordinate 61,324,959 of CM071930.1, read as the reverse complement.
TGCCTTTACTCTTAGATGTTGTTTTGCCAAACTTTAATTTGTGTTGCTTACTTGTAATACAATGCTCACAAAATGGTAAAGATACATTTGTAAGTCTAGGTAGTAGCTTCCGGTCCGAAAAAATCTTCAACCCTCGTTCTGACATGTGGCCAAATTTGTGATGTCACATTATCGTTGATTCTTCTACTGAACCTGTAGCTGCAACATAAGTTTTTCCTCCTTGCATTGTCTCACCTTTAAGCATATACAGATTTGCAGCGAGTTTCTCCACCTTCATTGCTACGATTACTCCTTTCACGATATTCATGATTCCTCCCTCGATACGAGTCTTACACCCAACATCATCTAATTATCCCAAGGACAAAAGATTCTTTTGTAGGCCCTTCACATGTCGTACTTCTTGAATAGTGCGGATGGTACCATCAAACATTTTTATTCTGATAGTACCAATACTAGCGATATCCAAGGCATGATCGTCCCCCATAAATACAGATCCTTTAGAGATTGGTTCATATGTTGTGAAACTATTCCCTCCAGGAGGTCATATGCCAGGTTGTTCATGAGTCTAAAAGCCAGATATCAGAAAATATTTTTCTGCCTTCAACGTTCATTATTGCTTCGACGTATAAAACTTCTCCGTTTTCAGAGGTACTTGCAACATATCCTTGAGCATTTGATGACTCAGGGTCTCCACTCTTCTTATTCCCACAATCCTTCTTGAAGTGTCCTCTTTTGCTACAATTGTAACACTTTATGTTCTTTTTACTCCTGAATTTTGATCTACCATGATTTTGACTCCCACTGGAGCCACGTTCTGTGGATCTTCCTCTCACCACCGCCAAAGCTTCCGCTTGCTGCGAACTTGCTTGTCTGTCCTCTTTATTTCTGCGCCTACTATCTTCTTCTAATACACCGGCTGAAATTTCATCGAAGACTAGATAGTCCGAAAGGATATTGTTTGTCAAGTGGATGATGAGTTGATCGTACGAATTTGGTAAACTTTGAAGTAAAAGCTCCGCACATCCAACAACTTCTATTTTATAACCCATTGAGGTGAGTTGCGAAAATAGAGTATTCAAGGTGTTGATATGGTCAGTCACCGAAGTGGTTTCCTCCATACGAAGAGTATACAATTTTCTTTTTAAGAAAATTTTATTGTGAAGTGACTTGGCCTCGTACAATTTTATCAGAGTGTCCCATATCTCCTTTACCGTTTTCTTTTCCGCCACCCTAGATAACACTCCATCGGCTAGTGCTAAGTGCAGATCAGCAATAGCATTGCCCTCCATCTCGTTCCTCTTGGCATCATCGGTGATATCTGTGGGCCTATCTCCAATTGCCGCCAAGCAATTGTATTTCCTCAAAATTGTCTCAATCTTCATTTTGCACAATGAGAAATTATTCTCATTGAACTTCTCTACGTCAAACTTTGTCGTCATTTTGTTCACACCCAATTGATTTAGACCTGAACCGAATTTCACTATTCACGTGATTAGTGCATGAATAATAACCACCTTAAACAGGAACCCCTAAACCAATGGCTCTGATACTACTGCTAGTAAATTACGGACCGGAACAAACCCATGACAATAGTGATGTGAGAAAAATAAAGGTAAAATCAACACGAATATTTTATGTGAAAACCCGCTAAATAAATTTAAGGTAAAAAACTCGGGCAATTGTAGGAGCAATTCACTATAAAATAGGGATTACAATACCTTTTCTCTATATACAAGGAGAGAACAATTTCACACTCTCTCTTGAAATAGGAGAAAAACTAATACTCTCTTAAATGGGGAAATAATTGGAGAAATAAAAACTAAAACCTATCATTTTACTTCTAACGATAATTCTTATTTTGGTGGTTCTTCATCATTCTCCCGGTTGCTTATTTATAGGCATTTACAAATTCACTATTCCACATAATTTTCTAAATGGACAAAACAGTTGCTAAAACCTTCAACATTGGCTGCCAATTTTTGTGCCTACTCATAGACAAAACATTATTCACCCACATGGATGTTTTTTTTTGAAGAGAAATTGTATAGCTTTATTGTAAATAAAATATATCTACTAGTACAATTTCTTCTACCCAAAGTGGGAGATCCTCAGACGTCCAATAAAAAAAATGATGAAGAGAAAAAAAAAAAAAAAAACTAGTCTATGAGCAATATTATTAGCTGAGCGACGTACATGGATAATTTTGGTCACTCCCAGGCTAGCTAGCAAGTCTCGTATATCCTGTAACAATAAACCTTTGTAACTGAGATCCTCGTGAATAGCTGTGAGTCCGTGACTGCTTGCACTGCCATCAACGAATCAGAAGCAATAATACTATGAGTAAACCCACTGTCCTTCAACATAAGTAAGCCATCTTTCGTGGGCGTTTTGCTTTGTCAAAGTTTACCCACAACTTTTTACAAATGTTAACCTATCAAAATGGCTTTACCTTTTGACAATATAAATATATTAATATGTGTTATGGTTTCGTTTAGATTTGTTGATGGGATTTGTAAAATTTATTGGATTAAGTAGGACAGTGCCAAAACTGCCTTACTACTAGCTGAGGATTTAACAATAGTTTTTCTTTTGGGCCTAATCTTATATAATCCAAATAAATTTATCATTTCTATTGAAATAAAGACATACGAGATTAATGAAGAAAACATATGGCTAGAGACGACAATGGGTGTGAGGCCCTGCACTTTGTAACGGTTACTATTTTCTTCAGAAGAATATTATACAAAATAAGTTGAGTTATTAACTATATTGTGCGAATTCGATTATTATCCAAATATTATTTTAAATACTTAATGCATACTCTATGGTCGAGTAATTTAGTATTCTTATTATTTGACTTACACATATATATATATATATATACTCCTACTCGAATTCTTGTTATTAAATCTGTGTTGTATTATTATTGACTTCAGTTTTGTTCCATAATTGTTTATTAATTATTGAATTAGTACTATCAATCTTGCTATGATCTGCATTATGTTATTTATGTTTATTGATTTACCGCCCTTCTCAAAAAAAAATTAATATTAATAAAATTGGGTTTAATTTTATTAAAAATAAATTTTATATACAAGTAATTTTGATTATCTTGCATATTATTATTGAGGTGATATCTGTGTTTTTAATTATTATAGTTGATTTGTCAAAAAACAAGCTATAGTTGATTATAATAGTAATATAGTATATGCTATTGAATGATAATTTTTTGTATACCTTATGTTAGGATATAATACTTACATTTATAAATGTCTATTAATAATATGGAAAATAGACAAATCTTTGAATATTAATACCAGTATATTAATTATAATTAGCTCATTAATAGTGTAGTTACCGTTTTAATTCTTTCTTCCAAGAAAACTTATTATAATTAAGCTTTTTAGTTCTCCATGAATACATTATTACCCATCATAAAGTCTAACCATCTTGCCTTTCCTAAGCCAATAGGATTTGAGGACCTCCAATCATCTCTCAATCTCAACACTCAACCATTTTTTCCATGCAACCAACCTTTCAAATCCCAATGCAAACAACCTTTATTTTCACTTTTATTAATTCAAAGTGACTTAATTAATTAATTAATTGCTTCAAAAAAAGAGACTTTATTAAATCATTTGCATTATTTGTTTAAAACTAATTTGGTAATATGTTGTTTCCATATTTATTTAATTGTTTTAATTAGAATTTAATGCAGTTATTTGCTTTTTTATTGGATTGAAAGCCTTGGAGTGCAAAATCAATAAGGAAGAATAAAACTCTCCAAAGAAGGATATGGGTCCTTATTCTACAATTCACACAGATTTGATGCCCTTTATTTTAGGGTTTTGATATTTTTATTATATTATTTTAAAGGAGGTGTTTGATTCAATATCTTTGAGTTATGAAAAGAATCATAATTGGAATTTGTTTTAGTTTATATGATTATTACTTTGTTTGTTATGAAGTTTGTGTATAAATAGAACACAAATTTTTATGTGTTGGATTGCATGTTTATATTCAGAAGAAAAACGGAAAGTTATTTCCAACTCCAGAAAACACCGGATCAATGGTCACGAGTGAGCTTAAAAGAATTCTTGGGACTGTTGTTTTATTCATTGTTCAAATATCACAATGACAAGACTTTGAATATTATGCAGATTCATCATTTGGGAGAAAGAGGTAACTTATTGGGAGCTAGCAATCTACCATTTGGTGGTAACCAACATTGAAGGGAGTTCGACGATGTAGATTTTATGGAAGAACATGTCCGACTATAGTGAATTAATATAAAAACTACGTTAGTTGAAATAAGGAGTCTTTACTTCTTTTATACATCCATTTTATATTGTATAAAATCTTGGCTAATAGTGGATTATTTCTTCTCTGAGCGTAGCCTCAAGGAGTATGATACGAAGTATCCGAACCTTGCTAAAATCTTGGTGTTCTTGTGTTTTTTTTTTTCGCTGTAGTTATTTTCACATTCCAAATCGTGTTCTAACATCAAACCGAACATAAGATTGTTTGATACCTTTTGATCTGTTAATGATGTTGTTCACTTTATTCGAACATTAGTGGAACATGAGTTTTATGATAGATTATTTGAACATGTTTAAACATGACCGACAACAAGTTCTAATAAGTGGTAAAAGCAGGTCCCAGACATACTCGTGAGATCTTAGATTGATTTTTTTGTCGTTTGTTTTGCAGATATGAATTGTTCACGGAGAGAAGGATCAATTTCGTACCTCTCCTTACAAGTTCATATTCAACTTACTGTGAACATTGTTCGAACAAAAAAATTTAAATATGACTGACACTCTCTTTAATGTAGACCATGTTGGAACAATGATCCGTACATTCCCTCATTGGAGACTATAGACCATTGATTTTATCCCCTTATTTTCCCAATTTTCGGAGAATGGAGCTCATTAGGAAGTTCTTTTTAATTGATTTTTTTTAACTATGTGGTTCTCCTAAATTTGATGATATTGAATTGTGTTTTGATTTTTGATTTGGGTGTGAAAACCATGTTTTCTTTCCAAACTCTATAGACACTCAATATCCCTTTGTTCACGGGAAGTAGATTTTTTGCGAGCCATAAATATTTGCATGCGCAGTCAATTTATAAGGGAACTAACTGAGATTAAAATTGTGATCGTTGTAAATATGGTAGCTAACAAAGCAGAACTAGTGGCTCAATCAGAATATTCACGTATTATAGGCAGTCTGAGTATATCACAAATTGTATAGATTTGGCCTCCAGTAAACAAGTTGAGTAGGTTAACGAGAAATTCAAGCAATGAGCATTGTAAAACATTAACCAGGATTATGGACTATACTATTCAAGATATCCAACTGTACTTTAAAGGATATAGTGATGCTAGTTGGATTTCAGATTCGAAGAATTCCTATTTCACTAGTGGATACATTCCCACCATTGGAGGTGGTGTGGTGTCGTGGAAGTCCATGAAGAGAACATATATAGCTCGATCTGCCATGGAATCTGAGTTTATAGCTTTGGACAAAGCTGGTTAAGAAACATATTGCTTTCATAAATTTATGGGAGATGTTCCATGATGGAGTAAGCATGTACCTTATGTAATGATTCATTGTGATAGTCATGCGGCTATGGGAAGGGCACGAAATGATATGTGTAACAATAAGTTTCTACATAATACCATAAGACAATTGATCTCAAAAGGCATGATGCCAATTGACTACGTGAAGTCAAAAAAATAGTTTAGCAGACAATTTGACAAAAGGGCTGATTGTAATCAAGATCTATTGAGTGAATTGCTAGAGAGAATGGTCTTAAAGTCCACAAAGTAAAATAACCATCATAGTGGTAACCCAACCATGATGACTGGAGATCCCAAGAACTATGTTTAATGGGAAAACTAAGGTATGAAAATTATGTTGTAACATTTGGAAATAATGTTTTAACATATCCTTAGAAGCAAAGCCAAGTGTTAGAACACTTGCAATGTTGTGGTGAGGCTAAGTTATTTAACTTTGAATAATTCCTACACCTCGATGAGGGTATAACATGGTACAGATAGGAGATCACCTATATAAGTGAGAATTACATGTTGCTTAAAGGTAACATTTATGAATCTAAAGAGGTGTCCATGGCTAAAACGGACACAAACGTGAGAACATAAGGTATTGAGACCTTATTGTATCAATATTATTGACTCGGTAGACATCACCGTGGAATAGTTTAAGACATTGTGTCTACTAAGCCACAGAGTACTTGATTGGTGTTAACTAGAGAAGGTTCAAAGCTGAAAGCTACCTTTTCGATGCAATATTATCTTTTAAGGACTGCGTTGCATGTCTCCATTTATACATGCATTAATTTCACTCATGTGGAGATTATTGGAAATTTGATTTTGATAAAGTGGGCGATCACCCAATTTTGACTAAAGTTTCGGTGGCTAAATATTTAATTTGAAAGAATTAAATTATATAATTATTAGTCTACCTTCCGAGTAGATCATCTTAGTGTATTTAAGTTCTCAAAATTGAGTTATGAGTGAAAAATTAATACATGAACTTGGCCACACGAATAACATTACATAAAGGGGAGTTGAAAGGTAGAGCTTTGTCCCACGTTGGTTTATAAACCTTGTTTATCCTAGTATATATACTAAAAGATATTATGGTTTAGATAAATCATAATACATGTGAATGACCACCAGTAAACCATATGCGTGTGCCTGCCTACTTGCCGGTCGGCTCTGCTTGGGCTTGGGCCATGGCCCTACCTAGCCTGGTCCTATGGGCTCAAGTTCTGATTCAACTAGTTTGCTACTCGAAAATAGGCTCATCCAAGATTCAAGTGACGGTTGGTAGCTCAAGTGAACCTGGGCATTGGAGGTGCCTATATTTATGTAACTCAGATAAATCATAATACATGTGAATGAGCACCAGTAAGCCATATGCGTGTGCCTGCCTGCTTGTCGGTCGGCTTGGCCTGGGCTTGGGCCATGGCCCTACCTAGCCTGGTCCTATGGGCTCAGGTTTTGATTTAACTAGTTTGCTACTCGAAAATAGGCTCATCTCAGATTCAAGTGACGGTTGGTAGCTCAAGTGAACCTGGGCATTGGAGGTGCCTAGATTCATATAACAGTTAGGAGTTGAAACTCCTGTATAGGGAATGTCATCAGTTAGGTGTAACACAAGAAGGTTACAACTAGGGGCAGTAATGCCATCAATTCCCACTCACCTGACTTCAATTCTATGCAACTGTTAGATTGGTTACCTATATATAGGCATAGGTTGCATCGCAGAAAGAGTTACAAGGTTTATAAATATAATCTCATACATAGTGTTAAACTGAGTTATACAACACATCTCTCTACATCATTCCTTTCTGCATTTTGATTCTGTTACCCGTCTTCCCATCTTCCACTTCGAATGAGCTTTCGTGTTAGTGGTGATACCATACGAAAGACGTAAATCGTTTTGTCTTTAGGGACAATACATCAAATTGTGAGTACTAGCCGTGACGTTTTTGTCTTACAGACATATGTTTATCCTCGACCTAACTTTCTAGTTTTCAAGCTACTGTGCAGAAGCATCGTAATAGTTAGGTTCTGTTTGTATTTTTTATTTTCTGTAAGTCATTGTTAAAGGTTTTTCCCATTTCTATAATATTGAAGTCAACATTATTATCGAACTAGAATTGACACTATAAATAACATCAATATTTTTTAATTAAATTGTACAAAGTAACATTAAATTAACAAAAACTCCTAAAATCTACGCCCCTCAACGCCACTTCCCAGAAGAAACTTGTTCCAACCCTATGAAATTAAATGACACGTTTCAACTAATTTTTATTTAAATTCACAAAAATTAATAAGAGAATTATATCGATTGAACATCGATCAATGGGAAATAGAAGAAAATAAATCCCAATATTTCGAGTTTTGATTTCGGTTTTGCATCAAAAGTTGTGTTTCTCTTTTGCTCTAAATGAAGTTCTTGAATTTTCCTTTGACCTCTACATTCAATTTTTTTCTTTTTGTTTTCTTTTCGGGAAGTTATTTTTTGTACTTCTATTTTTGTGCATGTTTCAATAAAGTATAAAAATTGTATGATTTAATACAATTAATTTAACCAATTAAATGTCCATCTATCATAAATTGATGACTTAATTAAATAGGGTCATGTAAATGTCATACCTAATTAATGTACATACACGTGGTATGCATCCATCCTACATGTTGTTAGATAAAATATTTTTATCATGATTTTGATGATTTTTGTTCAAATGAGTTTTTATACCAAAACAATGTCCCTAAATGTTGTCCAAATACTTCCGATCGATTTAAAATGTTTTTACTATTTTTCAGAGTATTTCTTGAAGTTTATCTTCGATAAAAAATTGGACAACACTTATATTTCAGGCTCGACCGGTCGCCCTATAGGGCAACCTGTACCTGAGTTGAGTTTTGAAACAGAAAACGGGACGAAAGGAAAATGGGGGAGGGCGACCGGTCGACCCTATGGGGTACCGGTGCCTGAAACGTATTTCCAAAGACAGAACATCCTGTTTCATACTTTTGACACCCCTAACCGGTCAGACATAGGGGCGACCGGTCGGACCCCCCGTCGACCGGTCCCCCTGTGTAAATTTCACAGAAAACCCATTTCAAACTTATCTTTGCGCGACCGGTCGCACCCATCTTTTATCAGCAAACTATCCGTTGTATTTTCAGACAACTTTTCCCTAATTTGTGGGATTTATTTCTAACAGCTATAATCTTGATTTTAAATGGTTTCTTTTGCAGAAAATCACTCCCCAAGGAGGAGCCTATGTCTGGAAATCAAGCCAAGACCTCTCCTATAAATAGAGGCTTCATTCAAGCAACAAGACACAACACAATATACAAGCAAAGAGCATACAAGTAAACACATTCATATCTTGTTGTATTTAGCCTAAGTACTTTCACTTGCACACTCTTGAGGTCTAGGCTTTTTAATTCTTGATTACACTTGCACTCAATCTTTGTATTGTTATTATAGAGTTGTAATCTTGAATTTTGTCAATCATCCAAAACAAGATATCCTTGTTGTTGCTCTTGTAGTAAGAGTACACTTGGGTGATCTTAGTTGTTGAAAAGTGTGGTACTCTTCATAGGTGTTGAGGGAAGATTGTGGTAATCTCTTTGAAGGTGTTGTAAGATGATTGTGGTAATCCTCAAGGTGGTGTTGTATTAATTTTGGAAATTAATAATTTTTTTGAAATCCATCCCGGATATACTGGGGTGGTAGAGGATTAAGCCCTAGGTGGGTTGAACCTCTATAAATCGACGAGTGTTATTTATTTTCTGCACTTACATTCTCGTCATTTGCTTGTCCACTCGAAAGAGAGGGCGGTATTTGAAAAACCGGTATAATCTATTCAACCCCCCCTTCTAGATTATCGTAGCCACTTGGATTAACACGTGGTATCAGAGCCAAACTCTCTGGCTAGCTCGTTCCGAGTAAAGAGGAAAGATCCATGGCTACGAATGAAGCTTATCTCAGTACCGGTGCCTCCACCAACAAGCCACCACTATTCCACGCCAACAACTACGCATTTTGGAAAGACCGTATGGAGTGCTTTCTACAAGGGTGCGGGTTCGATATTTGGAATGTGGTCATTGAAGGAGTTGCTCAACCAACCAAGAAATTGGAGGATGGCACCTCGGCTCCCAAACCTTTCAAGGAGTTCGATGAAAACGACAAGAAGGCTTTCTCTCTAAACGGTAAGGCCTTAAACATTTTGCATTGCTCTCTTACCGCCGCCGAGTACAATCGCATAAGAGGCATAAGGTCGGGACATGAAGTTTGAAAAAAATTGGAGACAATATATGAAGGGACAAAGAAGGTCAAACCAGCAAGAAAGACCATGTTTGTTAAAGACTTTGAAAACTTTAACATTCATTATGGCGAAAGCATCTCAAAAATGGTGGAAAGGCTTGACAACATTGTCAATCCTCTTGTGGCCCTCGGTAAAGTCTCTGAAGAAGACAAGGTGACTAAGGTATTGAATGCACTTCCCGGCTCATGGTCTGAAAAGGTGACGGCAATCACGGAGGCACAAAATCTTGAGACACTCAAGTTCGACGAGCTCATCGGTAACCTCCTCATCTATGAAGTCTATCTCAAGGAGAGGAAAAATTCCAAACCATCCATCCATCAATCGGGTATGCAAATTATTCCTAAAGGTTTTGCATCTTCTTCTAATAATGCATACTATGATAATGATGAGGATGATGAGGAGACGGTCGCACTTGTTAGTAAATTTGCAAAATTTGTGAATAAAAATAAAGCGAGAAAACCGAGAGACAACTCGTGTTTTAAATGCAAAAAATCCAGGCACTTCATTGCTGATTGCCCAAAACTCGATGAGGAGGAACAAAGGAAGAAGAAGCTTTTTTTGAAAAAGAAGGCTCTAAATGCGGAGGCCAAAACTTGGGATGAGTTACTTGAAACAACCGACGAGGAAGGAAATACCGAACATGGTCTCATGTCCATAGACGATGAAAATAATAAGGTACGCTCTAATTCATCTACCTCCTCCTTAGTTGATGAATTGCAATGTGATTTTGATGAATTGCAAATTGAATTTCAAAATTTGATTGTTAAATACAAGACTTTGAAAAAGGAGCATAAAGAGCTTAAAATTGAAAAGGAAAAATTATTTACTTCTTATGAATCTCTTGATAAAGCTCATGCTATTACTCTTACTAGAGTTCATACTCTTGAAACCGAAAAGGAATCGCTCACAAAAAATCTTGAATGTTTAAAAAAGGATGTGCATCGTTTTAACATAAGCACAGACAAAGTTACAAAAATTTTAGATGCACAAAGAGGTGAACATTCTAAATTAGGACTTGGCAATAAACTTTTTCAACCTCTTTCAAAGAAAAATGACCAAGGTCCGACTTTTGTACGTGCTAATAGTGTCCATGATCTTATTTGTTTTTATTGTGGTAAAGTTGGTCACTATGTTAGTAATTGTAAATTGAAGAACAATTTTAGCTTTGTTTGGAGACCCAAAGGTCTCAGGCTAACCTCCATGGACCCCAAAACTATAGGGTACCTAAAAATATTTGTAGGTCATAAGGGCCATAACAACAATTGAGGATTCAAAATGGCTCGTGGACAGCGGGTGTTCACGCCATATGACCGACAAGAGAGAACCTTTTACCAACATCAAGATCCAAGAAGAGGGTACGGTTATGTTCGGCAATGGCAAAGGAAGAATTCTTGGAAATGGAAAAATTGGTAACTCTTCTTTCTCTCTTAGTAATGTTCTTTTAGTAGAAGGGCTTAAGTTTATTTTGATAAGTGTTAGCCAACTTTGTGATTCAAATTATAATGTTGTTTTCAATAAAGATAAATGCCTTATTCTTAAAAATGATGAAATTATTTGCGAAGCAAATAGAAAAGGCAATCTTTACAAAATTTGTACTAGTGATTTGGTTAGTCAAAATGTTTCTTGTCTTGTCGCCAATAATGATTTAACGAGTTTATGGCATAGGCGACTTGGACATGTTGGATACAAGAATTTGAAAAATATTTACAAAAACCAACATGCAAAAGGACTACCCAAATTGAATTTTGAAAATCTTGGCTTATGTGACACTTGTCAAAAGAACAAATTAGTGAAGAGTGGTTTTAAGCACAAAAATGAAATTTCCACAACCAAGCCCCTACAACTTCTTCATTTAGATTTGTTGGGGATATTGGTACGACAAGTCTAAGTGGAAAATATTATACTTTCGTTATTGTCGATGATTTTTCTAGATATACTTGGGTTCTTTTTCTTGCAAATAAAAGCGATGCCGTTAATGAGTTTGTTAAGTTGTGTAGACTTATTGAGAATGAAAAGGAAGATAATATTAAGTCTATTCGAAGTGATCGAGGTGGAGAATTTGATGGTGAATTTAGAGTCTTTTGTGAAACCAAGGGATATGCACATAATTTTTCGGCTCCAAGGACACCTCAACAAAATGGAGTAGCCGAAAGGAAGAATCGGACACTACAAGAAATGAGTCGGTCCATGCTCAATGAATTTTCTCTTCCAAAATATTTTTGGGCCGAAGCCGTAAGTACAGATTGCTATGTCATTAATCGAGTTTATATTCGTCCTAAAATGAATAAAACTCCATATGAGCTTTGGAAAGGAAGAACTCCAATTATTAGCTACTTCAAAATATTTGGATGTAAGTGTTTTATTTTGAACACTAAGGATAAATTGGACAAACTTGATCCTAAGGCCGATGAAGGAATATTTATGGGGTATTCAACGAAGAGTAAAGCATATCGGGTTTACAATAAGACTAGTGAGATTGTTGAAGAATCTATTCATGTAAAATTCAATGAAGCCTCGGGTGTTGAAAGAATACCCAATGATGATAGTGATGAAGAAGATGTTATTGAACCCATTGTTCAAAATAATGCTCAAAATGATCAACCTTCTACATCAAGTGATCAACCATCCACTTCAAATGTTCCTCAAGAAGATAGAGGTGATACTTCGGATCTTCCCGTGGCATTGAAATTTGAAGGAGATCATCCAAAAGATCTTATTATTGGTGATCCCCTTGATAAAGTGATGACCCGAAGAAAATTTGCCGAAAAAGCTCTAATATCTCAAAAAGAGCCTAAAAATGCCAAGGAGGCTATTGAGGATGAGGATTGGTTCTTAGAAATGCAAGAGGAGTTGAATCAATTTGAAAGAAATGATGTATGGGAATTTGTACCTTGTCCTCCATCTCAAACTATTATTGGTACCAAATGGGTATTCCGGAACAAACTTGATGATCAAAGCAACATTGTTAGAAACAAGGCAAGGTTAGTAGCTCAAGGGTATTGTCAAGAAGAAGGTATTGATTATGATGAAACTTTTGCACCCGTTGCACGTTTAGAAGCTATTCGTATTTTACTTGCCTATTCTTGTTTTAAAAATTTCAAGCTTTACCAAATGGATGTAAAATCCGCTTTCTTAAATGGTTTTATTTAAGAAGAAGTCTATGTAAAACAACCTCCGGGGTTTGAAAATTTTTCTAGGCCTAATGATGTTTATAAACTTAAAGAGGCCTTGTATGGTTTAAAACAATCACCCCGTGCATGGTATGATAGACTTAGCTCATTTCTTTTACAAAATGGTTTTACAAGAGGTAAAGTTGATACTACTCTATTTGTTTTTGAAAAAGGGCAAGATTGTTTACTTGTGCAAATTTATGTTGATGATATTATTTTTGGTGCTACTAATGAATCCTTGTGTAAGAAATTTTCTAAGTTGATGCAAGGTGAATTTGAGATGAGCATGATGGGGGAGGTCAACTTCTTCCTTGGACTTCAAATTAATCAATGCCAAGAAGGTATTTACATTTCGCAATCAAAATATACAAAAGAACTTTTGAAAAAATTCGGCATTGAAGAAGGAAGAACCGTCTCTACCCCTATGGCGGCAAATGTCAAAATTGACAAAGATGAGAAAGGCAAGTCCGTGGATGAATCAAAGTATCGAGGTATGATTGGTAGTTTACTTTATTTAACCGCAAGTAGACTGGACATTCTTCATGCCGTATGCCTATGTGCTCGTTCTCAAAGCAATCCCAAAGAATCTCATATGAGTGCCATTAAAAGGATTTTTCAATATTTGAAAGGCACTATTCAATATGGCTTATTTTATCCAAAGAATGAAATTTTTCTCTTAAAGGTTATAGTGATTCGGACTATGCGGGTAATATTGATGATTGGAAAAGTACTTCCGGGTCATGTCAATTTTTGGGCGATTGCCTAGTTTCTTGGTTTTCAAAGAAACAAAATTGTGTTTCACTTTCAACGGCCGAAGCCGAATATATTTCCGCAGCTTTTTGTTGTACACAACTTCTTTGGATGAAACAAACCTTAGCGGATAACAAATGTTCTTTTGAAAATGTTCCTATCTTTTGTGATAATATATCCGCTATAAATATTGCTCAAAACCCAGTTCATCATAACCGTACTAAACATATTGAGATTCAACATCATTTTCTAAAGGATTGTGTTTCTAAACGAAAAATTGTGATATCTTTTGTACCATCTCAAGATCAATTAGTGGACATCTTTACAAAACCGCTATCTTCCGAGACTTTTGCATCAATACGAGCTCGGTTAGGCATAATGCATATTAAATGAGGTTTACGTTTGCATTTTGAACTTTTTTAAAACTTAGGGGCGAAAAATCGGATTTTTGGTTCAAATTTCAGATTTTGCAAAATCAAAATGGACAGTGGGCTGACTGGGCTGAGGCTGACCGGTCGCCCAAGCCGCCGGCTGGTCGCCCCAGCCTCCAACCGGTCGCCTACAACTTGTTTTTGGTTAAAAACGCTTCTGTTTCCAGACTAGCCATTTTGGCTCATTTCGTCCATTTCTCGTCCCCTTCGCAAATTGCACACAAATTTCACTTCAAATTTATTTTCTTGCATTCATTTCACATCTTGAACTTCATTAGGCTCGATTATCATCATCATTGCTCGTCTTTACCGATTGAATGGTAAGAATTCTACTTCCTTTGCTCAATTGGGTTGAACCCTTGAGATTTTGACTTATTTGTAATATTCTTGGTAGAAGTTTCATATGATTGGAATGAGCTTATTAATTATGATGTATTGAATGGTGTTTGAACTGATTTGGTGATGAAATTTTTTGGCTTGATTCATTTACAAGGGTTTTATACATCTTCTTTTATTTTTCACGCCTACAAAGTGTTCGATAAATTGTCGCAAAGAATTTTTCAACTTGTACATGACTCTTATGCTTTCAAATGTCTTATATATTTATTGAGATCATGTCTTGACAATCAAAACGAGCTTATGGATATTAAATGATTAATTTCTCCCATTTATATTTGGATTCTACGCCTATTCCTCATTGGTTGATAAATCGACTCTTTGGCGCACTTTGATACACATGTATGATGTTTTTATCATCCTAACATTCTTTTTGATGATTCCAAAGGGGGAGAAACAGAAAATTAGCTCGTTATCTCAAAGAAACTAATAAAAGCTCGCAAAAAAAGCTATAAGCTATGGCTTCTTAAAGCCATAAGTTGTGAAGAAGACTTAATCCATCGGTTGTATTATGGACTTATTTGAATGGATAATGAGTATTTTTGACTGGGGGAGCTTCTAAGCTCATGTTGTTTATATTTATCTTGTAAAAGCTTGTGCTTCTAGCTTATGTAATATTTCTTATTGATGTGCTTGTTGATAGAGGGAGCTTTTGTAAAATGTTTTTAAAAACGAATAGTTTACTCCTTAACCGAAAAATTGCTTTGTTTTTAAAATCGTCCTCTTGAAAATTGTTTTGGTTTGTAATCATCAAAAAGGGGGAGTTTGTTAGATAAAATGTTTTTATCATGATTTTGATGATTTTTGTTCAAAATGAGTTTTTATACCAAAACAATGTCCCTAAATGTTGTCCAAATACTTCCGATCGATTTAAAATATTTTTACTATTTTTCGGAGTATTTCTTGAAATTTATTTTCGATAAAAAATTGGACAACACTTATGTTTCAGGCTCGACCGGTCGCCTTATAGGGCAACTTGTACCTAAGTTGAGTTTTGAAACAGAAAACGGGACAAAAGGGAAATGGGGAGGGCGACCGGTATGGGCGATCGGTGCCTGAAAGGTATTTTCAAAGACAGAACATTTTGTTTCATACTTTTGACACCCCAACCGGTCAGACATAGGGGCGACCGGTCGGACCCTCCGTCAACCGGTCCCCCTGTGTAAATTTCACAGAAAACCCATTTCAAACTTATCTCTGCGTGACCGGTCGCACCCCTATTTTATCAGCAAACTATCCGTTGCATTTTCAGACAGCTTTTCCCTAATTTGTGGGATTTATTTCTAACAGCTATAATCTTGATTTTAAATGGTTTCTTTTGCAGAAAATCACTCCCCAAGGAGGATCCTATGTATGGAAATCAAGCCAAGACCTCTCCTATAAATAGAGGCTTCATTCAAGCAACAAGACACAACACAATATACAAGCAAAGAGCATACAAGCAAACACATTCATATCTTGTTGTATTTAGCCTAAGTACTTTCACTTGCACACTCTTGAGGTCTAGGCTTTTTGATTCTTGATTACACTTGCACTCAATCTTTGTATTGTTATTATAGAGTTGTAATCTTGAATTTTGTCAATCATCCAAAACAAGATATCCTTGTTGTTTCTCTTGTGGTAAGAGTACACTTGGGTGATCTTAGGTATTGAAAAGTGTGGTACTCTTCATAGGTGTTGAAGGAAGATTGTGGCAATCTCCTTGAAGGTGTTGTAAGAGGATTGTGGTAATCCTCAAGGTGGTGTTGTATTAATTTTGAAAATTAATAAAATCTTTTTTTTTTGAAATCCATCCCGGATATACTGGGGTGGTAGAAGATTAGGCCCTAGGTGGGTTGAACCTCTATAAATCGACGAGTGTTGTTTATTTTCCGCACTTACATTTTTGTCATTTGCTTGTTCACTCGAAAAAGAGGGCGGTATTTGAAAAACCGGCATAATCTATTCACCCCCTCTAGATTATCGTAGCCACTTGGACTAACACATGTGTCCCATTTTTCTAGAAAAAGATATTTGTCATTTGATGATACCCGAGCCGAGCTGGACGAAAAAACATCTATGTGGCCATTCAGGTGATGGTGATGTAAGCCGTCCAAAATGACGTGGACCGACTAGGATGACGTAAGTAAATTGAATCGATGATGTGGGCGAGCGAGCGAGCCTACGCAACAACAAAAAACAATTCCAGTAAGTGCCCTACTCAACATTCTTCCACTAAGTGGATCCAATATACCAGTGGCATATCAAAGTGCCACCTGCCAATGTGTCAACGGGACAAGTCAACAAGCCCCTCTCAACACATGGCCAACATGCGTCCCATGCATGCCAGGGAGAAGAAACGTGTCTCACTAGTATCTTAGATGTAATGATGATTATCCCACTAATTGTATTAGTATAAATAGATCTCATTTATTAAGAAAGTAACAAGAGAGAAAACCCACTATATAACTCGTAAAATTCGAATTCAGTGTAAAAAGCCGACCAGACACGCTCTGCTCGACATCAGTAATAAAAAGGCAAAATTAGCCACTTTGCATAATTTCCAGGTTTTTAATTTTTATTTTCCAAGTCACATATCTTAAGTACTTTTCTTGTTGATCCAAGAGGCACATCAACAAATTGGCGCTAGAAGGAGGGCCTGTTTGGTCTAGTCAGCATTTTGAAGAGTTCGAAAAATTCCAGCAAGGTAACCTATCATTTTTATCGATCGAAAATGAGTGAAAACTCGAGAAACCCCCGTAGGCAAGAAGATCCCCCATAAGACACCCTAAATCCTCAAAATAGCCAATATGTATCTCCAACCGGGCAGGGGGCGCAGTCTTACTACCCATCACATAGCTTCTCACGAACCCAAACTTCATCCAGCAAATGAACCAACTTGTTTCCCAAGCCCTTGCAACTCCTCCACCTCAAATACAACCTCCTCCATCAGTAAACCCTCCACAGACAAGATCTACCACTGAACCCCCAAAACTAAACACCCTAAAACCAAGACAACCAAGAGGTCAACTCCCGAGACAGGCAGCCTGATGAAATGCGTGATAGAAGGAGACCACGAGATGATGCAGGGGAACATAACAGAGTGGCGGAATCGTCACCTTTACTCCATCGCCCTCGTCGGGCTCGTTTAGTATTTGTAGGGGGCCTGGGGCCGAACCCAATTCTGGAACGCCCTCGCAGTCTATTAACTCTAGGCTTTAGTTTCCTGGTGACCGAGAACCAGCTAGGGCCAATCGAGCTCAAGGACCGAGCTCATTTAATGAAAGAGAGGCAGAGATACTCTACCTTCGATGCCGTCTAAATGAGCTGGAAGAAACAACAGACTATGCTCACTACCAGCCGAGCCCTGTGACAGGTCGGCCGATATTGTATCACCTTTCGCTCCTCACATCTTGACAACTCCTCTCTCCGCAAAGTTTAAAGTTCCCCAAATCGGTTTGTATGATGGTAAACTTGACCTCACTACTCACATCCACAAATATCTGGCGTGGACAGAATTATACGGTCCCAGCAACGCCATTCTTTGTAGGGCATTCCCATTAACGTTGGGCGATCGAGCCCATCGTTGGTTCCAAACTTTACCTCAAGGCTCCATTCGCTCATGGAATGACTTGATGCCTGCTTTCACCACTCATTTCTTGACATCCAAAGTCCGTGCAGCGCCAAAGATTCTCTTGTGAACATTAAATAAGACAAAGACGAGTCACTGAAAAGTTACATCGCCTGATTCAACAAGCAGATCCACGAAATTGAACTGGTCTCAGACGATGCAATGCTCATAGCGGCAATGGTTGGGCTCGCTCCCTAGTCTCGATTCAACTATGCCATTCACGAGTCGGTGGCGAGCACTTTCCAGGAATTCCTCATTCATGCAAAACGATACATATGCGCCAAAGAGGCCATGGCCAACCTACAACCCGAGCATAAAATGCAGGGCGCTAAAAAGGATTTCAAAAAAGAAGCTGCCTCAGGTTCTGGGTCGGGATTTAAATTATTCTCAGATAATCCTACCATATGAATTAAATCATACCAAGACGTCCATGCCGAGGTGGCAGCAATGAAAAGCACTCTGACTCATACCCCGTCGGCGATTTGGAATGACATTAAAAATCTCAATTTGCTACCGCTAGCCCCCGCCACTGAAACTGGATCCGTCTAAGCTGGACGGCAACAAGTATTGTTGCTATCACAAGTCGATCGGACATGAGACCAACGATTGTCGTGATCTTATCAGAGAAATTATGAGAATCATCCAGAGGGGAGGACTAAAACGATATGTCCACGAGCTCCCACCACCATCATCTCTTGTTTCCAGAACAAATCCTTAACAGCTGGCTAATCCAGCCCATCTACCCCCTATTCACGAAAATATCGGGCAAGAAATTTTAACATTAATCAATACTAACAGCGCTGAAGACAACCGGTCTATCTACAAAAGAAAGGCCGAGATTAGAGAGGCCACAAATGCCCGACAATGGGTTCGTATTGCCGAAACTAGGGAAGGCCGACCCACAGGGTACTTCACTTTCTCCGATCAGGACGCTGACCAACTCGTGCATCCCCATTCCGACCCTCTGGTCGTGATAACGCCGATCCTGGGCATCCCCGTGCACAGGATCCTGTTCGACTCAGGGAGCTATGCTTCAGTAACATACATCAGGGCTTTCAGAAGATTGAATGTCAATGACAGCTATATTCGACCCTGCAATGACAACATCCTGGGTCTTTGAGGAGGAAGAATCAACCCGCTTGGTGAGGTACATCTATCCATACAGCTCGGCCAGGAGGCGCATAAGAGGATGGTCATAACCACCTTTAAAATCATCAATTCTGATTCAGAGTACAATGCCATCATCGGACGACCACTGCTTTATCATCTGAAAGTGGCCGTCTCGGTCTACCACTTTTGCATAAAATTTCCAACACCGGATGGGGAAGGCATCCACAAAGGGAATCGGCGGGAATCAAGGGAGTCCACTAGGTCGGCTGGCACGACCGAGCCGAACAACAAGCAAGAAAACCAAATGAAAAGTTTGACAGAAGACGACCCGGGTACACCTACTAGATGTTTTATTTGCTCTGTGGGGCTGGATGATATTTCGTTGCACTCACGTTATATGAATGCTTTTCCTTATGCATATCTATTTTATTTTATCATGCTTTACTTGTAGTATTTGCACGTGACTTCTCGTTGGTGAGAGACTTGTTTATTTTCCACATTGAGGTGGATCTTTCCCTTCGGGGGGAAGCCTTAATTCCTTCGATGTTGGGAAATTTATGTAATAGATTTTGATGATACCAAGTAAAATTTAGATTAAGAAGTTGGCACCCATATTATATTATGAATCGGTTTGTAATAGATAAAGTTCTATTAGCTGAGTGCAAACAGCCAAGTTGAAGATTGTAAAAGTCGACTGGAGATCAAGATGAAGAATCAGTTGTGTGGCAGCTAAGTGAAGTGAAGAAAAGTCTCAGTCAAGTTCCAGAAAAGTTGTCTCAGTTAGTAGACTGACAGCTGAGTCACTTCCAGATAAGTGGAAATGATTGTCTAAGGGGTTAAGCAGCAAAGAAGACTAAAGAAAGCTGAAGAGATTCGTTGTCAAGCAAAGTCAAATGTTTGCTGAAAGAGAGAACTGACAGACTGCAGACAATAAAGTTGTTTTGATGAAAGAGTGCAAAAAGTTATGAACCAATGGGATGTTCTTGCAAACCTGCGGAGATTCAGGTAAAAGGCTGCTATCCTTTTGTAACAAAGTCACCGTTACTTAGTGGACTACCTCCAGGGGTTGGAGAAGAGTGGATTGGAGGAATTAGCCCATCCTTGAACCACTATAAAAATTGCTTTGTGTCTTTTACATTCAACACTTTATTTCTTGCATATCTTATTTGTTGATTGTTATATTTGCTAAATCAACTGATAATTACCTAACCCAAAAACAGGTGTTGAAAACATATTTTAATCAAAGGGTGAAAGTCTTCCGCTGTAAAACCAAGTCTACTAAATTTATGAAAGAGTTAACTGAATCAGCTAAGTTATCTTATCAACAGCTCAGACGAGTCCGTTGAGTGGCTAACTCTACTATGAAGGTCAACTAAGATGTCCATCAAGGACCCAACTGACTTGTGACCAAACTCTGATTTAAAAAGGACTAAAATCAAAAATTTGGTAAAGTATATTCAACCCTCCCCTCCTTCTAGACTTTACTTTATCACCACTTGGGACCTACAAGTGGTATCAGAGCGGTTGGTTCATTGAGCCTTCCGCACTAGTTACTGAACTAGATCTCAATCTTTTTCAAAAGATACAACACTTGTTGTTTTAAATTTCAGCCTATGTTTACTGTTGAGGAATTTGATGATTAGAAGATACGCATGCAGGCACATCTTTTAGCCTTACATGATGAGATGTGGTTCGTCATTGAGGATGGACCACTACAGATAAAAAAGGTGAACACAACTATTAGAGCTCCTGGTGCTGCATCATATCTGAAGGAGAGGCTACTGCAGCTCCTGCTACACGTGGTGCACGTGCTGCACCTGTTGCTCATGTCCCAGTTGTACCAAGACCAGCCATGGTCGAGAAGCCTTGATGCGAGTGAACTAACGAGGATCGAAAGAGATACAACTTGGATAATGTTGCCAATGACAATTTGTATAAAACCCTCGACAAAGCTATGTTCAACAAAGTGAAATCTTGTAGAACGGCTAAAGAAATTTGAAAAAAACTGACTTTAATTTGTGAAGGATCTGATCAAAGTAAAGAAAATAAATTAACTGTTGATGCACAAAAATTTGAAAACTTTAAAATGCTTGCAGGTGAAACACTGGATCAGTTAGATGCCAGATTCATAGAGATTATAAATGATTTCTCAGCTCTTGGCAAAGAATACACTTAGAAATAAATGTGTATAAAGATATTGAGGTCGCTCCTAGCTGAGTGGGAAATAAAGGTGATGGCCATGAGACACTCCATGGACTTAACAAGAACTTTCAATCATGAGCTATTCTCAGACTTGAAAGTTTATGAATTTGAGCTCCAAAAGAAAGAGCAAGAAGAGACAGTTGTTTCTCAGACAGTTGCACTCATGGTTGGAGAATCCTAGAGAGCTGACTCTAAGGAAACCATTGACCAAGAGGAGATTGCCCTGATGGTGAAAAGATTAAACAAGTTCTTCAATAAGAACTATAAAAGAAACAAGGGTCAAACCTCCAGAAGACACTTAGCACTTTCCAAGACCAAGTAAGATAGACCACCAAGGATAGCTGACCATCAGAGAGATGAATATCAGAGAGCTGATAATCAAAGAACTGACAGAACTGACTGCCAGAAAGCTAAGAACCTATGCTGGAATTGCATACAACCAGGACACTTTGCTGTTGATTGTCCCTACCCACTAGTCAACAAGTACAAAAATGAGGAGGAGAGAAAAGTCTTTAGAGAGAAAAGACAAGAAAAGAATAAAGCCATATTGATGCTAAATTTGACACGACCAAGTGCAAAGAACCAGTTGAGTCAGATAGTAGTGAGGCTGATTACTCCTCAGACACTAAAGAAGAGGCACTGATATGTGTCATGGTAAAAGAACAAGACTCACGGCTGACTAAAGAGCTGAGTTCTCTAAATCACATCTTTCTTGAGAACAAAGTGAGTCAAGAAAGGTCGAGATTGCTAAGATCAAAGCTGACTTAGCTGAAAAGAGGGAAAAAGATTTGAAAAATGTGATTGCATCATTTAGCAACGCATCTAAATCATTGGATGACTTGATAATGATACAAAAGGAAAGTGGAGACAAAACAGGCATAGGATTCAATTCTTTTGTGCATGCTCAAACTCCATGAGTAGTTTTAGAGAAAGGATCCTCAAGCAATGAAGGAATCCAGAAACCCAAAGCACCATATGTTGCACCCACTCACAAACACAATCACTCACATCTTGGCCTAGGATATAAAGGCAAAGGCAAAAAGCGAGCAGAGTATGCTGACAGGACAATTGAAACTAAATTCAGAAGAGTCCATCAGCAGACTCCCAATAGAAAGTATTCTGTGAAATCAAAACAGAACTACCAAAAGCTCTAAAGGTTTCAGCTGAGAAAGCCATATGATGGAAATGATATAAATTATCCTAGCCAAGCTGATTGGAATAATCAAATGAGATATCAGCCAAGTCCAAAGGGATACAAGCCCAAGTGGCAAAGACCTCAAACTCAAAATAGGTAATTCCCAAGGCAAAGGAACCATTATCAACACACATATGCACACAATCACAATGCCCACTATGTACAAAAGTTTCATTACTATCCTAAGAAAAAAAAATGCACAAGCTCACACACAGGCATACAGATAAAAGAGACAGTTGTATGAGCCTAAAGATCCTAAGCAATTTGCAAATATTCATTATGATCATGGAACTGATAGGTGGCAACCTCTTAGAGTCAAACCATTTGGCTATAACTTGGTTGGATCACTTTATAGTGTTAATCGTTCAGGACCCAGACAGGTTTGAGTACCTAAAAATTGATTTCCTTGATTGCAGGTTCAAGGAACAGCTGAGTGCCAAGGAACCTGGTACATGGATAGTGTCTATTCCAGACACATGACAGACAATAAAACGAATTTATCAAACTTCAAGGAATCAAGAGGAGCAAAAGTCATATTTGGAGGAAATGAAGCTCCAGGGGAGATTAGAGGCATTGGATCCATCAAGAAGAATGGATTGAAAATCACAGATGTAGCCTATGTTGAAGGGCTGAATTTCAATCTGTTGAGCATCAACCAACTCTGTGATAAGGGTTACAATGTAGGATTCAACATGGGAGTATGCCAAATTTGTTGAATCTAATGAAGTTGTGCTATCAGGATTAAGACAGAAAAACACGTATGTAGTGGATTGGTCAATTTATACATTAATTACATGTCTGCTAGCCAAGAGTACAGCCGAATCGAGTTGGCTGTGGCACAAAAAGCTAGGTCACCTGAATTTGAAGGCAACCAACAAGCTTGCAAGGAGTCATCTTGTGGAAGGATTGTCTGACTCAGTATACAAGAAGGAAAGCATTTATGATGCATGTCATACGGGAAAACAAATCAAGTCTTCATTCAAGGGTAAGCCAACTCCCTCGTCAACCAGGATTTTGCACTTATTGCATACAAATCTATTTGGTCCTGTTGAACCAGCCAGTATCAGTGGAAAGAAATACACCTTGGTGGTGGTGGATGATTATTCAAGATATACATGGACCATCTTTATGTGTAAAAAGAAGGAAACATTGCAGAAGCTTCCTCAGCTGATGAGAAGAGTTCAAAATGAGAAGAGTCAAACTATTATCAAGATAAGGTCTGATAGAGGAACTGAGTTTGTCAATGGGATTATAACTCAGTATTGAACAGAGAATGGTATTGCTCATGAGTTATCAGCTGCAAGAACTCTACAGCAGAATGGAGTAGCTGAAAAAAGGAATAGAATTCTCAAGGAAGCAGCAATGACCATGTTAGCTGAAGTTGGATTGCCTAAGAGATTTTGGGCTGAAGCCATTAATATTGCCTTCTACACTCAGAATAGGTGTATGATCAACAAACAACTGTCCAAAACCCATTATGAAATTTAGACAGGGAGGAAGCCAAATGTTGGATACTTTCATATCTTTGGATGTAAGTGCTTCATTCATAATAATAGCAAGGAAAACCTGAAACCCTTTGATGCTAAAGCTGATGAAGGTATCTTGTTAGGAAATTTATTTGTTAGATTTTGATGATGCCATGTAAAACTTAGACTAGGAAGTTGACACCCCATTTTTCTTGTAATTATGTATTGTAATAGATAGGACTGGAAGAGCTGAGTGAAGTCAGCTAAGTCAAGATTAAAAGAAGTCAACTGCAGACTGGAAAGAAGACTCTGCTGTGTGTCAGCTGAGTATGGCCAATTATGTCAAACAACCGAGCAACAGCAGACTCCGGAAAGTAGTCAGCAAACATTTAGGGCACAACCTGTACAGTACACTCCCAGATGAGGAGCAGACTCTAGACAAGGAAGGGGAAGAAGTGGTGAGAGAGGCAGAGGCACTCCACCAGGAAGGCCTAGAGATGTTAAATTCATTAATCCCCAGGAGAAAGAATTATTGTACTAGGCTGGACTGGACGAACTTGAGAACAGAGAAGTGACCAAGAAAAATGAGAAGGAGGATGAGGCAAGAAGAAGAAAATAAGAGGCTAGATTGCGAGTGGGAAGAAAGGCAGAGAAGGGAAGACTCAGCTACGAAAAAAGACTACGAGAAGAAGAAGAAAAGAAGAAGAGAAGAAGAAAAGGAAAAGAGCTGAAGATGACAAATGCATAGATGATGAAGAAGCCGAGAAAATAAGAAAGCAACAGAAACGTTGAAGACTGTTGTGAACCCCTTCATGTTGTATCTTTACTTAAATATAAATACACATACATTTGTAAGTACTTTGTATACTATTGTTTATTATACATTGTAAAGCTTTGTAAAATGCAAAGAATGATTTGTTCAATAAAATGACGTATTCAATACAATTATTCTTTAGTTATGCACTATTTACTTTTCTATTTTGTTTAAGTTTTGGCATCATCAAAAAAGGGAAAATTGTTGGGAAATTTATGTAATAGATTTTGATGATACCATGTAAAACTTATATTAGGAATTTGGCACCCTAATTGAACTGTAAATCAACTTGTAATAGATAGGATTATGTAAGCTGAGTAAAAGCATCCAAGTTGAAGAATACAGGACTCGACTGAAGATTGAAGAGAAGACACATTGTATGGCAGCTGAGTGAAGTGAAGTCAAGTATCAGTCAAGTGACACAAAAGCTATCTCAGTCAGCCGACTGAGAGTATAGTCATTCCAAGATCATTGGAATTGACTGTCAAAGGGGTTATGCAGCAAAAAGGATCAAAGAAAGCTGAAGAGATCCGTTATCAAAGCAAAATCAAGTGTTTGTTGGAAATAGGCATGTGTGAGACTGCTTACCTTAAAGTTGTTTTGCTGAAAGAGTGCAAAAAGGAAGAAGCCAATGAGATGTACCTTAAAACCTACAGAGTTTAAGGAAAGGCTGCAGAGCATTAAATTCAAGGTACAGTCTATATCAAACCCGCAAGACAAGACAAGATAAGACAACGACCTAGAAGTGGAGTTTGAAAATGCATCTATCTCTTCAACGGATACATTTTCGAACTACCACTATAAAAGGTTGAGGATTTTAAGAGAGAAAACACTTATGCAATCAAGACACTTAAGAGAAATCAAGAAAAGGAAAGCAATATCTCTCAAGTATTTAAATCATATCCTCAAGCCTAAACTCGAAGAAAATCGATCCAACACATTCAGTGAAGGAAAGACAACTTCATTTGTCGAAGAGGAAAAACTTGTTTCAAAGAACAAGGGGTCTACTCTCCAAGGTTGAAGGAGGTCTGGTAAGGTTCCAGATCGAATCAAAGGCTTTAAACTTGTTGGAGGGATGTGTGAGCAAATCCAAAAGTTTGAAGGAGCTGAAGTAGCAGGACAGTCGTCTTGTGAAGAAAATGAGTCCCATGAGAAGCCAACTATGTGATCAAGGTTGTCTCAAACTGCCATCCTTTTGTAACAAAGTCAACGTTTCTTAGTGGATTACCCCTAGGGGTTGGAGAAGAGTGGATTAGAGGAATTACCTCATCCTCGAACCACTATAAAATTGCTTGTCTTTTACATTCAACATACTTACATTTTTGCACATTATTATTGATGTTTATTAATTGGCTAAGTCAACTGATAATAACTAGGCTTAAACAAGTATTAAAAAAATATATTCAAAACTAAGGGCGAAAGTCTTCCGCTGTTAGAAACCAAGTCTACTGAATATTTAAATAGTTAACTAAATCATGTAAGTTATACTATCAACAGCTCAGTCGAGTCTGTTGAGTGGCTAACTCTGTTGTGTAAGTAAACTAAGTTGTCCACCGAGGACCCAACTGACTTGAGTACTCTGAACTTATCAAAAGGACTAAAATCGAAAAGTTGGTAAATTCTATTTAACTCCCTTCCCCCTTCTAGACTTTACTCATCACCCCTTGGGACCTACACATGATCTTCTTTGACCCTTCCAAGGTTGGTTCTTGTCGACTTCCCGGGACTTGCGCTTGGCACCGGGTTCAGGCTTGGTGGACTCCTCCACTCGAATATGCTTTTTCACTCGATCAAAGATTCCTTCTTCACTTGGAAGGAGGCTTCTCGATCAGAGATTCCTTCAGATGCTCTTGGCTGAGATTCTGCTGCAATATCCCAGCCAAGGTCTCATGCTGGACGTTGGCGACTTCATTGACGGCTTCCACGAACCGTTTGATAAACTTCTATTGTGTTTCTCCTTCATTTTGCTTTACCAGAAAAAGGTGAACGATAGTCTTGAGGCACTTCTGTTGATGGAGAACTGCTGCATGAAGTCTTCAGTAAGCTTCTCCATCCCAGAGATTGATCCTACCGGGAGCTGACTGAACCAATTCAGTGCCCGCATGGTCAGAGTAGTGCAGAACACCTTGCAGTAGAGGCATCCGTGATGTCGTAGAGATCTGCCTTGTCGTAAAATTTGTCTAAGTGTTAATGCGAGTCTCTAGTTCCATCATACCCCGGGAGGATGGAGGTCTTGATAGCCGAAGGTAGAGGTTCAGTCAAAATAGCAGGGGCCAAAGGCTCCTCTTCATCAATGCAGTTGCTCGCGAGTTGGCTTAGCTAGGCTGCATTGTATGAGATTCTTCAACTGGCGGCGACTCTTCACGATTTTCACCACGACCTTCTTCTCTTCTCCCTGATCTTCATGGTTAGGGTCTTCAGCGGCGCGGGCAGAGCCCACTGTCGTCTTCTTGCGGCATCAGCTGAAGTTTGATGCCTCATAGCATTCCGGGCAGCTTTTTTCAGGAGAGCCTGTAGGAGGAGGGCTAGCGCCCCGCCTTACGGGTGGTTGTTCTTCTTGTTTGTCTCCGATGTTTCGGTCTGCAGCTTGAGATCCAACTTCATGTGCTTGTGATCGAGTTTACATCTTCGTGTACCTTGACTTGTTCCCATAGATGTCGCCAAAATGATGCTGCATTTTAGGGCAGATCACTCCAAGTCAATGGGGTTGACCAAATCCTCTTCTCGAGAGGGGAAGTCTTCAAACCTTCTTCTCTGAGAGCTGAAAAATCATTTGATTGGGAACTTGGCCCCTCACACGGGCAAATATTAGAGAGCCCCGGGGGTTATCGCCAGGGAGGTTCATCCAACGCACAAGTCAGCATAGTGAACAAAAGAATAAAACAGTAAACAAATACTGAATTAAAATGCGTAGTAAAATTATCCATTAATTTACTTACATATAATATGAGGGACCTTTTTATACCTGGGAGATGGGCACTGTGGGCCTTATATTTATTTTATTAAGAGCCCATTGGGCAATTAATATTAAATAAATATATAGATTAATTATATTTTAATTAAATAAATATGGTTCTTGCCCCCAACACATTAAAAATTGATTGGTTATTATTCAATTGCAATATGATTTTTATAATTGCGGTAAATGAATCTTATATGCACCATTATCATGCATACATGATATCTTTTTGGCACACTAAGTAGTTTGCTCAAGTAAAAAAGAAATATTTTTGCTTTCAATTAAATAAATATTGTTTTCCTCAACCCCAAACACTGAGCTCATTTAGCTCACCCAAATGTTTTTACAAAAATTATTCAGAGACTGAATATTTTAAGAGTGATGAGACCGACACAAGACTTCCAGATCAAGATTGACTCAACTTAGTCGTTTCCTTCTCAAGGACTTATCCATTAGCGCTTGAACAATATAATGTAACTTGTAATTATACTTTAAATTGTATATTATAGATTTGTAAACTTTCGTTGAATTTATGATATTAGTTGTTTGTTTTAAATAATAGAACTTGAAGACTAAGTTTATGAATATCGAGAGTAATACTTGGTTGGATGTTATTCTATTTTATTGGGTTATAAAATTGAGGCATGACTAGGTTTGGCAGGTTAAGGTCAGAACCAAATAACACGATAATAAACATGTTTAGTTAGGGTTAACTTGAAATGACAAGATTAACCCGTTTGGTCCAATTCTGTTACTATTGCTATTTTTTTCAATATTTTTTATTGACTGAATATTTGGTTAGTATAATGATTATAGTTTAAAAAAGGTATCTGTTGGGGGGGATATTTTATTAATTAATATATAATATATAAATCATTTTCTATATGTTTATTTAATATTAATTGCTCAATGGACTCTTAATAAATAAACCGGTCCAATGGTGCCCGGGTCTGGCCCATCAGCCAATTTCTCCAACACAGCCAATGAGGCCCATCTTCCCGGTAAAATGTCTCTCTTATTATCTGTAAGTTAATCAATTTATTATTCTCCTACATTTTTATTATACAGTATTCATTTACTGTTTATTCTCTCGTTCATCATGATGACTTGAGCGTCGGAGGGGCCTCCCTGGGCAACTCCAGGGGCCCCTCTAATGTTTATGTATGTGTGCAGACAAGTTCTCAGTCGAAGGATTTTCTAGCTCTCGGAGAAGAAAACTTGAAGATTTTTCCCTCGGGAAGAGGAAGACGAGAAGACTTCCCCTCGGGAAGAGGATTTTGGACAACCCAGTTGACTTGGAGTGATCTGCCCTAAGAAG
Organism: Rehmannia glutinosa; assembly: GCA_016081115.2. Taxonomy (NCBI): domain Eukaryota; kingdom Viridiplantae; phylum Streptophyta; class Magnoliopsida; order Lamiales; family Orobanchaceae; genus Rehmannia; species Rehmannia glutinosa. The sequence continues at coordinate 61,295,661 of CM071930.1, read as the reverse complement.
CACCATCAGTATCAAATGTATGTAAATATAATTAACTCATACAATTCATATAACTCATACAAAAAGATGAGTTATTTAGTCATTTTCGGATTGATCCAAAAACCACAATAATAAATAGTTGGGGTTATGATTGAAAAACCTGACATGAATAATTAAATACGTCGGATTAGAGTTGAGAAATCTGACATGATTGTGGTGGCCCAACAAATTTTGGGATGAGATCTTCTATTCCATGATGGTGTTTCATCTCTTATTCCACCACACGGATGATTGTCATGTGAATAAAAGTTATCATATTAAAACCCCACAATCCACAATTTATGCATGATTTATGCTCCAATAATATGGTAACTTTTATATACATGACAATTATCCGTGCGGTGGAATATGAGATGAAACATCATCTTGGAATAGAAGATCACATCCGACAAATTTTGGCGTACGTAGTTAAATAGATATGAAATAAACATTTTCAAAATTTTAACACTTGTACAGTGTACGTATTTCACGTTAATAAACTCTGTTGAAGTCTAATGAAACACGGCTAACACATATGCTAAAAATAGTGGCATTTATCCACCAGCTAAATGTTCATTAATATTTCATTAGAATATCAGCAAGTTAGCCAAGTGTTTGAAAAGTACATGTGAACAACACTCTTTCAATTTTCACATTGAAATTCACAAGTATCTGTGCATTATAATTTACTATTATCAAATATAAGCCTATTTTTTCCACAAGCATTCACACAATCAGACTAATAAGAACAAGTCAAGAAAAGTACTTAAATATCAACTTTACCCAATGTATTTTGGTGTTTTTGTATATTTCCAGCCTGCAAATCAATTTCTCCCAAGGTTCATGGACAAATACTAAAATCCACACTGGAACAAACAAAACAATCTAAAAAAAAACCTGCTGATAAATAAATGATCACTGATCTTCTTAGAAAGCCGGCTTAAGACAAAAAATGCTCACAAAATACAACTAAATGTAAATATTAAATTATACGGTGGTCCTCAACTCGAATAATTAGCTAGTAATGATCTCTGCGCCGAAAATGAATATGTTCAAGCTTTTAACATGAGCTTGAACAAAGACTGTTTCAATTAAAACTCATAATTAAAATCTTTCTACTTGGCAGAGCTTATTGAAATATCCATCCACCTTACCAAGCTTCGCCTTGACTTATTGCTTGGAGATTTCAATGTAGCATTTTTGAACGGTGGTGCAGTCCTTGGGAAGGACAACGGATTGGAAATTTTATATATAAACAAGTGGTAATGGTACAAAATACCCATTTAGAAAATGTAAAGATTAAAAATAGTCATGTTTTGTAGACACATCTTTTTTAGACAAAATAGCCATGTTAGAAGGGTATGGATGTCATTTCACACCCCAAAATGGCTAAAAAAGATGTGTTTGAAAAAAATGGCTAAAAAACATCTTGGTTTGTTGGGAATGGCTAAAAAAAAAACCGGCTGTATAAACAATTTTTTTTTCTTTTACGAGTCTACAGAAAAGTCGGCCCGCTCTGATACCACTTCTGTAACATCCCAATTTCACAATAAAATACGATTTATAAAGTAATAGTGCGATTTATAATAAAACGTGAGTTTTTCAAAGATCATTTGCCATATAAAATTATAATATAAAAACTGTTAGATAAAAATTCCAAGAATCATTCCATAAATAAATTTTTAATACTAAACATTAGAAATATCCATCAAAGTAAAATCATAAAAAAATAAAGTTTATTATTCAAATTTTTATTATTCGGGTCACCGCCTCCACGTGTCCTGCCAACTCTATCATTCATCTGAAATAAAAAAATATTTTTGGGGTGAGCATTCAACGGCTTAGTAGGGGCATATTTGTCCAAGCTAAATACACAATACACAATACACATTACGAAATAACATGCTTAACATTGAAAATGTAACTGTAGCTATGACATTGAAACATGGCTCGCACTGCCGGAATTTCACCAGAGAGAACTTTTATGCCCCGGACCTGTGTATGGTCCCACACGACTATAGACACGTAGCACGTAGAAGCATAAATTATCAAGCAACATATAAAGGCATTTAACAAGAACAAATAAAAGCGAAAAAACCCCTACCTCGAAAAGTAGCGTAGAGTAGAGTGTGTCGAAGATGGAAATTTCTATGCCCGAAAATTCTTGTTGCCTACAAGTAAGTTTAAAACTATTATTAATATTTTGTAACTTTTATATAAAATTTATATATATAATATGAATTAAATTGACTAGAAATTAATTGGATAAAAATTTAGGAATCTCCTAATAAACCCATATTTCTTTCCTTATTCCCTCACCCCAACCCCAACCCCCAGCCCACCCCCCTAGCCCCACTTCTTGCTTCTTTCTTCTCTTTTTCCCGTCACTTTCCCCCCACCCATTTCCCCCACTTCTTTTCACCTATCTCTCTATCTTTCTTTCTTCTGCAATTTTTTTCTTTCTTTAAATTTTTCTTCTGTTTCTCCTTAGCCTCTCCCCAATACCCCATTACCCCCATCCATACGTCCCCCCTTTCACTTCTCTAGTCTTTCTTTTTTTTTTTTTTTTTTTTTTTTTTTTTTATTTCTCAGCAAAACCATTTCATCTCTCTCTGTCTATATCCCTTTCTCCTACTCCCAAACCTTCCTCTCTCTAAAATCCTTCTTAACACTCCAACCCGCACACACACCACGCATACTCGCCGGAGTAAAAGGCGGCGAGCGGCAAGACATCGGCTGAAAAAATGAGGTGTATATATATATGTATATATGTTTCTAGGCTAGACAATGGTCGGGTGGTGGTGGTTGCAATAGAGTATTTGAAATAGGGGATGACTTTGATGAGTTGGAGAAGAAGGGGAAACGAATTTCTTACCTCTATATCTTCTAAAATTTTCTCGACATCTTCTTCTCGTTCCCATATGGCTTCGTTCTTATCGTGTCGTTTCCATTGGACTTTGATTAAGGCCACATCTTTATTTCTCAATTTGTGTATTTTTCGTTCTAAGATAACCTCAGGTGCTTCTTCGTAAGTCAAATCGTCCTTGATTTCTAATTCTGAATAATTTACAATATGACTTGGGACATAAATGTACTTCCTGAGCATCGATACATGAAATACTTTGTGGACTGATGACAACTTTGGCGGCAATGCTAATTGGTATGCTAGTTCACCGATTCGTCGCAAAATTTCGAACGGACCAATGTATCTTGGCTTTAATTTTTCCTTTTCACCGAAATGAAAAACACCCCTCATAGGTGCCACTTTCAAGAATACTTTTTCCCCAACATCAAACTGTAGATCCTTCCCCCTTCGGTCCGCGTAAGATTTCTGTCTGCTTTGGGCTACCTTCATTCGGTCCCGAACTTTTTTAATTTTCTCAACTGTCTGATCAACTAATCTGTTCCCAAAATTTTCTTCTCACCCACTTCGCTCCAATAAAAGGGTGATCTATACTTTCTCCCGTACAATGCCTCATACGGAGCCATTTTAATGGTCGCATGATAACTATTATTGTAAGCGAACTCCACCAAATACAATATTGACTCCTAAATTTCACCAGAATCGAGCACGCACGCCCTCAACATGTCTTCCAGTGTTTGTATTGTTCTTTCTGACTGTTTATTCGCCTGTGGGTGATAAGTTGTACTAAAGCTTAACTTCGTTCCCAAGGCTGTTTGTAGACTTTTCCAAAATTTTGAAGTGAAACGCGGTCTCTATCTGACACTATCGTCACAGGGATCCCGTGTAGGCTTACAATTTCTGTAATATATATCCTTGCATATTGGTCCATTTTTAACGTCATTTTCACGGGCAGAAAATATATTGATTTTGTCACTCGGTCAACCATCACCCACACATCATTATTCTTCTTGACCGATAGAGGCAACCCGACTACAAAATCCATTGTTATATTCCCATTTCCATTCTGGGATCTCAATGGGTTTTAGTAAACCTGATGGTCTTTGATGTTTAGCTTTGACTTGCTGACGGTCAAACATCTTGCTACAAATGATCCGATGTATCTTTTCATGCTCCTCCACCAGAAGACTTCTTTCAAGTCTCGGTACATCTTTGTACCACTAGGGTGATCCGTATATGGCGTACTATTAGCTTCTTCAAGAATTTCTCTTCTAAGTTCTTCATTCTTAGGCACACATAATCTCCCTTCGCTATCTCAATTTTTATCTTAGTGAACTCTTTCACCAATTCTTCTTGCTTTGTTAGCTAACTGGATAATTCGCTCTTAGTTTTTCGGCTTAGAGCATCCGCTACCACGTTAGCTTTACCCGGATGGTAATTGATAGTGCAATCATAATCTTTTACGAACTCCAACCACCTTCTTTGCCTCATATTCAACTCTTTTTGTGTGAAGAGATACTCTAGACTCTTATGGTCCGTGTATATCTCACACTTACTTCTATACAAGTAGTGTCGCCAAATCTTTAGTGCGTGCACAACTGGTAGGGTAATTCATCTCATGTGGCTTCAATTGCCTCGAGGCATAAGCAACTACCTTGCCATGTTTCATCAAAACACACCCAATGCCTAGTTTTGACGCATCACTGTAAATAATAAATCCCTCAGTAGAGTCGGGTATTGTCAATACAGGTGCAGAGGTTAGTCTTTGTTTCAATTCCTGAAAAATTTCCTCGCATTTCTCGCTCCAAATGAATTTCTCCTTTTTCTTGTCAACTGGGTCGCGGGTCTAGCTATTTTAGAAAATCCTCAATAAATCTTTGTAATAGCCCGCCAAACCAAGAAAAGTACAAACTTCACTCGCATTCGGGTGCTTTCCACTCATTGACAGTTTCGACCTTACCTGGGTCAACCTCAATTTCATGAGCAGTTACCACATGTCCGAGGAAAATTACTCGGTCTATCCAAAAATTGCACTTACTGAACTTCGCATACAACTCCTCTTTGCGAAGTACTTCGAGTGCTATTCTCAAATGCTCTTCGTGTTCATTCTCATTTTTCGAGTATATAAGTACATCGTTAGTAAAGACATTGATGAATTTATCCAAGTACGGGTGAAATACCCAATTTATCAAGTCCATGAACACTGCTGGTGCATTGCTTAACCCAAAAGGCATTACTGCAAATTCGTAGTGTCCATAACGAGTTCTAAATGCTGTTTTGGTGATATCACTCTCCTTAATCTTCAACTGGTGATATCCGGATCTAAGATCAATCTTAGAAAATGTGCCTGCACCCCTTAGTTGATCGAATAAGTCTTCGATCCGAGATAATGGGTACTTATTCTTTATCATGAGTTGATTTAGCTCCCTGTAATCGATACACATTCTTAAAGTCCCATCTTTCTTCTTCACGAATAGTACTGGAGCTCCCCAAGGCGATACACTTGGTCGGATGAACTTTAAATCCACTAACTCTTGTATTTGCATTTTTAGTTCCTATAACTCCTTCGGCGCCATTCTGTATGGTGCCTTGGGGATTGGTGCCGCCCCGGGTTCCAAGTCTATCGTAAACTCCACTTGACGATCTGGTGGAATTCCTGGGAGATCCTCTGGAAACACATCCAGGAATTCTCTTATGATTGGCACATCTGCTAGTGTTAATTCAGATGTCGGGGTTCCGACTATGTTTACCAAATACCATTGACAGTTATTCTTCTTCAACAATTTCATTGCCTTCATCGCTGATATTGTCCGAGGTACATTTCTAGTACTTGCCCCGTAGTACTTTATTTCCCCATCTCATGGTAATTTGAGAGTTATCTCACTCTCTTTACACTTAATCCTTGCCTGATGCCGGCTAAGCCAATCCATACCCAAAATTACATCGAAGTTCTTAATGTCAAGTATATAAAATTAGCACTAAAATCCCTTCCTCCTACGTTCACACTTACATTCTTGACATTCGAGTCTGTAATCATCATCTTTCCAGACAGTAAGCTAATCTCAAGAGGTTCATCTACATGTTTTTTTTATTTGCCCAATCATAGTATGAAATTTAGCAGACATAAAAGAGTGTGTGGCACCAGTGTCAAACAGAGCAAAAGCAGGTACATTACATACTGACAGCATACCAGACATCGTACTTGCTTAATTCTCAGCCTCGCGTTGGGTCATAGCATACATCCTCGCATTTCCCTAGTTGCCTTCGACCCGATCCGCACCATCAGACTGCGTGCGATCTTTTGCGGCGTGCCCTGGTGTCTTACACCGGTAGCAAACTCCTTTCCAATAGAGGCATTCTCCATAGTGGCTCTTACCACGCATTGGGCATTGGGGTTTCTCTTGTGGTGGTGGTTGAGCAGGACCTCCTCCAGCCTTAGCCATCTTATTTTTATTCTCCCCAGTATTGTGAGTTGGTCCATCCCACTTTCTCTTGGGTGCCTCGTTTGTTTTGCCCGGGTTTCCTTCTAGGTTTATGTTTACCCCAACCATTCGAGCTCGATCTACTTCCTGTGCATACGTAACATCCCCAAGGACACTAACTATCCCACTTAACTCAGGGTGTAGTCCTTCCACAAACCTCTCGGCCTTCATTTGATCAGTGCTGACCAAGTGCGTTGCGTAACGTGACAACTGGTTGAATTTTCGTTCATAATCAAGCACCGACATATTCCCTTGTACGAGGCTCATGAACTCTCTCGCAGTTTTATTTTTATGAGCTTGTGGAAAAAATTGGCGTGCGACCAGTTCTTTGAAATCGCTCCATGTTAGCGCATATCTCTCTTCATCAGTGATGGTGCACTGGTGTAGGTTCCACCAATGTTTTGCATCCTGCTTCAGTTGGAAGATTGCACAAGAAACCCTATGTGCTTCTGAGCAAGCTATCAGGTCAAACACTGACTCTAATTCACCAATCCATTCTTCCACAGCCACTGGGTCTTCACGTCCCGTAAGCACTGGCGGCTTGTAGCACCGAAACTGCTCCACCACTTGTGAGGTAGTGTCTATAGAGGCATGATGGTTTTGGCCATTATAAGCGTTAACCACTTTGTGCTGAGTTAAGCCTTGCACTACAGTGACGAGGTTGGCTACTATGGTTGCCATATCTCTTATTTCCTTGAACTGGGGCATTTCCAGCGGGTGTCTCATCACCAGTTGCGGCCTGGTTGCGGTTTCAGTTAATACGTTGTGGTGCCATCTAGAATCATAAAATAAATCGTCTTAGTAATTGTATATATGATTTAAGTCTTAATATCTAAGGCGTTTAACTCATAAGTTTAATCGAAAATTTATTTAATTCACAAAGATTATAAGGTAAAAAGTAACCCATAAGCTTGCACTGATTCAATCTTATTGTTTGGTTCTCTATAATATAAGGTTTAAACTTATTTGTCATTTTCTTAATTGAATCACCAAAGCACTAAAGTAAAACAATCATACAACATAATTATAAACAGCAATGTAATAATAATGTAATATTTTTTATTAATTTATCATGCATTCTTTATTTTAATAAGTAAGGGAATACATGAGGTTTTATTTAAATCTATGCCACATCGTGGCGATCATCCTTAAACTTTCAGCCTCTCTCTCAGCAGGCTCTTCTCCAGGTTCATCATCCAACTCTTCCTCTGACTCTTCTGCAGGCTCATCCACGGGTGCCCTCACAGGTTCCCCCAAAGGCACCACCATAGGCTGCAGAGCCTCTAGGGCCACGTGGGTAACCCACTTGGTGAACATCAAGGCTATGAACCCTCCATAATCGAGTTTGGCCTCCCCGTGATTTTCATCATATGTTATCAGCTGTGCCAATACTCGTTCACCCTTAACCTTCCATAAGTCGGGCCACTTATCAATTGCCCTACGAGCCGCAACATAGTCATTTGGTGGCCCCGGGAGGTTTTTGATTCGAAGCCATTCCTGGTTCATTGTTACAATGAAAGTCCCCATGTTGTCGGTGTCGTTCTTTCTATAATGGAAATATTGGTCCATCCTAAAAGCCGGTTGGTCATGTGGCCAGTTAATAACAGATTTTCTAGTTGTGCTTCTGTATCTTTTAGCCATCTACAAGTTTAATATTACTAGTCATACATGTTCATTTATAAAATTAATAGATATGCATTTCAATTATATTATAAGAAAACTACAAATTATGATTTGTGTATTATTGTTTGACAACTAGATGTCGTGAGCATACAAACTGTCATATTAAGATTTAGTATGGATATTTCTAATATTTAAATCAATTCACTCTATATTGACATGTGTAAAGTATAGTAAATCCTACGGTTAAGGCTCGTAACACTAATAAATACACTTTGCATGTACTACATGCTTTATAAAATATTTTCAAGCAGAATGTCTTAACCCCCTCTTTTTTTAGTGCAAGAAGTTAAAAGAGAAATGGAATCAAATAAGTTAAAAAGTAACAAAACTAAGAAAAGAAAACAATAATGAGTACTTTTTAAATAAAGGAAGCCATGTTTATAGATATGAAATCAAGATAAAAAAAATTAAAAGTTTGTACAGATAACCTTTCAGAATAGTAAAATACCTTTCAGAAATTTGTATTAATAATAAATTCCACCACCTGATTTCTTTTTTTTGAAAAATGAAGTTCAAAAAAAATTTTAGAACATCTTTATATTTCTTTAAATTTACAAATCTCTTTCCTTTATACTTGTCTTGTCAAAATTCATTAAGAATAAAAGCTCTAATGCACAACAAATGAGTAACAGGGAATGACCAGCATTAATAACATTATTTAGACAAACTATCTTCGGTTTTAATACAAGTTCTAAGTTCGGCATACCCAACCAGTTTATATGGCATGTGTTATTATTTGGAATGTTCAGTGTGTTTCTAAACAAACTTCTTCACGAAGCATTTAGCTGAGGCTTTGTGTTCGCCTTATTTTTAGCTTCACCGCAAGTGTACGGTGCAATTTATAGAATAGGGTTAGCAAGGTCAAATCCACAGAGACTAATAAATTAATGTACTAAGTATTGGGATTGTAATAGTCTTATTTTTATCCAGACGATCGAAATTGAGTGATTGGTTTTGTTAATGCAAGACAAGAATATATCCTAAAAAGACAAAATAAAGATTGATTGAAAGATCAAGGAGATGAATGGATTCCTGGGTTATGGTTTAAGTTAATATCCCCTTATGTTATCATATTAATCACAACCAAAGTTATTGTTATTCTTCCCTATAAGACAATCACAAAAGTATTTTACTATCTCTCTCGAGATGCATGTAAAAACGTTGATTGGATTATCTATGCTAGCATCTCTACTTAACATAAGATATCCAACTCCCAAAAACATAAAAGATTATAAATCCTCACAAATATTCACAGACTTCTCAATCTTGCATATATTCATGTCAAGTATCAAAGATCTAGTATTGAAACTCATCTCTCGAATTATGAATCAATACATTAAACAAGTTAAACCAAAGGCCTTTTGACAAAACAAGAATTAAAACAAAGTACTCGAATAGGGTTTGAAAACAAAGTGCTTTATTAAAGAAAATATTGTCCAAGTTTCCTGAAAATGAACAAAAGCATTAAGTTAATACTTGCTCCTAGATCACAAAGTGCTTTATTAAAGAAAATATCACCAATAGCACAAGGGATAGTGAAACTCCCTGGATCTTTGAGCTTCTGTGGTAATTTCCTCTGAATGATCGCGTTGCACTCTTCAGTCAAGTTAATTGTCTCGAAGTCTGCCAACTTTTTCTTCTTGGACATCACTTCCTTCAAAAACTTCGCATAATTGGGCATCTGCTCCAATGCGTCTGCAAAAGGTATGTTAATACGCAGTTTCTTAAATATATGAAGGAATTTTGCAAACTGCGTATCAAGCTTTTTCTTTTGAAATCGTTGAGGTAAAGGAAGGGGAATAGTAAGTTTAGAAAAATCAGAGTTAGAAGAATATTTAAGCTTCTCAGCCCATTTTTGTTCATCAATTTGTCCCTCTGTTCCTTCCACAGCCTCAACACTGCCATTTACTTCCGTGTCTACATCTCCGGGATTCAGAATTCTCTACTCTGTACCACGCACGACCTGCCCATGCATATGCGCACGGGTCATACGTCTCATGTTCTCTTCCTGGCCTCCTTTGGTACCATGCACGACCTGGTCGTGCTCAGACGCACGGGTCGTGTGTCCTTCAGCTTTTTCAGTATTTGCTATGGCATCGCGCACGACCTGGTCGTGATCCGATGCATGGGTCATGCGCAGTTCTAATTTTTCGTCACTTCCCAGAATTTTTGGCCCCTCGTACTACGTACCACTCCTCAGACAAATGGCGTTACACTGTTTCCTTGGATTAACTTCTGTGTTACTCGGAAACAGGCCCTTCCGATGTTGTCCACCAATGATCGTCGCTAACTGGCCAATCTGAGTTTCTAGATTTTTCATTTGTGAACCTACAATGTTGGCCAACTGTGTGAACTGTGCCTCGATTTTGTCTATCTTAGCTTCATCTTTATTTAACCGGTTCCTCGTTTCACTTATGAACGAGGTAAGAAAGTCTTCCAAAGATGGCTTCGCCTCTGTATTAATGACACCATTTGCCACATTAAACCCCGGTGGTGGTTGCATCACATTCTTCGTATTTGCGTAGGAGAAATTTTCATAGTTCCTCAAACCCGGGTGGTAATGAGTAGGAGTTTGATTGTTCCGGTAATTGTTGAAATTCCAGTTATTGACATAATTTGCTTCCTCCATGGGATCTAGAGAAACTTCCCCATTACTTGCACCCGCGTTTCTTTCAGTCCCCTTTGTCAATACACTCAACTAATTTGTCAATGCAGTCATCTGAGCCGTCAATGCCTTGATTGGGTCCGAATCAGAGACTTCGGCTACCCTTTTCACATTAGTTCTCTTGGAGGGCCACTGGTAGCTATTCATTGCCATCTCTTTAAGCAAGTTGAATGCATCCTCTGGGAATCTTGCGAGTAAAGCGCCTCCTGCTGCGACATCCATAAATGACCTAGTCTGTCCCATCAACCCGTTATAAAAGAAGCAAAGTTGCTGATCCTCTGGAAATCCGTGTTGCGGGCACCTTCTCAATAACTCCCGGAATCTCTCCCAAGCCTCATACAATAGCTCAGAATCAAACTGCCTGAACTGCGTGATCTCACTTTTGAGTTGCAGTGTCTTACTCGGTGGGAAGTATTTAAACAAGAATTTCTGACTCAGCTCGTCCCAAGTATTCACACTCCCCTGAGTTAGTGTGCCTAGCCAGTTTCTAGCCTTATCCCTTAAAGAGAAAGGGAATAGGCGCAAACGTATATCATCATCAGTTACCCCATTCATCTTGATTGTATTGCAAATCTGCATGAAGTTCGCAAGATGAGAATTGGGATCCTCAGACGGAAAATCCCCAAACTGATTCTGTTGCACCATCGAGATAAGTGCTGGCTTCAGCTCAAAATTATTTGCATTAATTTGGCAATCCCACCATAGTTGCGATTTGTTTGTGGGCGAAAGTAATTGCGAATCGCTTGCTGCTGGACTGCCGAAATATCTGGTACTGGTAACTCATTGTTGACCCTGTTGGCCCTGTTGTTATCTTCCACGTCAACCATAGCCTGTTCTTGCTGTCTTCTGCCCGTTTAGTAGCCGCACTAATTCGCCTAGCAAAAGCCTCAACCTCCGGTATGAACGGTGCTAATTCTCTTTGCTTCGAGCGAGTGTTCATGCACTACCTGAACCAACTAAAGAAAACAAGTCAAACACAGTAGGAGTAAAATTAAACAACAAATAAAAAGAAAAACAAATGTCTAAATTAAAAATAATTCTATTTATCGCAATATTAGTACTAAAAATTTAATTAGTCCCCGACAATGGCGCCAAAAACTTATTCGCCTTATTTTTAGCTTCACCGCAAGTGTACATTGCAGTTTATAGAATAGGGTTAGAAAGGTTGAATCCACAAAGACTAATAAATTAATGTACTAAGTATTGGGATTGTAATAGTCTTATTTTTATCCAGACGATCGAAATTGAGTGATTGGTTTTGTTAATGCAAGACAAGAATTTATCCTAAAAAGACAAAGTAAAGATTGATTGAAAGATCAAGGAGATGAATGGATTCCTGGGTTATGGTTTCAGTTAATATCCCCTTTTATTATCAGATTAATCACAACCAAAGTTATTGTTATTCTTCCCTATAAGACAATCACGAAAGTATTTTACCCTCTCTCCCGAGATGTATGTAAAAACGTTGATTGGATTATAGCATCTCTACTTAACATAAGATATCCAACTCCCAAATGCATAAAAGATTATAAATCCTCACAAATATTCACAGACTTCTCAATCTTGCAAATATTCATGTCAAGTACTCACAGATCTAGTATTGAAACTCATCTCTCGAATTATGAATCAATACATCAAACAAGTTAAACCAAAGGCCTTTTGACAAAACAAGAATTAAAACAAAGTACTCGAATAGGGTTTGAAAACAATAACTTCAATTGCAAGATAGTCTTCTTCTCAGGTTAACTTGTGTTGTATTGCTGAGGTTTGAAAACAAGAATTAATCTGTGTTGACAAGTTAAACCTCATCAATAACTTCTCTCGATATTAATTCATCTCTCAAATTATGAATCAATACATTAAAACAAGTTAAACCTCAGCAATTCTATCGAACGTGTGTTGACAAAGTTTCGAAATTGACAAAGAAGACTACAAAGTCGGGCAAATTGGTTCGTAATTTTCTCTACAAAGGAAGAGGGAGCCAACGATAGCAAAATCGATCAGGTGTTTCTAAATCCTCTTCTCATTCTACTTGTTAATTATGTCGATTAAATTCTTAACGTGGAATGTGAGGGGTATTGCTAATCCGGGTAGCCAACGTCATTTGCATGCTCTAATTAATCGTCATAAATTGCCTTTTGTTGCGCTTTTAGAACCTATGACTTTGCCGGGGTTTAGTTTCTATTGTCATAGATTTGGCTTTCATGATGGCTTTTCTAATTGTTCTAATCATATCTGGATTATGTCTGCTGCTCATTTACATTTTGACATTCTTGTTGATCATGCACAACTTTTACATTGTAGGTTGACATCTGCTTTGTTGCCTCAGCCTATTTATTTGACTTTTGTGTATGCTAAATGTGATAGAGTAGCTAGATATGTTTTGTCGGATACCTTGCGTGAGATTGCGATTAGTATGGAGGGGTTACCCTGGCTTGTTAGTGGTGACTTTAACATTTTTTTGCATGATCACGAGAGGCTTGGTAGTATCACTGATAGGTCAGATGAGATGCTTGATTTTGCCTATATGATTGTGGACTGTGAATTAGTTGATGCGGGGTGTGAGGGACCTATCTTTACGTGGGCTAGAGGTGGGCTTCAGGAGAGACTTGATAGGACTTTGTATAATGAACACTGGGCTGATGTGTTTACTTCTTCTATTGTTACACATTTATCTCGTGTTCGCTCTGATCATGCTCCTTTACTCATATCTTGTCAGTTTGAACCGCATGTGCCTCGTTCTTCTTTTCGATTTCAGCATATGTGGATACGTCACCATACTTTTTTGCAGGTTGTCAAGGAAGCATGGGGGCATCCCACTGGTTGTTTTGGAATGAGGAGCTTGCAGCACAAGTTGAACAGGGTCAAGCGCAGACTCAAGATTTGGAATCACCAGACGTTTGGTAATGTTTTTGATTGGGTTAGACTGGCTGATGAGGCAGTTTCAGTGGCTCAGGCTGTATATGATAGTGATCCGTCTCCGACTCATCGGGCTGAGCTACATCATCGTGTGGCTGAGTACGAGCTACGTTTGAAAATGGAGGAGGATTTTGGCGCCAGAAAGCTGGAGTTAAGTGGGCAATCGAGGGGGAGCGCAACACTAAGTTTTTCCACGGATTTGTTAAGCAGAAGCGGTGTCGCGCTAGAATTCACTCGATTGACGATGATGGAGTGGTGATCACACATGATTTTGAGATTCGGAAGTCGGCAGTTCAGTTCTTTCAGTCCTTATTGACTTCTGACTTGGAGTATCTGACTCCCCCCGTAGATGAGTTCTTTCCCGGATTCCCGATTCCGTTGATCTTGATGGACTTTGTGTTATGCCCGGCTCGGCCGGGAGGTTCGCGATGCGGTGTTTGGGATTGATCCGTCTAGCGTTTCGGGGCCTGATGAATTCTCATCTTCGTTCTTTCAGCAATGTTGGGATTTCGTCAGATCGGATGTTAAGGATGCGGTGGTTGACTTTTTCTTGGGTAATCTCATGCCGTCCACGTTCACGGCTACATCTATAGTTCTCATCCCGAAGGTTCTTCACCCTCAGAAGTGGACTGAGTTTTGGCCGATTAGCCTGTGCAACGTGACTAATAAGATTATCTCTAAGATTATGAATGCGCGGTTGGTCTCGATTCTACCTTTGATTGTGTTGCTAAATCAGAGTGGTTTCACACCCGGTCGTGTCATCTCGGATAACATTTTGCTCGCGCAGGAGCTTATCCATGATATCAGCTTAGCCACGGAGATTCCTAATGTGGTGATGAAGCTGGATATGGCTAAAGTTTATGATAGGGTGCAATGGGATTTCTTGTATACAACTATGATTCACATGGGTTTCCCCGTTCGGTGGATTGATATGGTTGGCAGCTGTATTGAGCACCGCGACTTCTCTGTTCTGGTTAATGGTATCCCTTCTGGATATTTTTCTTCGACTCGGGGACTGTGGCAGGGGGATCCTCTATCTCCCGCCTTATTTGTTCCGACAATGAGTATTTATCCAGGGATTGATTCCATTATTAGACGACACCGGATATGATTTATCGAACGCGACGGGGTTTTCCGGTGACTCATTTGGCCTATCTTTGATGATGTTGTTATCTTCACTAGGGTGTCCGGACGATGGCCTCGCCACGTTGAGGCACTTTCTCAAGCACTATTCTCGCTACTTGCCGGGCCGGGCGGTGGTCGGTGTCCAAAAGAGTAGATTCTTTCGGCCCCACGTTACATTGACGGTACCGGGAGCACATGGTTCATGAATCGGCGGGTTTTGTTCGCGATGACTTGCCAATGACTTATTTGGGTGTCCCTTTGTTCAAGCGGGCGAATGACGAAAAGAGCTCTTCCTCCCTTTGTTTATTTGGGTGTCCCTTTGTTCAAGGGCCCCACCACGATTGATGAAGAGGATTCAAAATGAGAAGAGCAAACCATTATCAAAATAAGATCGAGGAGAGGAACCGAGTTTGTAAATGGTATAATAACTCGATATTGTATTGAAAATGGCATTGGTCATGAATTGTCTCGCAGCAAAGGACTCCACGTGAGAATGGAATTGCAGAAAGAAGGAATAGAACTCTCAAAAGAAGAAGAAAGGACCATGTTAGTGAAGCGGGGATACCTAAAAGATTTTGGGTCAAGCAATAAACACAAAGATGCTACACTCAAAATAGATACATGATAAATGACATAACCGACAAAGACTCCTATGAGATTTGGACAAGGAGAAAACCAAATGTTGCATGTTTTATAATATTTGGATGTAAATGCTTCATCCATAACAATGGCCAAGATAATTTGAAGGCTTTTGATGCTAAAGTTGATGAAGGTATCTTCTTGGGATACTCAACAAAGCAAAGCCTACGAGAGTAATCAACAAGAGGACTATGGTAACAGAGGAATCCATTCATGTGGTGTTTGATGAGCCAAATGTAAATGGAGAAGACATTGAAGAGTCGGTGATAAATCGAATCAACCAACCATGCGAAGAGTCCCTCTTGTCAAGTCAAGAAAATTTGGAATTATAAACCAGGATGAAGATGAAATAGCCTGAGTCTCAAAAACAATTTTGGAAAATCTGCTGGCTAAGTGATGACGAGAGAGCGATCTAAGCAACATAGCCGCAAGGCAAGACGATCAATCCGACTAACTTACTCCAACCTCGATGTAAGATGGCCGAGAAACCATCCACCGTAACTAGTCATTGGAGATATAAGAGAAGGTTTCAAAACAAGATCCTTAACTCAACAAGAAGCTATGTTCACATGCTTTATCTCACAAATAGAGCCTAAAGATGTGTCACAAGCATTGGATGACACACATTGGATTCAAGCTATGCAAGAAGAGCTGAATCAATTTGAAAGAAATAAAGTATGGGAATTAGTTCAAAGACCCACCCATCAAAATGTTATTGGCACTAAATGGGTGTTCAGAAATAAGATGAACAAGGAAGGTTCTGTGGTAAGAAACAAAGCAAGATTAGTAGCCAAAGGATATTGCTAAGAAGAAGGGATAGATTTTGATGAAACATTTGCCCCTGTAGCAAGATTGGAAGCTATAAGGGTGTTTCTTGGCTATGCAGCTCACAAGAATTTTATTGTATATCAGATGGATGTAAAGAGTGCATTCCTTAATGGTTTATTGGAAGAAGAAGTGTATGTTGAACAACCTCCAGGATTTGAGCAGAAGACTCTTGGAGATACTTTGTCAAGAAAGCTCTATATGGATTGAAACAGGCACCCAGAGCATGGTATGATACTTTGTCACAATTTCTGACTGAGAACGGATTCACAAAAGGCAAAGTGGATAGAACACTCTTCAGAATTCAAGATGCGAAGAGTATATTGCTTGTTCAAATATATGTGGATGACATTATTTTTGGTTCCACAAACAAAGAGCTGTGTGATAAATTTTCAAACCTCATGCAAAGCAAATTCGAAATGAGCATGATGGGAGAGCTGACATTCTTCCTTGGACTCCAAGTGAAACAGATGAAGGATGGAACCTTCATAAGTGAGACAAAATACACCAGAGATTTAATGAAGAAATTTGGTATGGAAGAGAAGTCTTCTCGTGAAAATACCAATGAATACATCAAAAAATGGATATGGATGCGGATGGCAAGCTTTCAGTAGATCAAACAAGATACAAAGCACTTATTGGATCATTGCTTTATCTCACAAAGAATGTGCCACACATCACCTTTGTTGTAGGTGTATGTGCAAGATTTCAATCGCTCCAAAAGAAAGCCACATGATGCGCCCAAGAGAATCTTGAGATATTTGAAAGGAAGCCAAGAAGTTGGCTTATGGTATCCAAAGGAAGGTGGATTCAAGCTAATTGGCTATTCGGACTACGACTATCTTTGGATGTAGAGTTGACAGGAAGAGCACCTCGTGCACATGTCAAATGCTTGGAAACAAAGCTAATTTCCTCGTTTAGCAAAAAGCAAAATTCAATAGCCACCTCTACGGTTGAAGCATAATACATAGTCGGGCAAATTGTTGTGCCAAGTCCTATGGATGAGACAAAGGTGAGAGACTATGAAGTTGAAGAAAAGGAAATTCCAATCATGTGTGATAACACAAGTGCAATTGCAATTACTCAAAATCTGTATTGCACTCAAGAACAAAGCATATCGATGTCGATATCACTTTATAAGAAATCATGTTGAAAAGAAGGACATCACCTTGGAATATATTTCAACCGATAAACAGATTGCCGACATTTTCACAAAATCATTATGTGACTCAAGATTTGAGAACTCAAGCATGAGCTAGGCTTAATTGAGTGAGTGACACGGAAGACTCAAAGAAAAGAAATGAAACACGAAAAGGGAAAAAGAGTCGAACTCTCAAATCGCCTAAGTGAATCACCATATCGAAAAGACGGTTGTACGAGAGTTAGTCGACAATTTGAGTCACTAGGAGAACTATGAGAAGAAGAGTTAAATCGGCTAAGGGTTAAGCCGAGTCATTTATGAGCAAAGGGACAAAAACGCAATGCGTTTTTACTAAGCGGCAATGTTTTTAAGAATGACGTCAAGATAATTATGACGTGTCTGACAGCAAAAGCCGCACAACAAGCTTATGATTGGATATAAATTTGCCGCATTAAATACGAGACATTAAATGCTAATCGGCGTGCAAAATCTAAGCCGTTGATTTCGATCACATTTCAAAAACCACCCGCAAGTCCTTTCAGGAACCATACTTAAACCATTTTCGTCCGTTTCTCTCACACATTACCAAAAATTGTTCACTTTTCTCTCTCAAAAGCAAAGGCAAAAACTCTCTCAAAAACCCTATCAATCTTCAAATCATCTTCTACTCACGATTTTGTCAAGCTAGGAAAACAAATCCACACCGGGTCTACTGTGGATTTCGAGGGTATGGTCAAACAGGATCCGATGACGCCTCATAAAGATGATCACCGAAAAACTCGAAACGACCGGGCTAAAACCATTTCGACGATGGATTTTCCGATGACCTATGTGGAAGAGGTCGCGCGATTCTACGTGAATGCCGAGATTCACGATGAGGGGATCAAATCCCTCTGTTCACGGGAAGGAGTTCATCATCACCGCCAAGGATTTGGCGTAACACCGCTCATTACCGCGGAAGGAGCACCGTAAATCAATGAAGTGATGTTGACATGGCATTGCCGCTTGGAAGGAAATAGCCAAGACCGACTATCTTTGAAAAGATAGTCTACTGACTAACAAGAGGTCATTGAAGGAGAACTACCACAAATTGTTGGACACCGTTGCCAAATGCATAGACATCAAATTTGGCGGCTTTGACCAAACATGTCAAAGCAAAATTGATCGTATTGGCCGCGATCATTGAAGAAAAGAAAGTGAAATGGGCTGAGTTTGTCTACAGCAGACTCGCGGAGAATGTAGGGAACAAATCCTTCAAGGAGAATGGAGCATTTGGAGGATCCCGGATACGGTCCTGGTGATTGGCGGTGATGGAGGTAAAAGGAGTCCCTCTTCGACATGGAAAGGCGTTCCATGTAAACAAGAGGATGTTGAGATCAAACCTCTCTAGCGCACAAAAGAGAGCCTACGCTAAGAAAGGCGTCACGAGTGAGGGGGAATCGGTGACCACAAGATACGATTGTCTCTCCTCTCCACCAAAGAAAGAAGGCTGCCCCGCATTTGCTAAGAAGACCGATGCTCTCAAAGAAAGAAAAACAAACCGCTCCCCCCCTCGCAACCGAGTCACCCGCCCGCAGCCGTGTCTCCCCGCCCGCAGCTCGCAGAGAGAAGGAATCCCAAATACCTTCTCCGGTCATTAAGAAGAGAAGGAGAACGATAAGCCAAGACGGCCGCTCCTCGAAGAAAACAACAAAGACCGAGGCCCGCCGCCCAAGACTCGGAAGAACCTTGTCGAACCAGTAAATCCTCCTGGTTCAAACAAGAAGAAGAAGAAAAAAATTTTCAAGCGTTCGAGCTTGAGAATCCGGCCGAGTCTGTCACTCAGTGGAAAAGATACTCCGAGCGCCGGAGAAGTAGAGTCTCCGGACGTGATTGATGAAACGCCAAGTCACGAGGCCGATCACAGAGGCAACTTGAAGACCCATTTGTGTAGTCGAATAGCCGAGGAACAAAGAATGGCCGAGACAACCGAGTCACCTGTTGATGTGGTTGTTTCTCCACCAGAATAGCAGGTCTTTGAAGGTGTCGAAAAAAGTCCGCTACCTTCAATACCGGAAACGAGGGCCAACAAGATGATGAAGACGATTTAATCATGCACTCTCCATTGTATCCAGACATCCAAAATCGTCGCACGAGTGGAGAAAATGGGAAGCCGAGCCTATCCAGAGTGCGGTTTCAACATCCGAGTTCATTCTTTGAGGAAGAAGAACTCTTGATTTCTTGAGGTGGACACAGATCTTCGCAAGCCCTTGACGAGGATAATTGCATAAATATACCGGAAATTCGAAAAAGAAAATGAACGGGCTAAAGCGGTGAGGACGCAGAGGCACGTGAGAAGGCCATCATCCGCACTATCACCGCACCACAGAGCATACACATCCTCACCTTGACGCCCCATCGAGAAAGTGATGAGGACATGGACCCTCTTTGCGCCACGGAAGAGTTGCAAATGCAGCAAGCAATGGAAGAATCGTAATCCTTCATGAGCAAAGAATGATGGAGGGACCGGAGAGTCCTCCAAAACACGATTGGAGATAGACCAATGGGAGTGGTGCAACATATTGCCACCGTTATTATCGCCACCACTTCCCTCACTCACTCGGAAGAAGGAACTAAGAAATCTGGCGATGGCGGGATAGTGGGGACCCAATCGAGCCAACCCCTAATGAAGGTGACTTACCACGTGCCCCAACGGCTGAATACTCAATGGGGAAAAATGAGTCCGAGACGAGTGACCCCAATCCAAGTCACTCGGTGGTGCCACCGAGGGGGAAACTCCTCCACCGCTGCGGCAAGGTCGGAAGATCTTTGCGGTGACTCCACAATGAATCTAGGAGGCGAAGTGGAGAAGGAACAAACACAAAGTACACAACAAGTTGTCATCGACGAGGCTCGACAGTTGAGACTGCCTATCTCGATTGAGGTGCCAACCGCTCACGAAGGCTAATGACGGCGCTGATGCAAAAAGAGGCCTGAGGAAGGAAATGTACGGGAGTTAACACTGGGAGAGAAAGTGCAATCCGTGGAGTTGAGACTCCAATGGATGCCACCGCAGAAGACCCTAAGACGATTGACACCGTCGAAACAGATGTCCAAGGCCTCGCCAGCTTGAGACTGCGCAGGAGGTAATGAAGGCCAACGGGAGGTTGAGACTTCTCGGGAAAGAAGTTGAAGTACGTAACATCCCTCCCGCTATCATTGATCCATCGAGAAAAAGGAGATAAGTGCGCTTCACGATTCCAGGATAATCCCGATGTAACATTTCGGGATTGGAAGGAGACGATGAAACCGAGTCATCCCCCGTGATCGATCCAAAAGACTCGGTGAGGATGTTCCAACCACGAGTAAGTCGACCTCAAGTCTACTCGTCAAACTTTCAACTTTGATGAGCCACCCATGGAAATCTCATCATCGTCCGATGACACTTCCGATAAGGCCGAGGACCGACCAACTCACGTGGAAAAACCAATCGAGACCAACAAAGCTGTTGAGACAAGTGAGGCTCACAGGCTGGATCAACTTCACAATAGACCCCGGTGAAAAAGAGTCCCCGCGCAGTTCCCCAAGTCGCAGAAGGTTCGACTCCACAAGGAACTTCACAAGCACCACTAATCATTGAACAAATTCCGATTTGCTCGTGATGATCCCTTTGTAGAATCATTTCCCTTCTCTCCGGAGGTACCCGACCTCCCCGAAGAGTCGAGAGAGATCTCGCGCGCTTCCACGCACGAGATCCTGTCATTCCATCGATACCATTGTTCCGGTGACTATGATTTTGACGCAGCCGTCACCGCACCGCAATGAGGGAACAAATTGAAGTTCGGGAGGTGTTCAAAGCATTATTTGCTGAAATTGAAGCAGATGGAGAGGCACTAGGCCTCGATGGACATGAGATCGGATAACAGAGATGCCAACTTCTGCCGACTTGAGAGGCATAATAGTCGAATCGGGGAGTGGTGGCAACAAAGAAGAAACAATGCGCGTAGAACAAGCTAGATATTTGAACATTGTTCAACAAGCTATTGGTATGGCGGCGAAATGAGAATGCCGATGCAAAGACAAAATTGAGAGAACACATTGAGCACATGCATGAATCTCACACTATCGAGATAAAGCTGCTGCGTGAGCAAAATAAGAATGAGCTCCTGCGTATGGAAGAAAACATGGATCGAAAATTCAGCCTTCTCATGGCCTGAGATGAAGTTAATTACGCACCGAATCCAAAGCTACTCACTTTGAGTTTCGCGCGCATACTCCGCAGCAGATTTCGAAGCGAGAACTTGACTATCAAAGAAACTCGACTTCCGCTTGCTAGTTTGTTTTCGGGGGTTCTCTCTCCTTTGATGATGCCAAAAGGGGGAATAGGAATACCTAAAAGCGAAGAGATCTGAAGTTGAGAAGGAGGGAGCAGCTATGAAGGGAAAGACAGCTGAGGAAGTTTCAAGAGAAAAGAAAGGAAAGTGGAAGGAAGGATGAATGCCCGAGTTATGGATATTTTGAAACAACATGGAGGCATTCCAATAGACAGAGACACTTATGCCATCTCGGATCCGGAATCGAGCCAAGATCGTTGATGAATTTAAAACGCCGCATCGAAGGATACTTCGCAAACATGTCCATGGCTCAAGCCGGGACTTGTACTTGGGAAAAGGGTCTCACACTCTGTGAAGAAGAAGGCGACGAGCAGACGGACTCTTGGCGTCACTCTGCTGGTCACTCCGCCGGGTCACTCACTGGGAAAAAGAAGGCCCCAAAGACAATACACGCCCGGAGGAAGAGGTAGAGGAAGAAGCGTGTGGTGGAGGAAGAGGTTTGGACCTAGACCTCCGCCCCAAAAACATTGAGTACATAGATCCAGGCAAGAAATGAGGGATCTATGGGGGTTTTGGTTTTGACGTAGTAGCCAATCCGCAAGTGGCTAAGAACAATCCGAGTCCGTGAAAAGAATTGAAGAAGAAAATAAAAGACAAACTCGGCTATGGGAGGAGAGACAAGAAAGAATAAGAAGAGATGAAGCTACCCGGAAGGCGTATGAAAAGAAGAAGAAAAGCGGTGAAGATGAGAAAAAGAAAAGAAGACCGAGGAAGATGATAGAGTGAAGAAGAAGAAGAAAGAAGGAGGAAGCGAAGGAGATGAAGTGTTCTTTGTCCACCCCTTCATGTATTTTACTATGTAATTACATTTTATGTAAGTCTTACGTAATAAATCAAATTCTCTATTTTTGCGTAGACACATATGTTTGCTCGATACACTTTGTAAATGCTTGATTGTGTAAAGGACAAGAATGTTATGATCAATAAAAGAATTGATTCTACGCATACATTCTTAGTGAATGCACTATCTCGTATGTATCTTTGCTATTTACATTTTGAATGTTTTAAGTTTTGGCATCATCAAAAAGGGGGAAATTGTTGGGAAATTTATTGTTTAGATTTTGATGAATGCCATGTAAAACTTAGAATAGGAAGTTGGCACCCCATTTTCGTTGTAAAGCGCATTGTAATAAATAGGGCTGGTCAAGTGAGTTAAGTCACTATGCCTAAACATGCAAGAAGGCAAATCGGAGACTAGAAGGAAGACTCATTTGCAAGACAAATTGAGTATGGCAAAGAAGAGAACACGGTCGATCAAGGAGCGGTGAGATGCGGATTGAGTAGAGTATCGATCAAGTCAACTCAAGATAGCCAAGTCTCAAGTTGAAGTGACGGAAGAGTCATCCAATGATTGGAAGTCGACTCTAAGTCACCCGGGGAAAGCAAGGAAATGTCAAGTCGAGATAATCTGGAAGAGATCCGTTGCCGTAAATCAAGGGAATTACTTAAACAAGTAATACCTCCATACTACCTTTCTCGAAGTGCTCACCCCGAAGCGTGCAAAAGGAATGAACAATGGGAAGCACCGCACCATGTCGAACTACGAAAAGTCAAGAACAATTCATACGAGGAAGTGACAATTCCAAGGATCGCAACAAGACAAGCCAACGACCACAAGTGACTTTCAAGAATAAGCCTATCTCTTCAACGGGCAGATTTTTGAAAGATCACTATAAAAGGCCGAGGAATGACGAGAGAAGGTTACGAACCACGAACATTCAAGCAAACATTTGAATCAGTAACAAAAAATTATTCTCAAATCATTCAAGATTAATTCTCAAGCCTACATTACGAAGAAAATCAATCCAACGGTCTGTGAAGGAAAGATAACTTCAATCGTTGAAGAGGAAATTGTTGAAGAATCAAGGGGTCTACATTCCACGGAGGATTGTAGGAAGGTTCAAGGTCGAACCAGTCTCGAGTTTTTGGAGGGCTTCGTGATCAAATCCAAAGAGCTTGAGCAAGTGGGCTGTAGTAGCAAGGCATCTCCAGACCGAGTCCCAAAGGATCAAGTCAGCTGTGTGATCAAGACATCTCCGATCGAGTCCCAAAGGATCAAGTCATTTGTGTGATCAAGACTTGTATAATGGACTATTACCACTTTGTATCCGATCAATACCTAGTGGATTCCTCCAGGAGTTGGAGAAGAGAGGAGTAGAAGAATTACCCCATCTTGAACCTCTATAAAAACTTATCGTGTCATTTACATTTCAAAGACTTTAATTTCTGCATCTTATTTATTTAACTCTTTCTGTGATAAATTTGCTATCCACTTGATAATCTCTAAGTACTAAACCTAAATTAAAGGGTGTAAAGTCTTCCGCTGAAAACAAATCATAGTCGAGTTAAGTCTTTAGTCAAAACAGCTGAGTTATTCTATCAACGGCTCGGTCAGAAATTTGAGTAACTAACTCTATTTGATTAACTAACTTAGTGCATCAAGGACTCATTTGTGAAGTATTAACTCTGAATATTTAAAAGGACTAAATCGAAAAGTTGGTAAGGTTTATTCAACCCCCCCTTCTAAACCTTACACTCACACCCCTTGGGACGTACACAAATCCACACTGGCTCTACTGTGGATTTCAAAGGGATGATCAAACAGGGGTCACGAAACCCTTGTGAAGAAGATAGCTGAGAAAGTGGAGAACTCTGGGCTGAAATCCTTTCTCACGATGGAGTTTCAAATGACTAATGTTGAAGAAGTCGCTCAGTTCTACGTGAATGTTGAAGTTCACGATGAGGGCATCAAATCGTTTGTTCACGGAAAGGAGTTCACGATCACTACTAAGGATCTAGCGGAGCATTGTTTGCTGCCGTCGGAAGGAGTACCGGTGATATTGGAAGCCGATGTAAACTTGGCTGCTGCATGGAAGGAAGTGGCCAAACCTGACTGTGCTGCGAAAGTTGTCTACACAACTGACAAAAAGCAACTAAAGAAAGATTACCACAAGCTGCTAGATATTGTTGCCAAGTGCGTAGACATCAAATTTGGAAGCTTTAATCAGCTGTCCAAAACTAAGCTGATCGTGATGGCTGTGATCATGGAGGAGAAGAAGGTAAACTGGGCTGAGTTTGTATACATCAGACTCTGCCAAAATGTTGGAAATAAGTCTTTCAAGAAAGATGGGTCGTTCGGAGGATCCTTGGGATATGGTCTTGTTATTGGCCGGCTGATGGAGGTGAAGGGAGTTCCACTCTGACATGGAAAGGCGTTCCATGTCAACAAGAAAATGTTCCGATCAAATCTTTCCGGAGCTCAGAAAAGAGCTTATGCCAAGAGAGCAGATACCAGTGAGGGGAAATCAGCTGACCCTGAGGAAACAACTGTTGCCTCCCCTCCCAAGAAGAAAGATGCCCCTGCAGCTGGAAAGAAGACTGTTGCGCCAACAGCGAAAAAGAAAACAACCGCACTGCGCCCTGCCCGGAGTCACCGCCCCCGCAACGTGTCTCCGCCCGCCTGCAGCAGCAGAGAAGAAATCCTTAGTACCTTCTCCGGGATCAAGAAGAAGAAAATCGCCAAGACGAGAAAGGCAACTGCCTCTAAGACAACTGCGAAGGCCTTTACCTTCGAGTAACCAGAGGAAGTGGAACCAAACGTTCCTCTGGTGAAAACCAAAAGAAGAAGAAGAATCTTCAAGCGCTCGTAGCTTGAGAAAACAATCGAGTCGCCACTCACCGAACAGATCAAACAATTTGGAGAAGTAGAGTCTCCAGAGATTATTGATGAAACCGCCAAGTCTGCTGAGGCCGATCAGTAGAGGCAAGTCGAAGACCCAACTGTGGATCGAACAGCTGAGGAGCTAGTAACAATTTGAGCAGCTAAGTCTCTGTCGATAGGGATCGTGTCTCGCGCCGCGCGACGACGCCGAGGGTGAAGAGCAAAGAAACCTCGCTACCCTCCATTCCTGAGAAAAAAGTTCAGCAGGAAGATGATGATGATGATGTGATCATGCTCTCTCCACCATATCCAGACATCCAAAATCGTCTGCGAGAATGGAGAAAGTGGAAGTTGAGTCACTCTAGGGTACAGTTTGAACACCCAAAGTTTATTGAGAAGGAAGAGGAACTCTTGAGTTCCTTGAAGTTGATCTGATCTGCAAGCCCTTGATGAGGATAATCGCATCAACATGCCGCAAATTCGAAAAAGAGAACGAACAAAGCTAGAAGGCGAGAGGAAGCGAAGCTCGTGAGAAAGCCAAAGATTTGTCCTCTAACGGAACCATTGATCATACCCATCCACATCTTGACATACTTTGAGAAAGTGATGAAGATTTGGACCCCGCATCGCGACGAGAAGAGCTAGAAATGCAGCAAGCCATGCGGGAATCCGAGAATGATGCATGAGCAACGGTGATGGAAGGACTGGAGAGTCTTCCAAAATCACGGTGAAATTGACCCTATGGGAGTGGTGCGGATTGCAATCTGTTGTTCTTTGCGACCACTTGACTCACTACGAGGAAGGTTATAAGGGAAATGGAGATAAAACTCGGGAACTTGGGGACCCAAGTCGAGCCAACCCCTATTGAAGGTGTCTTACCACCGCCCAAACGGTGAACACTCAAAGGAAAAAAGTTTAGGGAGTTTGGAGGAAAGTGTCCCCAATCCAAGTCACTGGTGTGCCGGGGGGAAACTCCTCCACGAATCTAGGTGTGGAGAAGGAAAAAAGAAAACGAAACACGCAAGTTGTCACTCACGGAGCAGCCGAGGATCTTGTTGATGCGGTCGAGTCACATGATGGATCTCGCCCGGGAGTTAACACTGGGCAATGAAAGTGCAATCCACGAGTTGAGACTCCTATGGATGCCACCGTTGAAGACCCCAAGATAGCTGAGTCTGTCGAAGGGATTGTACAAGGCCTTGCTGCAGTTGAGACTGCAGGAGGTACTAAAGGCCTACGGGAGGTTGAGACTTCCTGGGGTAAAGAGGCAGAAGCACATAATATCCCTCAAGTTATCATCGATGCATCTGAGAAGGAGATAATTGCCCTTCACGATTCCCAATGCAATCCTGATGTAACATTTCGGGATCTGAAGGTGAAGATGAGGCCGAGTCATCCTGTTGCAAGTCCCCGACTCGGTGAGGATGTTCTTCCCAAAGACGAGTAAGCGAATTCAAGCGTCGCTCGTCAAAAGTTCAATTTTGATGATGAGCCACCCCTACAAGTCTCATCATCGTCCGATGACGCTACTGATACGGCCGAGAACCAAACAACTCATATGGAAAAACCAGCTGAGACCAAAGAAGTTGTTAAGACAGCTGAGGCTCAGCCAGCTGGGTCAATACCACAACAGATCCCAATTGAATCACCATCAACTGCGCAGGCTACCAAAGCTGCAGCAAAATTGACTTAACCGGGCACATCACGGCCACAAGTCACAGTCGAATAGATTCCCTACGTCCGTGATGATGCGTTTGAACAAACGTTCCCTTTCTCACTAGGGTTGCCTGATCTTGATGAAGAATCAGCTAGATATCAACAACGTTTCCATAGACCTGATCCAGTCATTTCCACAGATACCATCATCCCAGCAGATTTTGATTTCGATGCTGCTTGGCCGCCAGCTGAGACAGAGGTGACAGCTGAGGTTCGAGAAGTCTTCAAGGCAATATTTGTGGAGATAGAGAAGATGGAAAGGCACCAGGCCTCATTGGATATGCGGCTGGATAACAGAGATGCTAATCTTACGGCCGATCTGCGTGGAATCATAGTCAGGATCTGGGAATGGTGGCAACATCAGCAAACAATGCGCGTGGAACAAGTTCGATACTTCAAAACATTGTACAATAAGATGCTAATCTGGAGCGCTGATAATGCTGACATGAAGAAGAGAATGCAAGAAAACATTGATAGAATGCATACTTCTCATACCACAGAAATGGAACTTCTGCGCGAATTTTATCGAAAAGAACTTCTGCGCGTAGAGGAGAACATGAATGAAAAGTTCAGCCATCTTATGGCTGAAATGAAGTTGGTGACAACCGAATCCAATGCCACTTGCTCAGAATTTCGAGCAAAGATACTCGCAAAGAGAATCCAAGCATAACTCAATCTATCGCCTAGATTTCATGCTTGCGGCATGTTTCAGGGGTTCTCTCTCCTTTGATGATGCCAAAAAGGGGGAAGAGGAATACCTAAAGACGTTGAAAGGATCCGCAGCTGAGAAGAAGGACGCAACTATGAAGGAGAAGACAGCTGAAGAGTAGAAGAAAGAAAAGGGAAAATCAGTTGAGGGGGAAGGTTCGAAAGACATGACTTTAATGGTTGCTAGAACCCCTCAACAAGGACTTGTCATAGCTGACATAATCAGCAAACTTCGATGACTCTGGCTCCAACACTTGTGCCCATGTCGAGAAAAGGAAAATAGTAGAAGCGAGAGATGACGGAGATTGAAAGAAAAATGGATGCCCGTGCGATGGACATATCAAACAATACAGAGGCATTCAAGAAGAGACACGATGCCATTTGACGCGGAACCGAGCCGAGATCTATTGATGAATTCAAGACGCTCGCATCCGAGGGATACTTCGAGAACATGACCATGGCCCAAGCCTGGGACTTGTATTGGGAAAAAGGCCTCAAGCTGTGTGAAGAAGCTGATAGGCAGCAGACTCCGAGCAATCACTCTGCTGGTCACTCTACTGGAAAGAAGAAGGCCCCAATACAATACAATCCCAGAGGAAGAGATAGAAGCAGTGGAGGAAGAGGTTTCAAACCTAAACCTCTACCAAAAAACATCGAATATATAGATCCAGGGAAGAAATGAGGGATCTATTGAGCTAGGTTTGATGAAGTAGCCAACATACAAGTGGCCAAGAACAATGTTGAATATGTAAAGAGAATCGAAGAAGAAAATAAAAGACAAACTCAGCTGTGGGAAGAGAGACAAAAAAGAAAAAGAAAAGATGAAGCTGCCAGAAGAGCTTATGAGAAAAAGAAAGCAGCTGAAGAAGAGAAGAAAAGAAAAGGTTCAGAAGACGACAGAGCTGATAAGAAAAAGGAGGAGGAGCGAAGGAGATGAAGTGTTGATGTCCATCCCTTCATGTAATTTACTATTGTAAATGCACAAGTATGTAAGTCTTCTGTACATTTAATAAGAAATCTGTAATTTCTCTATTTTTGCGTAGACATAGATGTTTGCTCTGATACACTTTGTAAACAGCTGTGTAAAGGACAAAAATGTTATGATCAATAAAAGATTGATTCTACGCATACATTCTCTGTGAATGCACTACCTGTATGTATCTTTGATGCTTACACTTTTGCATGTATGTTTTAAGTTTTGGCATCATCAAAAGGGGGAAATTGTTGGGAAATTTATTGTTTAGATTTTGATGAATGCCATGTAAAACTTAGACTAGAAAGTTGGAACCCCATTTTCTTTGTAATTTGCATTGTAATAGATAGGGATGTACGAGCCGAGTGAGTCAGTCAAGTCGCCTATGCCTGGATATGCAAGAAGTCAATCGAAGGCTAAAATGAAGACTTCATTTGTGAAGCGGTGAGTATGGCAAGGAGGAGAAGTCAAGAACGCGATCGAAGGAGTAAAGCATGCTATGATAATCTGTTGTGAGAAGTGTCGATCAAGTCAACTCAAGATAGCCAAGTCAAGTTGAAGTGACAGATGAGTCTTCCAATGATTAGGAGCTGACTCGAAGTCACCTGGGGAAGTTAAGGAACTGCAGTCAAGTCAAGACAACTGAAAAGAGTCCGTTGCATAGAAGTCAAGAAAGTTACTTAAATAAGTATTATTTCCATGCTGTAGTATTCTAAAGTGCTCAGTCCCAGAAGCGTGCAAAAGGAATAAACCAATGGGAAGCATCGCACTGTGGTCGACGAAAAGTTGAAGGTTCATTTAATACGAGGTAATGTCAATTTCAAGTACTGCAACAAGACAAGCCAACGACCACTAGTGTCTTTTGAAAATTAGCCTATCTCTTCAACGGGCAGAATTTTGAAAGAGCACTATAAAAGGCAGAGGAATCACTTTGAGAGAAGGTTACCTGAACCACGAACTTTCAAGTTATTATTCGAGCTGTAACCTGCAAAAATATTCTCAAGTTATTCAAGCAAATCCTTAAGCCTAAACTTCGAAGGAAATCGATCCAACACCAAGCTGTGAAGGAAAGACAACCTCATACTGTTGAAGAGAAAACTTTTGAAGAATCAAAAGGGGTCTACATTCCAAGGAGGATTGTAGAAAGGTTCAAGGTCGAACCAGTCTCAAGCTATTGGAGGGTTTCGTGATCAATTCCAAGAAGCTAGAGCAAGTGAGCTGTAGTAGCAAGGCAGCTGCCCTGTGAAGAAGCTGAGTCGCACGAGAAGCATTTGTGTGACCAAGGCATCTCGCATCGAGTCCCAAAGGATCAAGTCACCGGTGTGTGATCAAGACTTGTATCTGGACTGATAACCACTTTGTACTCTGATCAATACTTAGTGGATTCCTCCAGGAGTTGGAGAAGAGAGGATTAGAATAATTACCCCATCTTCGAACCTCTATAAAATTTTTGTGTCATTTACATTTCAAAGATTTACTTATCGTGCATATCATTTAACAAAGTGCTAAAACCAAGTGTTAAAACTAACTTAAACCAAATTCAAGGGTGTTAAGTCTTCCGCTGAAAATCTTATCACAACCAAGTTAAGTATAAGACTAAGCAGCTGAGTTATTCTATCAACACTCGAGTCGAAGTCGTTGAGTGGCTAACTCTGCTGGTTAACTAACTTAGTTGTCCATCAAGGACTTAGCTGTGAAATTAACTCTAAATTATTTTGAAAAGTTGGTAAGGTTTATTCAACCCCCCTTCTAAACCTTACACTCACACCCCTTGGGACCTACAAATGTCATGATTCAAGGAGATTAGAGGTGCAAAAGTCATATTTGGAGGAAATGAAGCTCCAGTGGAAATCAAAGGCACATGATCTATCAAGAAGAATGGATTGGAAATCACAGATGTTACTTATGTTGAAGGACTCAACTTCAACCTGTTAAGCTTCAGCCAACTCTGTGACAAGGGCTACAATGTTGGATTCAATATGGGAGTGTGCCAGATCAAAGATGCTGAATCGAATGAAATAGTGCTGCAAGGATCAAAATAGAAGAATGTGTATATGGTAGATTGGTCTACTGCCACACCAAGCACTTGTCTGTTAGCAAAGAGCACAACCGAATCAAGTTGGTTGTGGCACAAGAAGCTGAGTCATCTGAAAGCAAATCTTGTGGAAGGATTGTCAGACTCAGTGTACAAGAAGGAAAGTGTATGTGATGCATGCTAGATGGGAAAGCAAATCAAATCTTCATTCAAGGATAAGCCTAGTCCGTCTTCAACAAGGATATTACATCTGTTGCATATGGATCTATTTGGTCTTGTTGAACCAACCAGGATAAGTGGAAAGAAATACACCTTAGTGGTGGTGGATGATTATTCAAGATATACATGGACAATCTTCATGTGCAAAAAAAAGGAAACTTTGCAGAAGTTACCACAGCTGATGAAAAGAGTTCAAAATGAAAAGAGCCAAACCATTATAAAGATAAGATCTAATAGAGGAACTGAGTTTGTTAATGGGATAATTACTCAGTATTGTATTGCTCATGAGTTATCTGCAGCAAGAACACCATAGCAGAATGGAGTAGCTGAAAGAAGGAACAAAACTCTCAAAGAAGCTGCAAGGACTATGTTAGCTGAAACTGGATTGCCTAAGAGATTTTGGGCTGAAGCCATCAATACATCATGCTATACTCAAAATAGATGCATGATAAACAGGCAATTAACCAAGACTCCCTATGAAATCTGGACAGGGAGAAAGCCAAACGTTGGATACTTCAGGATATTTGGATGTAAATGCTTCATCCACAACAATGGCAAAGATAATTTGATGGATTTCGATGCTAAAGCTGATGAAGGTATCTTTTTGGGATACTCAGCTGAGAGCAAAGCCTATAGAGTGTTGAACAAGAGAACTATGGTCACAAAAGAGTCTATCCATGTGGTTTTTGATGAACCTAATATGAGTGGAGAAGACATTGAAGAGTTAGCTGATAAGCTAAATCAGCCAACTATGCAGAAGAGTCCTTATGTTGAAGCTGAAGTAAGAGCAATCAACCCAGATGAAGATGAGATAGCTGAATCTCAAAGACAGCTGGAAAGTCTACAGCTGAATGACGAAGAAAATGAATGACGAAGAAAGAGCTATTCAAGACAACATAGCTAGGAGACGGTTGAATCCAGCTGACTTGCTCCAACCTGATGTGAGATGGCTGAGAGACCATCCACCAGAGCTCGTTATTGATGAAACATTTGCTCATGTTGCAAGACTAGAAGCAATAATAATGTTTCTTGCCTATGTTGCACACAAGAACTTCATTGTATATCAAATGGGTGTGAAGAGTGATTTCTAAATGGACTGTGTCTATGTTGAACAACCTCTAGGCTTTGAGCAGAAAACTATTGGAGATAAGGTGTACAAGCTCAAGAAAGCATTATATGGATTGAAACAGGCACCAAGAGCATGGTATGATACATTGCCTCAATTTCTGATTGACAATGGATTCACCAAATGCAAGGTGGACAGAACACTCTTCAGAATTCAAGATGGAGAGAGTGTACTGCTTGTTCAAATATATGTGGATGATATCATTTTTGGATCCACAAATAAAGAGCTGTGTGATAAGTTCTCAAACCTCATGCAAGGCAAATTTGAAATGAGCATGGTGGGAGAGCTGACTTTCTTCCTAGGACTTCAAGTCAAGCAATTGAAGGATGGAACCTTCATAAGTCAAACAAAGTACACTAGAGATTTAATGAAGAAATTGTATGGAAGAGAAATCTTCTATGAAAATACCAATGAACACATCAGTCAAGATGGACATGGATGAAGATGGCAAGGCTGTAGATCAAACCAGATATAGAGCACTCATTGGATCACTGCTCTACCTAACAACAAGTAGGCCAGACATCACCTTTGCAGTAGGTGTATGTGCGAGATTTCAATCTGCACCAAAAGAGAGCCACATGACTGCAGCTAAGAGAATTCTAAGATATTTGAAGGGATACAAGGAAGTTGGCTTATGGTATCCAAAGGAATGTGGATTCAAGCTTATTGGTTATTTAGACTCAGACTATGTTAGATGTAGAGTTGACAGGAAAAGTACTTTAGGTACATGTCAAATGCTTGGAAACAAATTGGTTTCCTGGTTTAGCAAGAAGCAAAACCCAATAGCCACATCCACAAAGGCAGAGTACATAGTTGCGGGCAGCTGTTGTGCCCAAGTCTTATGGATGAGACAGCAACTGAGAGATTATGAGAATGAAGAAAAAGAGATTCCAATTATGTGTGATAACACAAGTGCTATTGCAATCACTCAGAATCCTGTGTTGCATTCAAGAACAAAGCAAATTGATGTCAGATATCATTTTATAAGAGATCATGTTGAAAAGAAAGACATCACTTTGGAATATATCTCAACTGATAAGCAGTTAGCTGACATGTTCACCAAGCCCTTATGTGAGTCAAGATTTGAAGAGCTTAAGCATGAGCTAGGGTTAATTGAGCTGAGTTAACACTCAGAAGACTCAATCAGTAGAGATGGAAGATGAGAAGATGAAAATTGAACAAGTTTCATGAATCAGCCAAGTGAAACAACTATGTCGAAAAGTCAGCTGTATCGAGTTAGCTGACAGCTGAGTCACTTAATGAAAGGAGAGAAGCAGAATTAAGTCATATTTGATATAAGTTTAGTCATTTATGAGCTAAGTGACAAAAACGCAGTCGTTTTTAATGAGCGGGAATATTTTTAAGGATGATGTCAGCGTAATAATGACGGGTATAGTAAAAAGCTGCACAGTAAGCATATGATTGTATATAAATGTTGCCGCATTAAATGCAAGGAATTAAATGCAGTTTGACGTCCTAAATCTGAGCCTTTGATCTCGATCAAAATTTTAAAATCTGAAAACATGTCCTTTCAAAACCCTTATATGTACATTTTCCAACTTTCTTTCTCTCGTACGGAAATTGTTCATCTTCAAGAAAAAAGAAAGCAAGTCATTTCTCTCTCGAAATCCCTACTCAAGCAAGTTCATCAAGTTTTAATCGGTGAAAATCTCTGAAAATGGCACCGAAGTTTGATTTCGTTAAGCTCTCTAAGCAAATCCACTCAGGATCGTCAGTGAATTTCGAAGGCATGGTGAAGCAGGGTTCTGATGAAACCCTAGTCAAGAAGATAGTTGAGATGCTAGAAAAGTCAGATCTTAAGGCTTTTCTGACCATGGAGTACTCTCATACCTACCTAGAAGAGGTGGCGTAGTTCTATGTCAACACGGAGGTGCAAGATGAAGGGATCAAGTCTTCTGTCCACCGCAAGGACATAATGATAAATGCTAAGGACCTTGCGAAGCACTGCCTGTTGCCATCTGAAGGCATGGAGGAGGTTAATGAAGCTGATGTTGATTTGGCTGCTGCGTGGAAAGAGGTAGCCAAACCAGAGTGCGCTGCTAAGGTAGTCTACACAGCTGATAAGAAGCTACTGAAGGACGACTATCATAAGTTGATGGATGTCGTCTCCAAGTGTGTAGGCATGATGTTTGGAAGCTTTAATCATATTTCCAAGACTAAGATGATTGTCATGGCTGCGATCATGCAGGGCAAGAAAGTAAACTAGGCTGAGTTCGTGTTTAGCAGACTCTGCCTGAATGTAATGAACAAGGCGTTTAAGGAAGATGGATCCTTTGGAGGATCTCTTGGATATGGCCTCGTGATTGGCCACTTGATGGAAGTGAATGGTATTCCCCTTTGACATGGAAAACCCTTCCATGTCAACAAGAAATGTTTAGGGCTAATCTCTCTCGAGCCCAGAAGAGAGCCCACGTGAAGAAGGTTGAAACAAGTGAGGGGGAATCAGCTGAACCCGAGGACACAGCTGCTACCCCTCCTCCCAAGAAGAAAGCTGCCCCTGCAGCTAAGAAAAAGGATGCACCTGCCCCTGCAACCGAGTCGCCTGCCCCTGCAGCCGAGGGAGAGGAGGAACACCATACTCCTTCTCCTGCTATCAAAAATAAGAAGCGCACTGCCAAGCGAAGGAAGGCAGCTGCGAAAGCCATCACCTTCCAGGAACCAGAGAATGTGGAAGAAGAGGTACCCTTGCTACCCAAGAGAAGAAGAGTGGTTAGGCAGTCTGAATTGGAGAAGACAGTTGAATCTACCACTCAGCAGTTGGAGAAAGAATTCGAGACTACTGAAACTCAGGAAATGCAGTCTCCTAAAGTAATTGATGAATCTGACAAGACTGCTGAAGGTCATCAACAGAGTCCCGATGAAGACTCAGCTGAGCATCAGACGGCTGAGGGAAGCAAAGTAGCTGAGACAACTGAACATCCCGTTGAAAAAGTTGTCTCCCCACCTGCTACTAATGCTGCTGAAGGAGTGGAGCAGCAGAGTATCTTGCCTTCAATCCCTGAAAAGAAAGGACAAGAAGAAAAAGATGATGATGATGTAATCATGTACTCTCTAGTATATCCAGACATTCAACATCGTCTTAGAGAATGGATAGCATGGAAGCTAGATCACTCAAGGGCTCAGTTTGCTCACCCTGAGTACATTGAGGAAGAGGAGGAATTGATGCGATTTCTTGGAGTCAATATTGTGCTTCAGGCCTTGGATGAAGATAACTACATGGATATTCTCCACATCTTCAAGGAGAAGGAAAAAGCCAAAGCAGCCGAGGAAGCACAAGCTCTTGAGAAAGCAAAGATGTGCATGTTCACTGGAACTCACGAGCATACTCATGAAAATCTAGTTGAGTACACAGACAGTGATGAGGATATGGATCCCATTGCTGCAACAGAGAAATCTGGAATGCAGCAGGCTCTGAGGGAATCCAGGCTAATGCAAAAGCATCAACTCTTTGTAGGACCAGGGGAGTCATTTCAATCTCTCCTGCAGATCGACCCTTTGGGAGTGGTGCAACAGATTGCCTCAGACATCGCTGCAGCCATGTTCTTGGTGCAATCGGAGGATGGTTCCAAGGGAATTGGCAATGAATTTGGGACTTTGGGCACCCAAGTTGAGCCAACCCCTAAAGAAGGTGTTTTACACCTGCCCGAGCGGCTAAGCATTCAAAAGAAAAAGTTGCAAGTCAGGAGCAAAGTGACCCCATCATCAGTCA
This sequence comes from Rehmannia glutinosa, assembly GCA_016081115.2. NCBI lineage: Eukaryota > Viridiplantae > Streptophyta > Magnoliopsida > Lamiales > Orobanchaceae > Rehmannia > Rehmannia glutinosa. The sequence continues at coordinate 61,259,760 of CM071930.1, read as the reverse complement.
CTCAGCTGGTGTGCCAGCTGAGGGGGAAACTCTCTCCACTACAGCAGGGTCAGAGGATGCTGCAGAGGACTACAACTTGAAGCAAGGAGGCGAAGTGGGGCGAGATAGAACCACAACAGATTGATATTGAGGAAGCTCGGACAATTGAGTCTGTCCCAGCTGAAATGTCAGCTGCTTTGAAGGCTGATGACACTGCTCTCACAGTCGAGGCATAGGATGGAGATGCCCCGGGAGTTAACACTCTAAGCAGTGAAAGTGCAATCCTAGGGGTTGAGACTCCTATGGATGCCATGGTCCAAGACCCTAAGACAGCTACGACTGTCGAAGGGAATATTAAAGGCCTCGCTGCAGTTGAGGCTGTTGGAGGTAGTGAAGGCCCAAGGAAGGTTGAAACTTCCCTGGGTAAAGCTCAAGAAACTCAGAACATTCCTCTCCTTCAAAGCGCTGAAGTTGAGAAGGAAATAAGCGCACTTCATGACTCCTAGGAGAATCTCGACATATCATTCTTGGGGTCTGAAGATGAAGCTGAGTCCACCCCCGTTGCAGATCAAAGGGACCCAGCTGAGGATGTTCTCAAAGCCACGAGTCAGCTAAGTGATAAAGTTGCTAGTCAAAAATTCAGTTTCGATGATGAGCCAAGCCCCCAAGTCTCATCATCATCCGATGACGCGGATGATGCAACAGAGGAACAAGTTATGCACTTAGAAAAATCCACTGAGACCGAAGACGCTGTTAAGACAGCTGAGGCTCAGTCAGCTAGGCAAAATCTCTCAACTGCCCTTGCTGAGACACAGTCCACTAGCTTCCATAGCTGCAGCAGTAATGACTACACCAGATCCGTCACAGGCTCCCACAGTTGTGACCATTGCCGATGAAGCTATCACGGCTGAGGCACGAAGAGCTGAATCATCACAGGCACAACCCTCACAAACCATCCCATATGTGAGTGATGATGCCTTTCCAAAGGTATTCCCTTTCACACCGATCCTACCAGATTTGGAGAAAGAGACCGCTGCTGAACAATGAAGATTCATCATGAGAGAAGATCCAATCATCCCTACTAACACCATTTTCCCATCCGAGTTCAACTTTGCTGAAGAGTGGCCTGCAGCTGAATCAAGTGAGACAGCTGAGTTTCGTGAAATCTTCAAGAAGATTTGTGAAGAGATTGAGAAGATTGAACGGCATCAGGCCTCCCTCGATTTAAGACTGGACAACAGGGACGCTATCCTCACAGCAGATTTGAGAGGGATAGTGGTGCGGATCCGAGAATGGTCTCAACAGCAATCTGCCATGCGAATCGAGCAAGTTTGTTATTTCAAAGTACTATATGGCAGAATGCTTGTCTGGATGGCTGACAATGCTGATCTGAAGCAAAGGATGCAGGCGTATATTGAAAGGTTGCATTCATCTCACAAAATAGAAATGGAGTTGTTGCAAGAATTCCAGAGAAAAGGAATTCTGCGTCTAGAGAACTCAATGAATGATAAATTCAGTCTTCTCATGGCTGAAATGAAGTTGATGGTAGCTGAGTCCAAGGCTACTCGCTCAGAATTTCGAACAGCTTACGCAACAACAGACTCCAAATAGAATTCCGCGCTCAGCAGACTCGACTTTATGCTCACAGGCATGTTTCCTGGGGTCCCTCTTTCCTTTGATGATGCCAAAAAGTGGGAAGATGATGCCCTAAGAAAGTTGAAAGAAGAAAAGTTGAGGGAATCTGAAGCTGAGAAGAAGGGAAAAGCAGTTGAGGGGGAACGTTCAAAGGATTTGACGTTAATGATTGCTGAAACCCCTCAACAGGGTCAAGTTACAGCCTCGATCCTGAGTAAACTCCCCATATCCCTACCCATTGAGCACTCTGTTGTGCCAATGTCGGAGAAAAGAATAATCATCGAAGCAGGGATGGTAGAGTTCGACAAGAAGACGGATACCGGCATCAAAGAAGTGTTGTAACAATACGGCGGCATTCCGGCAGGGAAGGATCAAGATGCCATTCCTGACAATGGATCAAAGCCAAGATCAGCTGAAGAAATTAAGACACTCAAATCCAAAGGATATTTCCAAGGGATGTCACTAGCCCAAGCTTGGGATTTGTACTGGGAGAAGGGTCTTACATTGTGCGAAGAAGCTGATAAGCAGCAGACTACCAGCAGCCATTCAGCTGGTAAGTAGAAGACTCCATGAAGTACACACCCAGAGAAGGAGGAAGAAGTGGTGGAGGAAAAAGTTCTCGACCTCGTCCAAGACCCAAAAATATCGAATATGTAGATCCTGGAAAGAAGAGAAGGATCTACTGGGCTGGGTATGATGAAGTGGCAAACCTGGAAGTGGCAAGGAAAAATGTTGAGGTTGTAAAAAGACAATGAGAAGAAAATGAAAAACAAACTCAGCTATGGCTCGAAAGGAAGAGAAAGGATGATGCTGCGAAGAGAGCCTATGAGAAGAAGAAGAGAGTTGAGGAAGAAGAAAGAAAAAGGAAAAGAGTTGATGACTCTGACAGAGCTGAAGAGGAATGAAGGAGGCAGCGAAGGCGATGAAGTGTTGCTGCAAACCCTTCATGTACTTTACTTATGTAAATACATTCATGTAAGTCATCTGTATACTTAGTGAAGTGCTCTGTAATTTTTCACTTTGTATTTATTCTAGTATCCTAGCATAAATGTATGTACTTTTGCTTTGATATAGAATGCTCTGATACCAAATGTAAACAGTTGTGTAAAGGACAATAATGTTATTGTTACTGCATTGTCTGTATGTATCTTTGATGTTTAGATTTTGTTGAAATTTTTTAAGTTTTGGCATCATCAAAAAGGGGGATATTTTTTGGAAATTTATTTTATAGATTTTGATAAATGCCATGTAAAACTTAAAATAGAAAGTTGGCACCCCATTTTTCTTGTAATTTACATTGTAATAGATAAATGGAAAAGCCGAGTCAAGTCGCCACGCCGGAAATACAAGAAGTCAATCAAGATTGAAGTGAAGACTCATTGTGGAGGAAATTTGAGTATGTCCAAGATTGATGATCAAGAACTCGACTGAAGATGTACCAGCTGAGGAACAACTATGTGAAGAATTAGTCAAGTCAACTCAAGAAGCCAAGTCTCAAGTTGAAAGTGACAGATGAGTCATCCAAAGATTGGAATTCGACTCAAGTCACCTGGGATATATAAAAGACTGCAGTCAAGTCAAGACAACTGAATGAGATCCGTTGATGACAGTCAAGAATGTTACTCAGAATAGTAACATATTAAAGTTGTCACAGATAAAGTGATAGTTCCAGTTATGTGCAAAAGGAACAAACCAATGGGAAGCACTGCAGCAAGTGTCAGAATCACTGTAACGCTGCAAGACATTAAATCCGAGGAAATGTCAACATCAAGGACTGCAACAAGACAAGCCAACGAACACAATTGACTTTTGAAATTAGCCTATCTCTTCAACGGGCATATTTTCGAAAGTTCACCATAAAAGGCTGAGGAAATTCATTGAGAAAAGGTTATCTTGCACACCTGAGAAATCAAGCATTATTCAAGCTATTAACCTGCAAATACTCTCAAGAATATTCAAGCAAATCCTCAAGCCTAAAACTCGAAGGAAATCGATTCAACACAAGCTGTGAAGGAAAGACAACTTCAAATCTGTTGAAGAGGAAACTTTTGAAGAATCAAAAGGGGTCTACTTTCCAAGGAGGATTGTAGGAAAGTTCAAGGTCGAACCAGTATTAAGTTATTGGAGGGCTTCGTGATAATATCCAAGAGCTTGAGAAAGTGAGCTGAAGTAGCAAGGCAGCTGCCCTGTGAAAAAGAGAAGCCAGCTGTGTGACCAAGGTTGTCTCTAGAATGTTGACCACTTTGTAAACAGATCTTTTACATAGTGGATTCCTCCAGGAGTTGGAGAAGAGAGGATTACAAGAATTACCCCATCTTCGAACCTCTATAAAAATCAACTGTGTCATTTACATTTCTGTACACTTACATTATATCTGCTGATAAACTCATATTTGCTATCCAACTGATAAATAACCAAGTGCTAAAATCAAGTGTTAAATCAAGTTTAAAACAAATCAAAGGGTGTTAAGTCTTCCGCTGATAAAATCAATACAGCAAAGTTAAGGTTCTGGTTAAACAGCTGAGTTATTTTATCAACAGCTCTATCGAGTCTGTTGAGTGGCTAACTCTGCTGAATAACCAACTTAGTTGTCCCTCAAGGACTCAGCTGTTTGTGTTAACTCTGTATTATTTTAAAAGGACTAAAATAGAAAACGTTGGTAAGGTTTATTCAACCCCCTCCTCCTAAACCTTACTCACACCCCTTGGGACCTACACGCGCATCCCTCATAGGCTCATCTTGCTCTTCCTGAGCAGCAGTCCCCTGTTCACCTCTCATTAACCAATTATCCCTATTTCTTATGGAAGTAGCTTATGGGTTGGAGGGCCTAACTCATGTTCTATACGCCTGATTTAACCAGTAATTATGCCCATTGAATTGAATCATTTTCATAGCAGATAAAACAGTCATATCAATTAGTTTTGGCCCAACGGCCTCCGCATTACCCTCAAAGCTAACATTAAAATGCTAATCAACCCACTAATACAAATTCCTCCCCTATCAGATTTTCTCATTATATCAAATTGTCGAGCTATCATAGTTGTTCGCCTTATTTTTAGCTTCACCGCAAGTGTACGATGTAGTTTATAGAATATGGTTAGCAATGTCAAATCCACAGAGACTAATAAAGTATTGTACTAAGTATTAAGATTATAATAGTCTTATTTTTATCTATACGATCGAAATTGGGTGATTGGTTTTGTAAAGCAAGACAAGAATTTATCATAAAAAGACAAAGTAAAGATTGATTGAAAGATCAAGGAGATAAATGGATTCCTGGGTTATGGTTTCAGTTAATATCCCCTTTTGTTATCAGATTAATCACAAGCAAATTTATTATTATTCTTCCCTATAAGACAATCACGAAAAGTATTGTACCCTCTCTCTCGAGATGTATGTAAAAACGTTAATTGGATTATCTATGCTAGCATCTCTACTCAACATAATATATCCAACTCCCAAAAGCACAAAAGATTATAAATCCTCACAAATATTCACAGACTTCTCAATCTTGCAAATATTCATGTCAAGTACTCACAGATCTAGTATTGAAACTCATCTCTCGAATTATGAATCAATACATCAAACAAGTTAAACCAAATGCCTTTTGATAAAACAAGAATTAAAACAAAGTACTCGAATAGGGTTTGAAAACAATAACTTCAATTGCAATTAATTATCCAACAAAAGTATCCATTAACCTAATCCCAAACCTGGGAATCACAAGATGTTTAGCCAGACATGGGAAATAAATAATTCATAGACAAATTATTCAAGTTCATATCTAACTAATCGAAAGTAAATGATACTATGGAATGAGAAAACTCAGGGATGTCGACGATCTCTCGATCTATCTTCAATCCTCAAGCTCATGGTTGTGACCTCGATCAATCTCTCCAATCATTCGGTAGAAGGTTGCTCTTTTCTCTGGTTTCTAGGGCAAAAATCTGTGTCTCCTCGTTCGGGGCCGTCTCGTCTCTATTTATACTATGTTTGGGTCAAAACCTAATTAGAATCTGTCAAACTCTATTTTCCCGCGCAGACGCACGGGCTATGTGCCTAGCGCACGCCCAACCCATGCGTAGTGCCGTATGAATTTTTCTTTTGCTGAAGGGACGCACGGACTGTGCGCTTCACGCACGACCAGCCTGTGCGGGGTGCCGTGGGCTGACTCTTCAGTCTGGATTGTGCACGGGTCATGCTAGGGACGCATGCCATGCTCGTGCGCACCTGTTGGAGCTGATATGTGTTCGTTTCATTCCATTTCTCGCCCGGTTCGTCTGACTTTTTCTCGATTCAACTCCAAGGATCGTTCGTTACTTCAAGTATTGGCGGTTTTTAACCGCAATGCTCCGAATTGTCGCCAAAATGCTACAAATATCAATTAATTACTACAAAATAAGCAAAGCGTAATACCTTTTCCACTTTACAGAAATAAAGCCCTTTTTCACTCAAGTAATGCATGCATAACAACTAGTTCTAACTACAACTAAGCCCAAAATACATGCAAAACACATACCAATCAAACCCCCAAACTTAAGTTGTTGACAGTCCCCGTCAACGCTTTATAAATAAGACGAAACACAAATGGGAGTAATGAAAGGCAAATCAAGAACAACACATCACAATTCATGTCATTTATCCATAGACGTCAAGCAACAAATCAACCAAGCTTCGAATATCTAACACAGAGCACAAGTCAATAAAAACCATGGCAAATACTTCGAATCACACCTCTATTGGATTAAGTGTATACTCTCCTCTCTAGAATAATAAGTGACGTGTATTCTCTCAAATCATATCAATGTTGAAGAATTACCATAGGCTTGCAAATTGTCTCACATCTCTGCCACTCGATTGTATGCAATTCATAAATCAGAAAGGACTTTTCTTTTGGTTGTAATGAAGGCTCTTTGGTTAAGGTAGGGAACTATGGAGAAAGTGACTCAAACTCAAGCGTATAGACTGGTAAGCATAGTTTTTTCTCAATCAAATATTCTCATTCAAATCAAACATGTTACCCCAATCACCTCTTATTCTTATCACATCTCTCTTCTCCCTTTTTTTTTCATACAATCCACTTTCTTTCGCCTTACATCATAATTCTCAGCCTATAAATTCATTTACGGCCAACTCACTTATGCAGTCGATATTTTTTTTCCGACTCTTTTGTGAGTATATATCCTCTTTTCCTCCTTTTCTTCTTTTATTCCCAACATCCAACATGCACACAATTGTCTAAATTCTTGATATCCTCCTATTCAACCTTATTCAATCCCCTTACTCAATGATATACGCTCAAGTTTAGGGTAACAGATATATCAAGTTAAGGCTTGAAATGTGGCTATCAAAAAAATCAGGCAACGGGCTCAAATTAGCTAACTAGGGAAATTCAATGTCATTAGGTAGGCAAAAGGCTTGAAAGGCTTAACAAAAATTGCCTTAAATAATTTTCATAAATTGCACACAACATGTTACCTTGACAGAGATACCAGAGCAAGTTCTAGAATTCTAATCAACATGAATGACACACTCAATCAACAAACAAGATTGTATGTAATGAAAGCAGTAAAGGCTCAAAGCTCACAGGCTTGCAATTGCGTAATTCAAAGCATAACACCATGTTTTCAATATTCAGAGGCTCAATATCATCTATTCTCAACCCGATCAACTCACGCTCAACACCCAATTCAAAACAATACAAACTGTTCCGACGAATGTTCCCAACATCACAACAAGCACACAATAGTGGTCAATTCACTCCCTAAAAACCTAAGAAAGCAATAAACGTGCTAAAGCAATAAACGTGTTAAAATCGAAAACAAGCATCTAATGCAATGCAACCTATATGCTCTAAATGCAACTATATGAATGCAATTTTTATGTTTTTTTTTGCCACACCCTTCAATCAAAATAACTATCTCTCCCCCCAAACTTGAATGAAATTATAGTGCATAGATGAGGAGATAAAATTTCAAAGAAAAGTGTGGAATGGGAATGCATACCTGAATTCGTGACATAATAATGCTTCAGCGAACTGACGCACGGGACGTGCGTGTGTGCACGGGCCGTCCGTGCGTTCCTGCGATGGTCCTTTTTCCATTTTTTTTTTTTTTTAAGGAAAGAAATAAAAATCCTAACTTATCAAAGGGAAAAAACATGGGAAAAATAATACAACAAACCGTTGGGTTGCCTCCCAACAAGCGCTAAATTTAACGTCTATAGCTTGACGCCGGTAAACTCAATCACGGCTCCCGCAAGGTGAGGCGAGTCACCTCTTCATGTCTTTCTCCTTGCCAGTCCAACTCGCATAAATTCGAGCCTCCTTTGAATGCCTCTAGCGTAGAAGTCACGCGTCGGTCAAATGCCATATTCTTCTTGTTTGCATCGTGCGAGCGGCAATACACGCGTGCTTCTGAGCTGCTGTCCCTCTTCGTGTGCTTCACTTTCTCACATTTCAGTATTTCATGCACATGATCTAAAGCACACACACAATCACTCAGATTAAAAGTATTACCACATGAATCAACGACTGATAACGATTTACAGCTCTCTATTTTATCATGAGTTTTCCCAGCCTTATAGATGGAGAACAACACTTGCTCATCATTAACTCGTAATGTGAGCTCTCATTTTTGCACATCTATCAAGGCTCGTGCGGTGGCTAGGAATGGACGCCCAAGTATCAGAGGGACGTCTCAAACTTCCTCCATGTCAAGCAACAAGAAGTCCATGGGGAATATAAATTTGTCTACCTTCAGGAGCACATCCTCCACGATTCCGTTAGGATATGTGAGTGATCTATCCGCAAGCTACAAGGTGACCATGGACGGCTTCACCTCTCCTAATCCAAGTTTCCAGAAAATGGACATGGGCATTAAGTTAATACTTGCTCCTAGATCACAAAGTGTTTTATTAAAGAAAACACCACCAATAGCATAAGGGATAGTGAAACTCCCCGGATCTTTGAGCTTCTGTGTAATTTCCTCTGAATGATCACGCTACACTCTTCAGTCAAGTTGACTGTCTCGAATTCTGCCAACTTTTTCTTTTTGGACATCACTTCCTTAAAAAACTTCGCATAATTGGGCATCTGCTCCAATGCGTCGGCAAAAGGTATGTTAATATGCAGTTTCTTAAAGATGTCTAAGAATTTAGCAAATTGGGCGTCTAACTTTTTCTTTTGAAAACGTTGAGGGAAAGGAAGTGGTATAGAAAACTTTGAAAGAACAGAGTTAGAGAAAGATTTAAGCATCTCATCCCCTTTTTGTTCGTCCGGATGTCCCTTGTTTCCATTCTCGACCTCAACTTCGCCCTTTGCTATAGTGTGTTCATATCCCGGGGTCGAAATTCTCTGCTCTATACCACGTACGACCTGCCCGTACGTAGGCACACGGGATGTGCGTCTCATGTTTTGTTCCTGGAATCCTTCGGTACCATGCACGACCTAGTTGTGCTAAGATGCATGGGTCGTGCGTCCTTTAGCTTTTTCAGTATTTGCTACGGTATCACACAGGTCATGCACAGTTCTGATTTTTTGTCACTTCCCAGAATTTTTGGCCCCTCGTACTCCGTACCATTCCTCAGACGAATGGCGTTACACTGTTCCCTTGGATTGAATTTTGTGTTACTCGGAAACTGGCCCTTCTGATGCTGTCCACCAATGATCGTTGCTAACTGGCCAATCTGAGTTTCTAGATTTTTCATTTGTGGACCCACAGTGTTGGCCAACTGCATGACATGTGCCTCAATTTTGTCTATCTTAGCTTCATCTTTATTTAATTGGTTCCTCGTTTCACTCATGAACAAGGTGAGAATGTCCTCCAAAGATGGCTTCGCCTGTGCATTAATGACATGATTTGTCACATTAAACCCCGATGGTGGTTGTATTACATTCTTCGTATTTGCGTAGGAGAAATCTTAATGGTTCCCCAAACCCGGGTGGTAATGAGTAGGAGTCTAATTATTTCGGGAATTGTTGAAATTCCAGTTATTGATATAATTTGCTTTCTCCATGGGATCTAGAGGAACTGCCCCATTACTTGCACCCGCGTTTCCTTCAGTCCCCTTCGTCAATACACTCAACTAATTTGTCAATGCAGTCATCTGAGCCGTCAATGCTTTGATTGGGGTCCAAATTAGAGACTTCGGCTACCCTTTTCACATTACTTTTCTCGGAGGGCCACTGATAGCTATTCATTGCCATCTCTTCAAGCAAGTTGAATGCATCCTCTAGGAATCTTGCGAGTAAAGCGCCTCCTGCTTTGGCATCCACAAATGACCTGGTCTGTCCCATCAACCCATTATAAAAAAAACAAAGATGTTGATCCTCTGGAAATTTGTGTTGTGGGCACCTTCTCAATAAATCCCGGAATCTCTCCCAGGCCTCATATAGTGGCTCAGAATCAAAATGCCTGAACTGTGTGATCTCACTTTTGAGTTGCAGTGTCTTACATGGTGAGAAGTATTTAAACAAGAATTTCTGACTCAGCTCATCCCATGTATTCACACTCCCCTGACTTAGTGTGCCTAACCAGTTTCTAGCTTTATCACTTAAAGAGAAAGGGAATGGGTGCAAACGTATAGAATCATCAGTCACCCCATTCATCTTGATTGTGTTGCAAATCTGCATGAAGTTCACAAGATGAGAATCGGGATCCTCAGACGGAAAAGCCCACAACTGATTCTGCTGCACCATCGAGATCAGTGCTGGCTTCAGCTCAAAACTATTCGCATTAATTGGGAAATTGGCGATTCCACCATAGTTGCGATTTGTCTGTGGGCGAATGTAATTGTGAATCGCTTGCTATTGGAGCGCCAAAACGTCTGGTAATGGTAACTCATTAACGACCCTGTTGGCCCTATTGTTACCTCCGTTGTCGACTCCGTTATTGCCTCCGTTGTTATCTTCCACGTACTCCATAGCCTGATCTTGCGTTGTTTTTCTGCCCCGTTTAGTAGCCACACTAATTCGCCTAGCAAAAGCCTCAACCTCTGGTATGAACGGTGCTAATTCTCTTTGCTTCAAGCGAGTGCTCATGCACTACCTGAACCAACTAAAGAAAATAAGTCAAACACTGTAGTAGTAAAATTAAACAACAAATAAAAAGAAAAAAAATGTCTAAATTAAAAATAATTCTATTTATCACAATATTAGTACTAAAAATTTAATTAGTCCCCGGCAACGGCGCCAAAAAACTTGTTCGCCTTATTTTTAGCTTCACCGCAAGTGTACGGTGTAGTTTATAGAATAGGGTTAGCAAGGTCGAATCCACAGAGACTAATAAATTATTATACTAAGTATTAAAATTATAATAGTCTTATTTTTATCTAGACGATCGAAATTGGGTGATTGGTTTTGTAAAGCAATATAAGAAATTATCATAAAAAGACAAAGTAAAGATTGATTGAAAGATCAAGGAGATGAATGGATTCCTAGGTTATGGTTTCAGTTAATATTCCCTTTTGTGATCAGATTAATCACAAGCAAACTTATTATTATTCTTCCCTATAAGACAATCACGAAAAGTATTTTACCCTCTCTCTCGAGATGTATGTAAAAACGTTGATTGGATTATCTATGCTAGCATCTCTACTCAACATAAGATATCCAACTCCCAAAAGCACAAAATATTATAAATCCTCACAAATATTCACAGGCTTCTCAATCTTGCAAATATTCATGTCCAGTACTCACAGATCTAGTATTGAAACTCATCTCTCGAATTATGAATCAATACATCAAACAAGTTAAATCAAAGGCCTTTTGATAAAACAAGAATTAAAACAAAGTACTCGAATAGGGTTTTAAAATAAGAACTTCAATTGCAATTAATTATCCAACAAAAGTATCCATTAACCTAATCCCTAACCTGGGAATCACAAGATGTTTAGCCAGACATGGGAAATAAATAATTCATAGACAAATTATTCAAGTTCATATCTAACTAATCGAAAGTAAATGATACTATGGAATGAGAAAATTCATAGATGTCGACGATCTCTCGATCTATCTTCAATCCTCAAGCGCGTGGTTGTGACCTCGATCAATCTCTCCAATCCTTCGGTAGAAGGTTGCTCGTTTCTCTGGTTTCTAGGGCAAAAATCTGTGTCTCCTTGTTCGGGGCCTTCTCGTCTCTATTTATACTCCGTTTGGGTCAAAACCTAATTAGAATCTATCAAACTCTATTTTCCCCCACAGACGCATGGGTCGTGCGCCTAGCGCACGCCCAGCCCGTGCGTAGTGCCGTATGATTTTTTCTTTTGCTTAAGGGACGCACGGACCATGCGCTTCACGCACGACCAGCCCGTGTGGGGTGCCGTGGGCTGAGTCTTCAGTGTGGATGGCGCACGGGTCGTGCTATAGACGCACACCCCTGCCCGTGCGCACCTGCTGGAGCTGATATATGTTCGTTTCTTTCTGTTTCTCGCCCGGTTCATCTGAATTCTTCTCGATTCAACTCCAAACATTGTACGTTACTTCAAGTATTGGTGGTCCTTTACTGCAATGCTCCGAATTGTCCCCAAAATGCTACAAATATCAATTAATTCCTAAAAAACAAGCAAAGCGTAATACCTTTTCCACTTTACAGAAATAAATCCCTTTTCACTAAAGTAATGCATGCATAACAACTAATTCTAACTACAATTAAGCCCAAAATACATGCAAAACACATACCAATCAATAGCCACGGCATTAAGTACAACCTCTGTCCCCGACGCCATACACCAAATAATGAATAACACATCTACTCGCAAGGCCCCTTTGCTTTCCCCCCTCGCAAATATCGTTTCTGCTAAAGTTCTTTGTACGTAGCGAAATACGAGGTTTCGAATACTAGATGCCTTCGAAGTACCCGGCGTATAGATTCATTTACCCGTTCTCTCCCTCCAAAATCTATCCTTATCAAAATCCTCATGCTCCTCTACCTCATAAGCCGGAGTTTTATATATTGCATTTGAATCATCAATGGACAACTCCCTCGGCTCATTCGCTAACCAGAACCGAATCCCCATCAAATTCCATTTTCGAACTACTAATTCAAAACTACATAAGAACTCAATTGTATAAATTGAATAAGTAGCCCAATGCCCGTTTAACAGTTCATGCCAATCCACCCGACCACACATGCCCAAATTAGCAAGAGTAGGTTCATCGGGATACCTTGTATTTATCCATGGCCGGTAATAGAGTGCCGCCCATCGAGCCTGGTGTGTTTCATCTGGCAAGATGATATTCGAAGCTTCCGATTCGTCAGCCGTGTATTCTGGTTGTGGCTCGTGTAGGTCCCAAGGGGCATGGTCTGAGGTTTAGAAGGGGGTGAATAAACCTTACCAAATTTTCGATTTTAGTCCTTTTAAGATTGTTCAACAGAGTTGACTCAAATCAGTTGTGTCCTTGGGGGACAACTAAGTTTGCTTATTCAGCTAAGTTACCCACTCAATAAACTCAATGGAGCTGTTGATAGTATAACTCGGCTACTTAAGCCAAATACTATACTTAGTGGATTTGGTTTTTAAGAGCGGAAGACTTAACACCCTTGAATGATTTTTAAGCTCGTTTTTTTTAAACACTTGTTTTAGCACTTAGTTATTTGTCAGTTGGATAGCAAATATAACTAACAACAGATATAAAGTAAGTGCAAGAATTTAAATGCTGAAAGTAAATTGAGACAAGTAATTTTTATAGTGGTTCGAAGATGGAGTAATTCTTCTAATCCACTCTTCTCCAACTCCTGGAGGAATCCACTAAGTAACAGATTAAGTTACAAAGCAGTGAACAGTCTAGAGACAGCCTTGATCACACAACTGGCATCTCCTACGACTCAGCTTCTTCACGAGGCAGTTGCCTGGCTACTTCAGCTCACTTCTCAAGTTCTTGGATTTGATCACGAAGCCCTCCAACAAACTTGAAACTTGGTTCGACCTTAAACCTTTCTACAATCCTTCAACTTGGAAAGTAGACCCTTTTTTTATCTTCAAATGTTTCATATTCAACTGATTGAAGTTATCTCTCATTCACAGCTTGTGTTGGATCGAGTTTCTTCAAGTTTTAGGCTTGAGGAATGTCTTGATAAGCTTTGAGAATTTGTAGGTTAATTGCTTGAATATTGCTTAAAAGATGTGTGTCATTCGTATCCTTTTCTCAAATGCTTCATCAGCCTTTTATAGTGCACATTTGAAATTTGCGCGTTGAAGAGATAGGCTAGTTTCAAATGTCACTTTGTGTTCGTTGGCTTCTCTTTTCTTGGTCTGCAGCCCTTGTGATGTTGACCTTTCCTCGTATTAAATGGTCCTTCAGCTTTGCAGGTTCTGACACAAGATGCAGTGTTTCCCATTGGCCCATTTCTCTTGCATAATTCTGGGCTAGACATATTACTATATCGAGTAATATTCTTGACTTTATTCCAACGGATCTAAGTCAGTTGCTTTAACTTGACTGTTGTTTTTACCCTAGGTGACTTGAGTCTGCTTCAATCATAGGATTAACTCAACTATCACTTCAACTGATAGATTTGGCTCTTCTAGTTGACTTGATTGACACTTCTCACAGATGTTCCTCAGCTAACTCTCCTTTAGTCGAGTCCTTGTCTTCGTTCTTGGCCATACTCAACTGACACACAACAGAGTCTTCTTTTTCAGTCTGCAGTTGACTTCTTGCATTCTTGACTTAGCTGACTTCACTCAGCTCTTCTAGTCCTATCTATTACAATACAGAATAACAAGGAAAATGGGGTGCCAACTTCCTAGTTTAAGTTTTACATGGTATCATCAAAATCTAACAAATAAATTTCCTAATAGCTCGGATTTGGCTCTGGTGTTGGTTCCCTTCTTATTCTCTTGTTCCTCTTTCTCCCCTAGAAGCCATGAAAACCAAGTTTATGAAGTATAAAAATCTGAAATTTGAAAATTTAAAAATCCCCAAACTTTGTGAAAACTTGAAGGAGTTAGGTGATGGGTTTCTTGAGAAGTTGAAGAATTTGTATTTTTGGGATGAGATTTATAGTACATTTGGAAGAGATTTGGGGAAGAGTTTGAGTATTTAAGGAGAGAATTTTCGAGTTTTAGGGTTTGGATAGGAGAAAGTGAGATAAAAATTGAATTTTGGGAGTAAAATAGGGAGGAAATCGCGTCTGTACTGGCTACATGGCCCGTGTTGGCTCGCACGGCCTGTCCGTGCAACCCTTGGCATTGATGTCTTGGGCTGCCGAAGTCCACATGGCCGTGTGGTAAAGTCCGGTTCGCTGCGTCCCACGAGCCGTGTGACTTGGTGTAATTTTTGAATTTCTTTTTCCTTTCATAATCAGGAGTTTGTCGTGACGTCTCCTACACAACAACTCACACAACCAAACACAACTAAAAATTAAGTTAATGCTAAAAAAAATATGAAATTAAAATTTAAATAAATTGAAGGCCATCAAAAATAGAAATAAATAGAAAATAAATTGGGTTGTCTCCCATAAAACGCTAAGTTTTACGTCTTCAGCGAGACTTAAAATTTCTACAATCACTATCGTTGAATCGTGTTGGTTGAAATCTGTGAGTCCTCGTAATCTGTACCATCCATCAGACGAATGACATTGCGTTGTTCTCTCGGATTCAGTTCCATGTCGCTTCGGAATTTGCCCTTTTAATGTTGGCCTCCCACTGAAGTTGCGATCTAAGCTATTTGTGTTTCTTGAGATTTCAATCTTGCATTTACATTTGTATTCAACTGAGTGACATGTTCTTCAATATTGTTTATCATTGCTTCATCCTTGTTCAGTCTTGCCCTAGTTTCTTCGATAAACGAGGATATCATCTCTTTTATAGGTGCTTTCTTATCATTTGACTCCGCTCTGCCTTGATTACCCACATTAATCCGGAGGTGGCTGCAAAACGTTTTAGCATATGAAAAAATTTCATGGTTTCGCAGCCCCGGGTGATAGTAATTGGGTGTGTGATTTTTTCTATAATTGTTGTTGAAGTTTCTTTATTGTCCCACAAAGTTTGCCTCTTCTTCAACAACAACAGGATCTCTTGGAGTCACTTACTGCATCACATCCGTTTCATGTTTAGCATGGATACCTGTTATGTGAGCATGTCGACTTTCTCATCTTGAACCTCTGCCACACGCTGGACATTGGATCTTTCGGATGGCCATTGGTAACTATTATTTTCCATCTCCTCTACAGATTCTAGTGCCTCCTATGGATATTTCCCTAGCGAGTGCACCCCGGATGCAACATCGATAATAGTTCTTGTGTTTCCACTTAAACCAACATAAAAATATTGAACTTTGTTGGTAGTCGGGATATCCATGTTGAGGGCACTTCCTTAGTAATTCTCGGAATCTATCCCATGCCTCATATAATGGCTCTGAATCTAACTGCCTAAACTGGGAGATTTTAGATTTTAACTGCAGCGTCTTACTTAAGGGGAAAATATTTGGCTAAAAATCGCTGACTTAGTTCAACCCAATCTGTTATTAGTGGTGTTAGAGAGCATAACCACCCCATACCCTTATCGCGCAGAGAGAATGCAAAAAGGCGGAATCTAATGGTATCCTCAGAAACACCATTCATCTTAACAGTATCGCAAATTTCTAAGAATTGCACCAGATGCGCATTTGGATCCTCAACGGCTCTGCCCCCAAACTGATTCTGTGAAACCAACTAGATCAATGCAGGTTTTAGTTCAAAGTTATTTGCATTGATCGGCAAGCGGGCAACACCACCATAAGTCCGACTAACTTTTTGCCGTGAAGTAGTCCATAATCGACCTTCTCGCGGGCCTTTCCATAATTCGTCATGTGCATCCACCCAGGGGCGCCGCTCATTGTTTCTATTGTTCCGGCATTCGATTAGTCTCATCCGCCATTGCTTTAGATCTTTTCCTTAGTTGTTTTGTGGTCTTCTTGATTTCTAAATTAATGGGTATTGGCTGGGTAGCTCCAGAACGCGTGATCATGCACTATATGTACTTAACAAAAATAATGTTAGAACCGAAAAAGATAAAAAATAAAAAAAAAGAAATTTTACAAAAAAATTGAAAATAATAAAAAATATTTACAAAAAACTTCAATTAAGATTGAACTACTTATTACTATATCTAAGTAGAATCTTTCAATCCCCAGCAACGACGCCAAAAATTTGTTCGCCAAAAATATTTTGGATCTTTACTACTGCAAGTGTACATTGTAGTTTATAGGATAATGGCAAGCAAGGTCGTATTCCTCAGGGATTGACTACGAAACACGTAAGCTATAGTAACATCGTATTCCAATTTCATTGAAGCAACCGAATATTAAGAGTTTTATAAAAAGAATCGAAAAATAAAAAGAAAGAAAGAAATAAATATTCGAACCCCACAAGTATTTTCAACAAATACGAAAGCAACCCTGGGCACATAATCTCAATATACTTCTTCAATATTAAATCCAATTTATGTTTTACAAAACCAATTCATGCGTTTCTATGGAATCAATTCCTAAATTAGTTTATTCTCCCTCCCCAGTGGCGCATAAACAGTAGATTAACAATAATTGAGGTCTCCCGATGCATCACAATTATTATTAACTCCCAACAGATCTTTGAATTGAAATACTCCCCACAAACAGAAGTAGTCTCCCGATATATTATCCTGTTTATGTCTGAATTCGATTTTCTTCTCGTTAGAACTCGCCTCCCTATGGACTAACAAGTATGACATGCAAATTATTGGTCAAATAATCGGCAATTAAAAATAAGCACTCGAATTCATAAAATAGAATACATGAATCAATTAAGAAAATAATTAATCAAGATTTAACATGAATCCACAGTTTTAATTATGCCCTAGGATCCGAAATATTAGTCGAACATTGATAACAAATTCATAGACAAACTTGAAATCAACATTGTGACATAGTTAATTAAGCACAGACAAGAGATCTAAACTAAGAAAGAAAACCCCTTCTTGTCAGGATGGATATTCCTTCCAAGCCTTCGAAGCTCTTGTGCTTCCTTAGATGTGAAAAACCTTGTGGTGTTCTTCGTAACCTAGCCCTCCTTTCTAAGTTTCGTGCAGTCTTTGGGTCATTTATCTAGGTGCTTGGAGAGATCACTTGTAGAGTTCGAGTGGGAAAGGACACAAAAATCTGCCACAATCAGTCGCACGGCCTATGTGGCTTTCACACGATCACTCCACACGGCCGTGTAGTCTCACACGGTAAAATTTTGCAGCGATCAAGTTGTTAGCAGATTTCAGAAGTTGAAAGAAACTGAAATCTGCTAACAACTTGATCGTTGCAATCATATGGTAAAATTACTAAGAAAAACGATATGTATGTAATTATTAGTTAAGAAATGCCACAAGATGCCAAGTTATTGCAATTTGCAAATACGAATAAACAATTAAATACAAATGATAGTTGCTTTTAGCACATTCTTTACTACTACGGTTATTTTATTACATCCCCTTGGGGAAAACCATGTGCTGGATACCACCAACATTGTTTCCACCTTGTTTACGAAACACATGATTTTCATTAGGAATTCTTCTCCACAAACACTCAATGAGATGATGACATATTAATAGGAATAATTACAAAACCCCCCAGGTTGAGGCTAATTACAAAAAACTCAGAAATTTTTAATAATTGTGAAAAGACACTTGACCATTTGATTCATCTTACATTTCTCTCTTCTATACCAAAAACTATTTCAAAAATACCCATGATTATTTCAAAAATATTACAGTTACCTCCTTAAATTTAAGACAAAATCAAATTTGAGGGGGCTATTTATAATTTTAAAACATCTTTGTTAGTTTTTTTGTAATTAGACCAAATACCAGGGAGTCTTTTCTAGTTATATCCCTATATTAAAAGGATATCCAATTTATTATACTCAGTGATCAGTACGTAGTCTACACTTATTAATATAATCAATTTATAACATATATATATATACCTCAAACTTCCATTCAAATTCAGCCTCTATAAATTACAAATGTAATTATAATGGTAATATGTTATGATGATCGTTCTCTTTTATGTGTAAACTAACGTTTCGTGCGAGGGATTGACTTTGTAAAAAAGTAAATTTGAACTGCAATTTTGTTAATTCATGCTATAGACTTATTACAAACAATTATTTATTACGAGTTTTATACTTTAATCAATCACACGGAAACAAATTACCTGTAAAGTATAATATATTAATCTCAGGTACAATAATCAATATATACTGGATGGACAAATAATTTCCCTCATAAAATATAATAAAATGTCACATTTTAATAGATAATAATTTATATGAAGCATAGAGGATCATGTTTTTGATCAGTTGCGTAATCAAATTTTAAAATATCATACTTATTTAATAAAAACCACCATGGATCAAATCAAACAACATCGGTATTATCATGAAGGTGTCTATTCCCTTGCTAAAACAAAAAAAAAAATATATTTTAGGAAAAAAATGCACAATTACTCGTGCATCTATAGGATGTTGCAATATTAATACTGTAACTTTTGAAATTGTAATTTTAATCTTATATATATATATATATATCAATTTCGGTCCCATAAATTTAGAATTTGTGTAATTATGACCCCATAAATGTTAAATTGTTAAAAATTGGTCCTGAGGGCTATTTCAATATTTCACTTATTCACAAAACGTGTTTGGTATCTAAAATATTCAATAAACCTAAGATCAAGTAGAAAATGGTATCGGAGCATATGTTTTTCTTATTTTTAGTTGAACTTATGTATCATTTATATACTATAGATTGTCTAATAAGAGAAAAAAAAAATTAGAATTCTGAATCCAGATACGGGTTCTACATGTAATACTTCCTAATTATGGAAATATAAAAACATGTACAAATTTAACAAAATTAGTTATTTAGATTAATAAGACCCAAATTACCACAACTAAAAAGTATAAAACAAAATTGCCAAATCCTGAAAATTTCGGGATCAAAATTGTTATTTTGCTGATAGCAAAATTATCACAGGACTAAAAATGTAATTTCAAAAATTACAGGACTAATATTGCAACACCTGTATAAATAAAGGACCAATTCTACAATTTCCCAAAAACAACGAACAAATCCACGCATGATCCTTATCCACTCTTGTCTATCTCCATTGGTCTCTCTCTATATATACCATAATCATGCTTTTTGCCAATTGCCCTCTCTCCAGCAAAAGGAATCGTCATTTCTCCGCCGCGCAATTTCTCTCCTCCGTCAATCAAAAATATTGGGCTGGGAGCTGAAATGGGGGCTGATATTTACCGAAATCTGTTGGGATTGGTGGATTGGAAATCGGATTCGCTAATTGATTGAATTGTGGATAGATAAGATTTCCAACTCCACCCATTCCTATGGGTTTCGGGATTTACCCCCTTTTAATCTCTGTGTTTAAGCTACAGGTATGTATTTATTTATGGTCTATTTATTTTTGAGAAGTTAGTTAATTGATTTAAGTGTGTTGTCATTAATTTTTTAAATACTCTTGTAACGGTATTATAATCTATGTCAAATAACCAAAAACTTAAACTGAAGAATGAGATAATAATACTCATGTCCAAATGATTAAAACCAAAACAGTAAACAAAAAAACACTAAATTTGGTGTAGGATTATCTCCCTTTATACTAAATTTGGTTTAATACAACTATACAAGTATCTTCAATTTATCCTCAATTTTATTCTATTCCAAATTTTAATTTAATCTTATTAATAATTTCTAAGTTTAATTATTATTATGCAGTAACATCTGTAATAATATAATATAAGAATTAACATTTACCATAAGTTACAATAATTAACATATAATAACTAAATACATTTGGCTATGACATTTTTTGCACCAAATTCCAAAATAAAATACAACATTAACATTGAAAACTAAAACTTAAACTAACAATTATTTCACTAAATGATGTATATATTAATTATATATAATTTTTTATTTAGTGAAATTAGTAATAACGAAATATAGGTAATCAAATAATTATATAAATAAACAAACTGGTGATAATTATAAAAAGGGAAAGTATGAACAAATTATTTATGTGGTGTACCATTTGGTGTAGTGGTTGAAGATAATTTTGGCTAAAGTACAACAAACATTAAATTTGGTGAAAGTTGCAACGAATATCGTTTTATGCCACCTATTTGTAGGTTCTTATTTATTTTTAGGGATGATTAGAAAAAACCCAAGATTTGGGCTAGTTACAGAAAAATTCAGAGATATTCTAAAATTGCAAAAACCCCTATAAGGTTTCATTATGTTGTAAATTTAAGTGGGCAACTATAACGTTTTTATAAATATAAAAGGAGTTCTTGAAATGTTGTTTTGTTTATAGAAGGGAAAATGTAAGATGAAATCAAACTTCAAATTGTTTTTTTAATTTGCCCAAACGTCATGTTTTTATTGTAATTATCCCTTATTTTTATAGATATTTTTCCAGTACTTTAATTTACATTATAAATTTTATTTAATAAGCCATTGGGTATTGTACTTAATTTATTTATTTTTTTTGAACTAAAAATCTCGTAAGTTTTTTTTTTTTTTTTTTTTTTGAGAAAAAATATCTCGTAAGTTTGATTCTTAACTTTGCTCAAACAAGTTTGATTCTTAACTTTGGCACTTTGTCTTATCAACAGTTAAATATTTGGTTAACAGACTAACATATGAAAAAAAATAAATGGGTTCTAATGTTTTTAAATTCTTACTTGATGCTGTTGGATTTGATTTAAAAATTGAAGGTTTTCTTAAGAGTATGTCTCATGTCAGACTATCTGAAGGATGTAATTGATCAGACGGATCCACTGTTGGAAAAATTGGTTTTGTTAAGCCGAAATTTTAAGTGTGGGGACTCGTTAATTTTGGAAACGAGTGGTGTATTTATTTTCACAAAACAATTTATTGGTGCGTGAGAAATCGTTGCACAAATGGTACACTTGGAAGGATATATTTGTGGGAAAAGGTATCCAACATATATGGAATGTTGGTATATTGGTCAAATCTGGTGTGTGGTAAGTTGTTTGATTTTATCCGTTAAATAAACAACTTTGACTCAAATCACCAATTCATGGTAACATGATTGAGTGCATCAAATCATTTCTAAACCGATTGAGGCCACAATTGGAAGGATTGACTTGACACAAATCAATCTAAATAGGAAGGATTTGATTGAGGATTGATGGACACAATTGAGTCCAAATCATTGGGGCTTTCCTTTGGATGAACCCTTGTATTTTCCCTATATATTGGAGCCCCTTCATCAGTGGTTTCGTGTAACATACATCACAAACACAGAAAAATTCCGTGCATATAGATTTATAGTCTGTCACTCAAAAATATGCATTACACAAGAAGTATTACCTAGAAGTGTTGGCGTCACCTTAGGCCTCACTTATCTCAGTTCGCCGGGTAGAAGGATTTGTGGTGCTCCTATCCTTTACCAAAGTCGTTGTATCTTGGGAGACTCGTTGCCTACAACCATGAGCATCGTGACGAGGAAACAAGAGTCTTAAAGAAAGAGTTCGCTTGTCTCGACTTGCTTTACTGCTTTTTTTCCGCTTTGTTTGTAATAGACGATTGTTAGTTCAAATTATTCGTCGGTGTATCCTTCTGATTTTATTGTATCCTAACAATTTTAAGACTCTTGTTTGTAATTTGGACTGATGGCGTCTTCAAGCAACGCGATGACTACCGATTCTGTAGGTGTGGCCTCGGGTGTGACAACACCTCCGATAACACCTGTTTCTATTGTCCCTGCCTTTGGTGTGATCACACCTTCGGCCACACCTCTGCCAACACCTGTTCCTGCTTTTGTTTCGATGGTTGTGGGGGGTATGACCACACCTTCTGTCACACCTCTGTTTCCAAACGTTCCAGCGGTTGTGGAAAATGTTACAACACCTCTGCTCGCCTATGCTCCACTGTGTGGGGTGTGACCACACCTTCTGGCACACCCCAGTATTATGATATTCCACCGAGTGTGGCCTATGGTGTTACCACACCTTCTGGCACACCTCAGTATTCTGATGTTCCAGCAAGTGTGGCCTTTGGTGTGACCACACCTCTGGCCTCACTTCAGGCTTCACATGGTTCTGCCTCTGCAGTTGGTGTTACGTCAGTGTTGGCACTACAACAAACTTGTTTTTTTGCAACGAAAATATTCGCTGCTAACATAAAAAAATTTGTCGCTAAAGTGTTTTTGCAGCGAAAAATTTTTGCCGCAAAAATCGTTGCAGTAAGGCCGTCTCAAACGTTTCAGCGGCGACTAAAATTTATTTCACCACAAAACATTAGTAACGAAACATTTCGTCGCTAACATAAAAAAATCGCTGCTAATATATTAAATAATTTTTGCTCTAAAATAAAATATTAATGACAAAATCATACAATTTGTCACTAAATGTAACAACTATTAGCGGCCAATTTTATACGTTCATCGCAAATTATTAACCTTTTCTATTTTTAAAAAGTACAATTTTAGCAACGAAATAACCTGCTTTCGTTGCAAATATTGAAACTTGCAGCGAATTTCACCGCAAATGTTTAAACTTTGCAGCAAATTTCGCCACAAAATTTTAATACATTTGCAGCGATTTTCGTCGCTAATTTAATACTTTTTTTCATTTCTATTTATTTATATTAATCCACTATTAAACCTATTTTCACAATATAATCATAATAAACTAATTGCAACACCAACCACAACACAATCCAACAACATCATTATATAAAAACAATAATAAGCACTACAGATGATAGAACACCCATTCACTAGAAATAAAATTTTAATTTTCATCATTAGAGATTCAAGCACAAAACCAACAACAAATGAGGAACAAAAAGATAAAAAAATCGTGCACAATACTGTTAGTCACTAGTCACTCTGAAAGATAAAAAACATGCCCAATACTGTTAGTCACTAGTCACTCTGAAAGATAAAAAAACGTGTCAGTTTGGTTACCTTTCATTACAAGTGTTGCAACAAAAATATCTAAGAAAAATTAGATAATCCCTGTTTCACTCCCAAAGCTACTTCAATGATTAGAGATGCAAAATTTTTTATCTATGACTCAGAGTTCGACGGTGGAGGTGGCGGAGCTGAGTAGGATGGGTGTTGCTGAAAGAACGACTGCATTACTCCTGGAGCTACACTCTCAAATGCTTGTAACATTGTTTCTAATTTTGATTCGAGTGTTTGCAATTTGGTCTGAGTTCTAACCAACTAACCTTCAGATGCCTCCTCCTCAGGGACATCAGGAACTGGATTAATAATAGGTTGATCTTGTACCTGTTTAGGAGGCATACCTGCAAGTAACAACACATGATTAAAATTATTTTAGTGATAGTGCAAGTTGCAAAACACAATAACAAATATGAAATTTTTTATGTGCAGAATTATTACCAATATTTTTTTATTAGCTTCTTTTTTTCCAAAAACTAACACTTTATGAAATAATACTTAATAATATAAACTAAATACAAATTGAAAGTTGATACCATGCTTGTTCAAATTAGTCACTATCATCATCAGATGATAGTATTTGCTCTTCTCCATCACTATTTGGTTCGAGTGCTCTCATCTTTCGTAAATCAATGAAACTATTTAAAACTCTTTTGTCCAACAATTCGACATGTTGAGGTTGAATGTCTACTCTACAAAGTAGTGGAATTTCTAAATCATCACGTACTACTAAACTTATATCATCTGATGAAATTTCTTGATTAGGCTCATTGTTTGAACTACTTTCAAGTTCATATTCACCACTACTATCATCTTTCTTTTCGGTCACTTCATATATTTGCCGATGTTGCACCTTTTGCACAACTTTCCAAGATCCTCCACGTTTTACATCATTCAAGTAAAAAACTTGTCTTGCTTGAGTTGCCAAAATGAAGGGATCATCCTCGTACCACAACTTAAATGTATCAATACAATTAAGACCAAACTCTTGCACGACCGATTTCTTTTTGGGGTTACACTGGAACCAATCACACCACATTAAGTGTGTCTTATGCCCTGATGCATAGAACATTTGAACAACATCCTTTAAAACTCCAAAAAAAGTCCAAATTATCACCATCGTCTGATGATGGTACACTAACCCCGCTATTTTGAGTCGTGCTGCGAGTATCACGAGAAAATGTGAGGTACCGAACACCATTAACTATACAAGCATCGAACAAGCTAACTTCAATACAGGTCTCAACATTTTCTTAGCTTCGTAATGTGAGCTAGGAATTGCATTTGGTTTGGGAAATGCTTCTCGCAATAATTGAAGCAACATATCAAATGACTTATTGCTCCAACCGTTCAACACCTTCACATGCATTAATTTCACTAAGAAACTAAAAGCAGATAAACTAGTACATCCCGGGTACAACTCTCTTCGTGCCTCTTCAAGCATTGACATATAACTACCTCCCAAATCTCCTATAGGCGCGTTCTCATTATTGTCTTCTTGTCGAACCCCACTATTGCCAACAACTTCAACATCCCTCAAGTCATTTAACATACCAAAAAAGTGTCATCTTCTTCATCATCAGTGATATGTTCGACTTCATTTATATGATTCGTATTAACGCTTGGTATTCTAGTTTCGCCATGAAACGTACACACTTTGTATAATCGATCAATCCCCCACCTATAAAGATGTCCTCGAACGTAATCAAAACTTAACTTATTTAAATTCCCACACTTTCGACAAGGACAACGAATCTTCGATAACCCAGAAGTTGTCATATACTTCTCGGCTACGTCCAAAAATTGGTTCAAACCATTTATGTACTCTCGACTCACTCGATCTTGATTCATCATCCAGTCTCGCTCCATAATTGAACAACATGGCCTCATTTTTTAAGTTATAAAAAATTTCAAAGGTGAAAAATACTCCCACAGAGATATAACTTTGAAACATGCAATTTTGATGTTCACGTCTCAAAAAAAGTTTGTAATAAACAAAAGGGAAGGATGATTACCTGAAAGAAAATCAAAGCGCCTTCGCTTAGCAACTACTGAAGCTGCAACCAAAATTAAGAAACAAGTCAAATTAATAGTAAAGACATATAAGAACATTGGCTAAAGTCAATATAAAGATATTATCACCTGTATTGAAATATAATCAGATATATAATACTCTGTTTTTGTTTGACTACATGCATGACAAGCCTAACCTCAGCCGCTACCCTCCATGTTTTCAGAGATGTTTCAGCACCAAAAAACTATACGCATGCAAAACTTACTTCAAATATATATATATATTACTTGCACACACACACACACACACATATATATATATATTAATGTTGTTTAGATATCCATATTATTACTTTAGTACATGTTAAGTTTTATACAATTGTTTTTGACACTCACTAAAAAAGTCATTGCCAATAATTTTTTGTTTCCGTAAGTTTGACTTTTTAGCAGTTTCTACTAGAAATTCCCCTCAAATGCAATGAGGTAATTATCCGAAACATTTATTTGACAAATCTTTCTGAATAAGCCCATGAAGCATACATTCCAGCAAATCCAATATTTAGCAGTTCAAATGCATCTTCATTCATTACAAGAAAAATTAGTCACTTCATCATTAAGTTTCTAAGAATACAACTTCCTGGATTAACTATTAAAGTGGTGTATAGTACAAAAATTAGTCCCTCTTGACCTTTCCCCGTATTAAAGCTTTTTTTATTGAATCGGCCTCTAGTTCTTTATATAGGTGAGAGCCCTGTTACATAGATGCAATGGTGACAACAAGCTCGCAAAAGAAACTTAACCCAAGAAAAATGAATTATGCCTGAATCTAATATTCAAAACAAATGAACTAACACTTCTTCACGGCTTCTTTAATGTTTAATAATAAATTGCACAGAATTACATGTTTTCCCCGTATTGCCTTTTTGACGCTTCCTCTACTCTCGCTCTATTTCAAGTTGATCTTTTGCCTAATTGTAACAGAGACACCAATTACATGCAACGTATGTGAATAG
The DNA here is from genome assembly GCA_016081115.2 of Rehmannia glutinosa. Taxonomy (NCBI): domain Eukaryota; kingdom Viridiplantae; phylum Streptophyta; class Magnoliopsida; order Lamiales; family Orobanchaceae; genus Rehmannia; species Rehmannia glutinosa. Next base: position 61,233,159 of record CM071930.1, on the reverse strand, counting down.
TGAAACACAAAAGTTCTGGCACTCAAGCTATAGCTACTCTATCTGAACCAATACAACACATTACAATTCTTAACATTCATATCCACACCACATGCAAGCAGGTAATTCAACAAGTAAAAGAAGTGACGACCTTCATTTTTTTGAACCATCTTTTGCACACACATGCATCAATCTCAAGTGACAATTCTTATGCTGATTTATGGCAATGCGAATTTGGTTTACATTGCCTACCAAAACCTAAGATCAATAGTCACTTTTGAAACTATAATAATCTCAAATGTTTGTAATGAAAAATTAGTCACTCCATCAACTGTTTGAGAATAAATATTAACGTCACACTTTTGCCCCAAGCTAAGGCTGATTGTCTTGAAAATAATTTAGGAAGTTTTAGCTATATTTATTATTGGTCTGCCATAGGCCATTGTGTATACAAAGCTTTCTTATGTTTTTTAGGCAAACTCATCTATAAAGTCCCTTTGAATCTGATATAAACTGTCTTAGAAAAAGTCGGGGGAAATTTCCCAAGGGGAATTATGGAAAAATGAGTTTTTTCATATGGACCTATGCATTCTTCATCATTTTCTGCAGTCTGAGCAAATTATCAAACATAAGAAGGAACTGCTAACTGAACACAAAAAGGGACCTCAGTCCAAACTTTCAGATGATAGGGCAAATTTTCTTCATGTGCTTGATTCATATAGATATTACACTCATCAAATTACAGAAATATCTAACATCATCAAAGTAACATGAAAAAGTGTTGTCCATCAACTCACTCGTGCAAAGCAGAGTTCTTGTAAATCTGGGCAAAGAGCAACCACATACTTCCCTAATGCTGGAAAAGAGCAAGACTCTGCTTTTACATATAACCAAGTAAAAGTAAAAGTAAAACGAAGGATGAAGATTTTGTTATTGCTTTTACATAGACTATATATACATATTATAATCTAGAGTCTATCACAGAAATCCTGCTCGTTCGCAGTCTGATTCACACTCAACATAACAGAGACCCTCCACATGGTAATCTAGAGTCCATCTCTAAAGCAAAGTAACAGAATGTCATTGTTCATATTCATAAAAGCAACCCTCCCCCCTGACCAATCACAGATCAAACATAGAGACAAATATCCACATCAACAGAATTATACTCAACATTTTAAATTAAAAAAAAAATTCAACACCAGAAATTAAGAACAGATAAACAAACCAAGCAAAAGTGATCATCCCCTATCAGCTATCTATACCAAATGTTCACTTGCAGTTCTAAACCAATCAGAAAGGCCTATGAAGAAGTTGTCTAACCTGCTCAAAAACAGGAAATGATATCCATTCTGGAAAGCTTTCCCCACAGATTTTCGTTATATCATCCCTGTTCAGTGAGCTCAATAGTTTAATATCAACTTCCTGTCGACACAAACACACAACTAGATTTAAATTATTGTCACAAAATCGAAAATACAACTTAAAGAGAGGTTAAAATCATTACTTAGCATATAACCAAAACAAAAGCCATCAAGGAGAGCTGAATTTGAAAAAAAAAAGGACAAATAACTCACAAGAAAAATGACAGTAGATAAATCAATGAAGAAAATGTAAACAAATTCAAAGAGTTCAGGGCATGTTTCTTTACTATTTCCTGAAAATAGCTTTTACATAGACTAGCAGCAAACCACAAATATATCCACTCAAAACAGTAAGAACAAATTTATTTCCTGAAAATAGCTTTTACATAGACTGCTAAGGGACTGTGGATCTCGTTGGATAAAAAGTACAGAACGGAGGATGCCGGCACCAAAAAGTTCATTGTCGGTAGATTCTTGGAGTATGTGATGATTGACACCAAGACTGTTATGAGTCAACTCCAAGAATTGCAATTGATTTTGCACAACATCCATGCTGAAGGGATGCAGTTGTGTGAAACCTTCCAAGTGACTGCGATTATTGAAAAATTGCCGCCTAGTTGGAGGGATTTCAAAAATTATCTCAAGCATAAGAGGAAGCAAATAGGCTTGGAGTAGGCTTGGAGGATTTGATTGTCAGGTTGCGCATTGAAGAAGGCAATAGACAATCAAATGCCAAGCATGAAAAGACCTTGAAGGAAATTTGTTACACCTTGAAAAGGGATTGTTCAAGATGAATATAAGGGTTGTGTGTCGCACCAATGATGCTAATAAAACTATTATTTCTTCCTCTTATATGATTGAACTGTGATTTATGACATGTTAGGCTTGGCACATTAACATGAATGTCATAAAGCAATTGGTGAATATGAAATCATTACCAAATGTTAAATTGGACTCACAATATAAATGTGGAATTTTATGTTGTGATATTGCGATAGCCAAACAACTATAGACAGGGCACAAAGTGCCAACTTCAGTGTTATGACATCATGGGTGTCATAACACGTAGCGCAAGTTAACTCTACCAAGATTTGGTGAACGAATGCGACTGAGTCCTTTAGCCCTTCCGGGAAATTCTTTGGAATTTTTCCTAGGCAATTGGATTGTTTGTCAGTTGGCGATCCAATCACGGTTGAACTTATGAGAAATAAAATTATTTAATTGATAATTCTCAAAGTTGACATTATTGCACAATGTGGGGTGGATGAGTTATGCCTCAAATGTGGGGGTGTTTGGTAAACATAAATTTACCTTAGTCTTAACAAAGAATGGCCCCAATAATTGTTAATTTAAATAAATACAAGTTTCTTTGAGAGGTATCCTTAGAAAAGAGGATATGAGTCAATTGGCATTATCAATGCTAGTTGATAGCTAACAGTGGTCACCTTTGATTTCTCTTAAAGATGTGCATGTTTTAGTATACTCTTGAGTGTTGCATCATTGCACACATTGGGGAACCAAGAAAAGGTGTAGGGAAAAAATAAACCTTAAAGGCTAACCTTATCAAGGTAGACCCTAACGGATTGTTGTACCCGAACTTGTTGGGAACATATACAACAATTAAGTCATTGAATGAATAATGACAAGTTTGACAAATGATAAAGTCAATCGAATCTCTCTCTAAAAAGAGAAAACATGTTGAGAATAGTTTAAATGAGCTTAAGGTACTATAAAGCCACATTGACATTGAAGGGCTTGAAAGTCCACCGGTGTCACTTATGTCAATTCAAGTGGTTACACATGCTCAGAGACTATGTGCTCAAATATGTAAAGGAATTGATCTCAATTTTGCGCGCAAATTTGATTGAAGTAGAGATCAATTGTAAAATGCTAGAGGGAATTGGTGTAAAATCTACAACTTAAAGAACAGTTTCTAGTGGAAACCCAACCATGATGGCTGGAGATCCCAAGAACTTTGTTCAATGAGAAAACTAAACTTTAAACTATTCAGTCGTAGAACTTGGTACTTAGCTTCAAGCTAACCATTCCCTAGAGAGCATAACCAAGTGATTGAACCTGCTGACTGTGGTGAGGTTAAGTCCTACGGACTTTTAATGGCGTCCTATACCTAATAAGGTGGCGTATTGCAGGGTATTGCAGTGTACCTCTGATAGGCAAGGTCACCTATGTAAGTGTGAGGACAGGCCACCTCAATGAAACACTTATGAATCCCAAGTGTGATCCATGGCCAAAATGGACACAACCAGAGAACTTCGAGATGAGCAGAAGTGTTATTGTGTAAATTTCATTTTGTTTGTAATAGAAGATTGTTAGTTCAAATTATTCCCCGATGTATCCCTATGATTTTATTGTATCCCAACATCCACATCCCCAATTTGTCTTGGGCATATGGGTTAAACTACATTTCCAGTAAAAACCACATCTTTCAGCACATGCTGACCTGCTGACTTCACCACCTTCGGAAGACACCTTATCAACATGTTGCTGACTCATGACTCGTGAGCCTCGTGTGTCGGCTTGTTCTGTGACTGTCTGGGAATACATAAGATGGAATTTTGCTTTCTACGAACATGAGAAACATATATCTTCATCCCAGACTTTCAGTACATATATGAAAGAGAACACCATCTAACTTATCTTAATAGTCCATGGCTATAAAGAAAATTAGTTAGATTGGACAAAACCACCAATTCAGTCATCTTGACATCCAAAGAAGTATATACAAAAAATGCTCTGATGAGCTGATGAAATTTCTGCTCATAGTAGTTATCTGTAATATTATTATAATTGTAATAATTAGTTTGCTGAAAATAAGTATATAGAAAATGTATAAATTGGTTTTAGGTTTTTACAATAGAAAAATTAATATTTTACAAGGAAACTACTAATACACTTTAGGAGAAAAGCTAATACTTTTGGGGGAGCACTAATATATTTGATGGGAATACTAATATTTTTTAAGAGGAATTACTAAAAACCTTTCAGGGGAAAAACTAATATTTTTCAGAAGAACTACTAATATGTTTCACATTTACTACTAATACCTTTTAGAGGCTATTAAATATTTTCAAGTGAACTACGTACTGAAACTTTTTAAAGGGACTACTAATACTTCTCAAATAAAAACATAATACTTTTCAGCGCTATTGTGATACTATATCACTGTCCAATATTATAAAAACTAATATTTTCAAGTGAACTATGAACTAATACTTTTCAGATGAACTACTAATGCTTTTTAGAAGGACTGGTAATATCAGTCTCTACTAATAAAACAAAAAGCCAACGAGTCGATTTTGGGATCCGTCAACCGAATTTTGGCCTGTTAGACCGTCTGACAAAAGCTTTGTCCCTTTTTAGTAGTTTATTTTATTTGTCACGGATTGTTGAACAATCTAGTAATCCCACACGTGCGTTGCACGTGTATATTTATTTTAATATTATTATTTTATCATGCAAATATATATTAATATGAATGAGTATTTATTACTCTATTTTTATAATAATATTAATATAAGGTAAATAAAAACAAAGATTTATCTATTAAAGATTCAAAGTTATAATTTCAATTATAAATTTAAATATCAAATTAATCTCGTTTATATTTCTCAATCTACGGTTATCTCTATATTACAATTCAGTCTCTCTCTCTCTCTCTCTCTCTCTCTCGACAATTATATATATAGAGGGAGGATCCTGTGAGACCATATCACGCGGTGAGATGTGATTGACTAATCTCAACCATCCCCCAACAATTACCAAAGGCTAGGATTAAGAGGATTAAAATTACATTAAATAAACAACTAAGTCCCTTAAAGAGTAAGAGTGTCAAAACACAGTCGATATCATAATCTAATTATGGCTTACGGTTATAAAGTGAGAAACCAATATCAATCAAAATCCACTTTCCATAACAACTTCATCTTCATCGCAAATTCAGATATGTTTTCTCCCTCAACTCCACCATTAATGAATTCATCATATTTGCAATCAAAAACCAGAAAAAAACGATTCAATATTACACAGAAACAACCAAAAATTAATGTAATGAGTTCGAATCATGATGAAAAACAATCATCAATGGTAGAAAAAACTCCATCCAAAAATATTAATGTTGTAGTCATCGATGGAGAACTTGAACCATTAACAACAAACTCTTAAAAACTGTAATTTTCACGAAGAAGATGATGAATAGATACTTATGAAATGATGCATATATCTATAGGATATTACATAGTTGAAACTATGCAACAAGAATCAACTAACTATGCATTATCTAAAAACTAACTATGCAGTGTAAAAAAAAACTAATCAGTACATTATACCAGCTATGCAACGTGTCATAAACTATGCAACAAAAATCAACTAACTATGCATTATTTAGAAGCTATTTATGCAGTGTCTAAAAACTAAATATACATTACATTTTACCCAGATATGTCATAATGAACAGTGCAAACAAAAAACCACTAAATATGAATTACCTAATAACTATCTAAGCATCAAATGAACTTTAACTATACTGGACTCGGAAAAAAAAACCGCCTCCAAAAAAATCGTCATTAAATATGTCAATTACAATCTCATCCCATAAAAAACAACGGTTTCAAAAAGTCAAAGGATACCAAAAAACCGTTGGGTTATAAAAAGTACAATTCTACCCTTAATGAATTAAAATAAATGGGAAAATATCCAAAAATTCAGAAAAATCACAACCATTAAAAACAAAAAAGAATGGATAGGATTAGTCCATCCTGTCTAATTGACACGTATTTTGCATGTATTTTGGGCTTAATCTTGGCTAGAATATGTTGATATGCATGCATTATATGAATAAATAGGGTTATATTCCTATTTTGTGGAATAGGATTACACTTTGCTTGTTTTGTAGGAATTTATCGTTAATTGTAGCACTTTGGCAACGATTCAGAGCATTGCAATCGCCATTATTTAATGTGAACTACAATGTTTGGAGTTGAGTCGAGAAGAAGTCAGACGAACCGTGCGAAAAACGGAAGAAAACAGCTGAGTACGCATTACTACAGGTGAGCACGGGCAGGGCGTGCTCCCTAGCACGGCCCGTACTCAACCTAAAAGTGAAGACCCTGAGTTCGGCTACCAGCACGGGCAGCCCGTGCCTCCTGCAGACTTTTGACAACCCGTGCGGCACCCAGCACGGGCTGGGCGTGCCATATGGCATGGCCCTTGCTTCTCTGCGGGAAAAATAGAGTTTGACTCGTTTTCAACTAGGTTTCGACACAAACGAAGTACAAATAGACCCGGGGCGGCCACAAACAGGGACGCACTGATTTTTACCCTAGAAACCAGAGAAAAAAAATAGTTTTTCCACCGGATACTTCGTAAGATCGATCAAGACCGCAACCATACCTTCGAGGATTGAAGATAGATTGAGAGATTGTCACATCCCCGAGTCACTCATTCCATCGTATCGTTATTTAAATTAGTTATATTTTGATCATGAATAATTTGTCTATGAATTGTTTATCTTCAATGTCTGGCTAAACACTTTGTGAATCCCTTGTTTGGGAATAGGTTAATAAACACTTTTATTTGATGATTAAGGATAATTGAAGTTAATGTTTTCTTTCTCTATTCAAGTACTTTGCCTTAATTCTTGTTTTATCAAAAGACCTTTGATCTAAACTTGTTTGATGTATTGATTCATAATTCTAACCGATGAGTTTCAATACTAGATCTTGAGTACTTGACACAAATAGATTGCATGATTGAGAAGTCTGTGAATATTTGTGAGATCTTATAATCTTTTGAACTTTTGGGAGTTGGGTATCTCATGTTGAGTAGAGATGCTATCATAGATATTCCAATCAACACTTTTACATACATCTCGAGAGAGAGGGTAAATTACGTTGGTGATTGATCTATAGAGAAGAATACGTTTAACCTTGGTTTGATTAATCTGAGAATAAAAGTGGGATATTAACTGAAACCATAACCCAGGAATCCATCAATTCATACTTGATCTTTCAATCGCTCTTTGCTTTGTTATTTTTAGGATTAATTTCTGCTTTAATATTAACAAAACCAATCCATCACAGTTCGATCGTTTAGATAAAAATAGGGCTATTATAATCCAATACATAGTACATTAATTTATTAATCCCTGTTAGGAATTTTATTGTTTAGATTTTGATGAATGCCATGTAAAACTTAGAATAGAAAGTTGGCTCCCCAATTCTTGCTTTGAAATGTATTGTAACAATTAGAGTGGCCAAGCCGAGTTAAGTCGCCTACGCTCCAACTTGCAAGAAGACAAATGAAGGCTTGAAGGAAAACTCTTTGTGAGACAAAGTGAGTACAACAAAGAAAAGACAGGAACTCGATCAAGAAGAAGCGGTGAGATGCGGTGAGTGGAACATCGGTCAAGTCAACTCAAGAGAAGCAAGTCTCAAGTCAAGTGACAAGAGTCATCCATGATTGGAAGTCGACTCTAAGTCACACGGGAAAGCGAGGAAATGCAAATCAAGTCGAGATAATCGAAAAAGAATCTGTTGCCGTACGTAAATCAAGAGATTTACTTAAACAAGTAATATCCCCATACTACCTTTCTTGGAGTGCTCCCCGAAGCGTGCAAAGAAATGAACCAATGGGAAGCACTACACCGTGTCGAACTCGAAAAGGTGATAAAACATTTCATACGAGGAAATGGCAATTCCAAGAAGTGCAAACCAACGACGCAAAGTGATTTTCAAAAATGAGCCTATCTCTTCAACGGGCAAATTTTTGAAAGTTCACTATAAAAGGCCGAGGAGTTTGATTGAGAAAAAAAAAGACGATGCGTGGATGACACACACGTGAGATATACAAGCTTATCAAAATTGAAATACTCTCAATCCTCAAGCCTACATCTCGAAGAACATCAATCCAACACTTACCCGTGAAGGAAAGAGAACTTCAATCGTTGAAGAGGAAACTACGAAAACAAGGGGTCTACATTCCAAGAAGGATTGTAGAAAGGTTGGCTGAACCAAGACTTAGCGTTTGGAGGGCTTCGTGATCAAATCCAAAGTGCTTGAGCAAGTGAGAGTAGTAGCAAAAGGCATTTTGCGCCTGTGAAGAAGAAGCCGAGTCGCACGAGAAGCCACCGAGTGATCAAGCGCTCTCGCATCGAGTCCCAAAGGATCAAGTCAAAATTTGTTGTGATCAAGACTTGTATACGGACTTGTTACCACTTTGTAAACCGATCATTACTTAGTGGATTCCTCCGAGGAGTTGGAGAAGAGAGGAGTAGAAGAATTACCCCATCTTGAACCTCTATAAAAACTTTATTGTGTCATTTACTTTTCTGACATTTAAATATCTCGCACTTTTAATTGCTTATATCTCGATAAATTTGCTATCCATCCGATAATCTATAAATCTTAAATCAAGTGTAAAAACTTGCTTAAACAAACTTAAGGGTGTTAAGTCTTCCAATGAAAACAAAACCACAACTAAGTCAAATTATAGCCAATTTGAGTCACTCTACCTAACTCGGTGAGTCTGTTAAGAGATTGACTCTCTTGAGTGACTAATTCGATTTGTCCATCAAGGACAATTTGTGTAGAAACTGTAGATTTAAAAGGCCTAAATCGAAAATTTGGTAAGGTTTATTCAACCCCCCCCCTTCTAAACCTTACACTTACACCCCTTGGGACCTACAAGTGGTATCAGAGCGGTTGGTTCATTGAACCCTCCGCACTGGTTACTGAACTAGATCTCCAAACTTTTCAAAAGTCTGCTTTAGTACTTAATCTTTCAAAACTCTTTTCTATCATTAAAAGTTATCATCATGGAAGCAAATCTAACACGCATTCCTATGTTCACTATTGAAGAATTTGATGATTGGAAAATTCGTATGCAGGCTCATCTATCAGCATTACATGATGAGATGTGGATAGTGATAGAAGATGGGCCTCTGCAAATATTAAAGGTGAACACATTTGTCTGAAGAGCTGCGGTGAAGGGAAGAAGAGAAGATCGGCACTACCATGGTTGAAAAACCAAGAACTGAGTGGACAAATGATGACAGAAAAAGATACAACCTGGACAATGTAGCCAAGGACATTCTTTACAAAACCTTGGATAAAGCCATGTTCAACAAAGTCAAATCTTGCAAAACGGCTAAGGAAATCAGGACAAGTTGACTTTGATTTGTGAAGGTTGAGCAAATCAAAGAAAACAAACTATCGATGGTTGTACAAAAATTTGAGAACTTTAAAATGATCTCGGAGAAAACCTGGATCAATGGATGCTCGATTCGAAATCACAAATGAGTTTGTCTACACTAGGAAAGGAATATACACGAAGGAAATGTGTATGAAGATCTGAAAAGTCTTCGGTGAATGGGAGATGAAGGTCATGGCACCGAGACATTCCATGGACCTATCAAAGACATCCAACCATGAGTTATTCTCGGACCTCAAAGCCTATGAGTTTGGTGAGAAGGAAAGACCGAGGAAGAGACAATTTGTACCCAAAACAAATTTGCTCTAGTTGTCAAAGATGGAAGGAGAGAGTCAAGTCAAAGAGGCAATTAACCCGGAAGAAATAGCCCTAATGGTTAAAAGATTTAACAAGTTCTTTAACAAGAACTACAAGAGAGGAAGGGTGAATCCTCCGAAGACACTCGGCTCCCTCCAAATCAAGGGATGATAGGCCAACCAAGAGGACGGATCATCAACAAGTTGAGTATCAAAGGGCGACAACTCAAGAATAGAAAGAGTTGAGCAAAAAGGTGAATATCTATGTTGGAATTGTAGACAACCAGGTCACTATGCCATTGATTGCTCATATCCTGTAGTCAACAAGTACAGAAACGAAGAAGAAAGAAAAGTCTTGAGAGAAAGAAGACAAGAAAAAAAAAGGCAATGATGGCTGCAGAGACTGCTTTGAGACTGACCAAGTCAAGAGAGACAGTGACTCGAGAGAGCGGTGAAGCCGACTACTCAAGTGACTCGAAGAAGAAGCCTTGATCTGATCCGCTTAATGGCCAAAGAACAAGATCAAGAAGATGAGGTACAATTTAACTCAACAAGCTCGACACTAGTGATAGTGATCGTGACACACACACTTCATCACCCACTCGATCTTTATGATTCATTAGGCAAAATGATGAAAGATTTTGAGCACATTAAAACCTCACACACACTATTGAATGAGGAAAACACCTACTCAAAAATCAAAACTCAAAGCCGACTAAAGGAGCCGAGTACTCTAAGTCAAATAGCCGATGAGAATAAAAGTTTAAAGGGTGAAAATGTTAAATTAATAGCAGAAATTATCGCTATAGAAAAGAGGGAGAATGACCTCAAAATGTTATTGCCTCATTCACTAAGGCATCTAAATCTTTGGATGATCTTATTATGAGTCAAAGAGAATGTGGAGACAAGACAGCTTAGGATTTAATTCCTTTGTGCCATGTCAAACCTCAAGAGTAATTTTGGAAAAAGGATCTTCAAGTCATGAAGAGTCGAAAAATCCAAAACTCTAAATGTTGCACACACTTTCAATCCAAAGCACAATGCTAAGCAAGCGGCCTTGGTTACAAAGGAAAAGGAAAACAACCGATTGAGAGTCTTTGAAAGGATACCGAGTGAGAAGAGATTCACCGAGTCCTCGTGAGACTCCAAACAGAAAATACTCTGTAAAGAAGAAACAGAGCTACCAAAAATCCTTAAAACTCATAAAAGAAATACATATGATGGGAATGGTAGAAAATATCCAAGCCAAGCCGATCGAACAATGTGAACTATCGGCTAGACTTATGGAATACAAGCCCAAATGGCAAAGGCCTAGAACTCAACAAAGGCCATTCCAAAAGCATAAGAGCTTTCATCAAAGACACATATGCACCTAGGCACTACACTCAAAGACACCACAATTACCCAAGAAAGGCAATTGCTAAAACACGTATATGCAGGCATACAGACAAAAGAGACAATTTGTATGAACCTGGACTCCTCAAGCAATTTGCCAGGATTGATTATGATTATGGCAGCGATAGATGGCAACCTCTTGAGTCAAATCATTTGGCTATAGGTTGGTTGGATCATCTTATAATTCTAACCCCTCGGGACCCGGACAAGAATGGGTACCTAAAACTTAATTTCCTTGATTGCGGGTTCAAGGAATGAGTGCCAAGGAACCTGGTACATGGATAGCGGTACATTCCGGACATATGACAGAAATAAGAGAAATCTGTCAAAATTCAAGGAAGTCAAAGGAGCAAAAGTTATATTTGGAGGAAATGAAGCTCCTGGTGAAATAAGAGGCATTGGATCCATCCGAGGAATGGTTTAGAAATCACAGATGTTGCATATGTTGAAGGACTAAACTTCAATTTACTAAGCATCACCAACTCTGCGACAAGGGCTACAATGTTGGATTCAACATGGGAATATGCCAAATCAAAAATGTTGAATCTAATGAAGTTGTCTTTGCAAGGATGCGACGAGAAAAATATGTATGTAGTGGATTGGTCAATCGCAACACCCAAAGACTGTCTACTAGCAAAGAGCACAAATTGAATCAAGTTGGCCGTGGCACACAAAAAAGTCGAGTCATCCGAACTTCAAAACGATTAATAAGCTAGCAAGAAGTCATCTTGTGGAAGGACTTCCGGACTCGATATACAAGAAGGAGAGTATATGTGATGCATGTCGAGAAGGAAAACAAATCAAGTCGTCGTTCAAGAAAAGACTTGCCCATCCTCAACAAGAATATTGCATCCGCTTCATATGGATCTATTTGGTGATGGAACCAAAGCAAGCATAAGTGGAAAGAAATACACCTTGGTGGTAGTAGATGACTACTCAAGATATACATGGACAATATTCATGTGCAAGAAGAAAGAAACTCTACAAAAGCTACCCACGGTGATGAAGAGAATACAAAATGAGAAGAGTCAAACCATTATCAAAATAAGATCGATAGAGGAACGGAGTTTGTCAATGGAATAATAACTCAAGATCAGTATTGAGAATGGTATTGGTCATGAACTATCACCGCAAGGACTCCACAAGCAGAATGGAGTTGCGAGAAAGAAGAAACAGAACCCTCAAAGAAGCGGCAAGGACCATGTTAGTCGGGGGTTACAAAAAGATTTTGGTCAAGCAATCAACACGACTTGCTACACCCAAAACAGATGTATGATAAATAGGCGGTGACAAAGACTCCTATGAGATCCGGATCGGAAGAAAACCAAATGTTGCATATTTCAGGATATTTGGATGTAAATGCTTCATCCACAATAATGGCAAAGATAACCTAAAGGCTTTTGATGCTAAAGCGATGAGGTATCTTCTTAGATACTCACCAAAGCAAAGCCTGAGAATACTCAACAAAAGAACTATGGTTCAGGAAGAATCCATTCATGTAGTATTCGATGAGCCAAACATAAATGGAGAAGACATTGAAGAGGTAGGCGATAAGTGAAACATCCAACCTTACGGAGAAGAGTCCCTATCTTTGGTGAGGCGGGGATTATCAATTGAGAAGAAGATGAGATAGTGAATCTCAAAAGCGGTGGAAAATCTGCGGTGAGTGATCACGAGAGAGCCGACCACAAAGAACACGGTACGCAAGTCGATCGAATCCGGCTAACTTACTTCAACTTTGACATAAGATGGTGAAAGACCATCCACCGAGAACTTGTCATTGGAGACATGAGAGAAGGTGTCAAGACAAGATCGAACTCAACAAGAAGCAATGTTCACATGCTTCATCTCGCAGATAGAGCCCAAAGATGTGTCACAAGCATTGGATGACACACATTGGATTCAAGCTATGCAAGAAGAGCTGAATCAGTTTGAGAGAAATAAAGTATGGGAATTAGTACAAAGACCCATACATCAAAATGTTATTGGAACCAAATGGGTATTCGTAAATAAGATGAACGAGGAAGGTTCTGTGGTAAGAAACAAAGCAAGACTGGTAGCCAAAGGATATTGCCAAGAAGAAGGAATAGATTTTGATGAAACATTTGCTCCTCGTAGCAAGATTGGAAGCTATAAGGATGTTTCTTGCCTATGCACTCACAAAAACTTCATTGTATATCAAATGGATGTAAAAAGTGCATTTCTAAATGGATTATTGGAAGAAGAAGTGTATGTTGAACAACCTCCAGGATTTGAGCAGAAGACTCTTGGAGACAAAGTGTACAAACTCAAGAAAGCCCTGTATGGATTGAAACAGGCACCCGAGCATGGTATGATACCTGTCACAATTCCTAATCGAAATGGATTCACTAAAGGAAAAGTGGATAGAACACTTTTTAATTCAAGACAAGAAGAGTATAACGCTTGTTCAAATATATGTGGATGACATCATTTTTGGATCCACTAACAAAGAGTGTGTGAAAAATTCTCAAACCTCATGCAAAGTAAATTTGAAATGAGCATGATGGGAGAGCCGACATTTTTCCTTGGACTTCAAGTGAAACAATTTGAAGGATGGAACCTTCATAAGCCAAACAAAATACACCGAGAGATTTAATGAAGAAATTTGGTATGGAGGAGAAGTCTTTACGTAAAAATACCAATGAACACATCGGTCAAAATGGACATGGACGCAGATGGCAAGCTGTAGATCAAACAAGATACAGAGAGCACTTATTGGATCATCGCTCTATCTCACGGCTAGCGGGCGGACATCACCTTTCTTTGTAGGTGTATGTGCAAGATTTCAATCTGCTCCAAAAGAGAGCCATATGATCTGCATGCTAAGAGAATATTGAGATACTTAAAAGGAAGCAAGAAGTAGGGCTATGGTATCCAAAGGAAGGTGGATTCAAGCTAATTGGCTATTCAGACTCGACTATCTTTGGATGCAGAGTGGACAGAAAAGTACTTCAGGCACATGTCAAATGCTTGAAACAGACTAATTTCCTGGTTTAGCAAGAAGCAAAACTCAATAGCCACCTCTACAAAATTGAGGCGAGAATACATAGTCTGCGGGCGGTTTGTTGTGCCCAAGTCCTATGGATGAGACAAAGAAATTGAGAGATTATGAAATTGAAGAAAAAGAAATTCCAATCATGTGTGATAACACAAGTGCAATTGCAATCACTCAAAATCTGTGTTGCACTCAAGAACAAAACATATAGATGTCGATATCATTTCATAAGAGATCATGTTGAAAAGAAGGACATTATCTTGGAATATATCTCAACGGACAAACAACTAGCCGACATCTTCACAAAACCATTATGTGAGTCAAGATTTGAAGAACTCAAACATGAGTTGGGGCTAATTGAGCTAAGCCGAGACACAAAAGAGTCAAAGAAACGAAATGGAGAAGAAAAGAAGGTGAAAAAGAGTGAAAACAAAAATTAGCTCAATAAATCACCAGATCGGAAAAGTCATTATACCAAGTCGGTGATAGAAATTTGAGTCACTAAGAGAAATGTGAGAAGCAGAGTTAAATCGCCTAAGAGATGTTGAATAACTTATGAGCAAAATGACAAAAACGCAATCGTTTTGACTAAGCGGGAATGTTTTAAGGAACACGTCAAAGATAATGATGATGTGTACGGACATAAAGCCGCACACCAAGCTTATGATTGGATATAAATTTGCCGCATTAAATACGAGACATGAATCGCTTCAATATGCGTGCGAAATCCAAACCGTTGATTTCGATCACGATTCAAAAACCGTCGCACGCCCTTTCATAAACCATATTTAAACCATTTTTCGTCCGTTTCTCTCTCACACTTCTAAAAACTGTTCAATCTCTCTCTCAAAAAGCAAAGGCAAACACTCTAAAACCCTATCAAACTTCAAATCTATTTCGAACTTTTCTTGAAATTATTCTCGAGAAATGGCACCAACATATGACTTTACCAAGTTGGGAAAACAAATCCACACCGGTTCGACCGTGGATTTCGACGAATGGTGAAGCAGGGTCCGACGACACCCTCGGTGAAGAAAATCGCTGGAGAAGCTAGAAACGGCAGGATCGAAACCGTTTCTAACACTGGAGTATCCTATGACCTATGTGGAGGAGGTCGCACAATTCTACGTGAATGCCGAGATTCACGACGAAGGAATCAAGTCATCATCTGTTCACGGGAAGCGGTGACTATCACAAACAAGGATTTGGTGAATATTGCTCACTACCAGCAGAGAGGAGCATCCGAGATCAAAGAGGTGATGTAAACTTGGCCGACGCATGGAAAGAAATAGCCAAGTCCGATGTTCTTGACAAAATAATATTCACAAAGCAAACAAGAGACTATCAAGGAGGATTATCACAAATTGTTGGACATTGTTGCCAAGTGTATCGACATCAAATTTGGCGGCTTTGACCAATCGTCAAAGGCAAAATTGATTGTGATGGCCGCAATAATCGAAGAAAAGAAGATAAATCGGGCTGAGTTTATCTACAAAGCAGACTCGCCAAAACGTGGGAAACAAGTCCTTCAAAGAAGATGGGTCATTTGGAGGATCTCGGGATATGGCCTGGTGATTGGCCGGCTATTGGAGGTGAAAGGAGTACCTCTTAGACATGGGAAGGCCTTCCATGTTAACAAGAGGATGTTGAGCTAATCTCTCGGTGCTCGAAGCGTCGTGACGCCAAGAGAGCCGACACAGTGAGGGGGAATCGGTGACCCAAGACACAAACGTGCTTCCTCTCCAACCAAGAAGAAAGCTGCCCGCAGACTACCAAAAGTCTCTTTGCCCCTGCAAAGAAAAAACCAAACATGCTCCCGCCCCTGCAGCAGAGTCACCCCGCCAAGCAACCGTGTCCGCCCCTGCAGTTAGCCGGGTCGAGAAGGACTCACAAATTCCTTCTACGATCGTCAAAAAGAGGAGATCGACAAACCTAGACGGCCAGCTCCTCGTAAACAAACACAAGCACGGCCCCCACCGCCCAAGACTCGAGAGGACACCGTCTCGAACGAGTAAATCCCTCCGGTACAAACTAAGAGACGAAGAAGACTTGTAAAGCAATCGAACAGAGAAACCGGTGAGTCGGCTACTCGGCTAGCACAAACACAGGAGACTCTCGGAGAAGTAGAGTCTCCGGATGTAATTGATGAAACGACCCAAGTCTGCATTTGAAGGTGATCACAGAGGCAACTCAAGACACACGGTGTAGCTCATACAAATTAACAAGCACAAGAAGAACCAGCCCAAGCAGATAGTGATGTAATGATCCTATCTCCACCTTACCCCGGACATCCAAAATCGTGCGTGAGTGGAGAAAATGGAAGCGAGCAGTCAAGGAACAGTTCCAACGGCTGAATTCATAGAAGAGGAAGAGGAACTCGCTAAATTTCCTCGGATTATCTCATCGTGCTCCCGGCTCTAGATGAAGACAACTGCATGGATATTCTCGCAGATCTACAAGGACAAGGAGAGAGAAAAGCAAGGTGAAGAAGCAAGCACGCGAAAAGGCAATACCGCCCTATCTCCCAAGAAAGACAGAACACTTCCATCCTCTCCTTGATATCTTCTCGAAAGTGATGAGGAACCCGAGAATGCCGCCCGCCACGGAAGAATTGCAGATGCAGCAAGCATTGCATGAATCAAGAATCCTTCACGAGCAAAGATCGATGGAGGGACCAGGAGAGTCCTCCGAACACGGTGATCGATCGATCCAATGGGAGTGGTTCAAAGAAATAGCCACCGATGTTCTTGCTACCACTTCCTGACTCACACGAAGAAGGCGATAAGGAAGATGGCGATGAAACCGGGCTAGTGGGGACCCCGGTCGAGCAACCCCTATTGAAGGTGTGCCACCACCGCCCCAACGGTGAACCATCAATCGCAACAGCCGGGAGTTTGGAGACGAGTAACCCCACTCCAAGTCACTCGGTGGTGCGCCGGTGAGGGGGAAACTCACTCCACCGCAGCAAGGTCGGAGGATGCTGCAGATGACTCCACAAAGAATGTAGGAGGCGAAGCAAAAGACACTCAAACACAAGAAGAACAGCAAGTTGCCACCAACGAAGCTCAGGCGATTGAGCTTTGTCTCGTCTGAGGTGCCAACAGCTACGAAGGCTAATGACGCCGCGATGCGATCGAGGCACGAGGAAGGAATGTACAGGAGTTAACACTGGCGATGAAAGCGCAATCCATGGGGTTGAGACTCCAATGGATGCCACATTTGTAGAAGACCCTAAGACAGTGACATGTCGAAAGGGAAGGCAGGAGCCTCGCAGCAGAGAGAGACCGCCTGGAGGAAATGAAGGCCACGGGAGGTTGAGACTTCTCGGGGTAACACAGTGAAGTAGAGAACATCCCTCCCGCAACCATCGATCCATCCGAGAAGGAGATCGCACTTCATGATTCCCGGACAACCCCGATGTCACCTTTCTCGGGATCGGAAGGCGAAGAGGAAGTTCGAGTCAACTCCCATGACAAATCCAAAAGACTCGGTGCGGATGTTCCAGGCACGAGCAAGTCGATCCCAAGACTACTCGTCGGACCTTTAATTTTGATGATGAGCCACCAATGGAAATCTCATCATCGTCCGATGACGCTCGATAAGGCCGAGGACCAGTCTACTCAAAAGGAGAAATCGGTTTGAGACCAACGGTTGTTAAGAAATTGAGGCTCAGCAAGCCGAGTCTCTAGCCCATCGCACCACAAAACCCAATTTGAACCGGCGATCATCGCTCCGGCTCCTCAAGCTACAGCTGGATCGATTCCCTAAGAACTTCACGTCCACCGCTTATCATCGAACAAATCCCGGATGGCGGTGATGAATCCTTTGTGGAATCTTTCCCTTTCTCACCTTTGGAGATACGAGAACTCCACGAAGAGTCGAAAATGAGCAAGCACGCTATCACGGACCAGCTCCTGTTTTCACTCAGGCACCATTGTTCCGACTTCGATTTCGATATTTGTATGGCCATCACCGCAATGAAGAATCGGTGAAGCACGAGAAGTGTTCAAGGCACTCTTTCTGAAGTTGAAAAGATGGAGAGGCATCAGGCCTCCTTGGATATGCGCTGGACAACAGAGATGCCAACCTTACTTGACTTGAGAGGCATCACAATCAGGATAAGGGAATGGTGGAAACAGCAGAAAGAATCAATGCGTGTGGAGGGTGAGATACTTCGGACAACTATTCAACAAGTCTTGTGTGGAGAGTCGAAAATGTTGACGCGAAAACAAAGTGCGGGAACACATTGAACATATGCACGAAGCTCACACGCGCCGAGATCAAGCTCTGCGTGAGCGTAATGCAAATGATATACAGCGTTTGGAAGAACACATGACAAGAAAATTCAGCCTTCTCATGGCTGAGATGAAGCGATTTGTGAGAATCCAACGCTACTCTCAATTCGCGGCAAAGATACAACGCAGCATGAGACTTGAAGCAAAATTCAACCATCGGAGACTCGACTTCATGCTTGCCAAAGATGTTCCGGGGTTCCTCTATCCTTTGATGATGCCAAAAAGGGGGAAGAGGAATACCTTAAAGCAAAGAAAATCAAGTCGAGAAAAAGGAGCGGTGACAAGGAACAATTTGAGAAGGGGAAAATCGGTGAGGAAATTTTGAAATCAAGAAAGGAAAATCACGAGGGGGAAGGATCAAAGAATATGACCTTGATGATTGCACAAACACCCCAACGGGGTCCTGTCACGGTGACATTATAAGCAGCAGAACTCCCGTGACTCGCCACTCCAACACTGCTTTGTATCTATGGCCGAGAAGAGAAAAGAAATTGAAGCGAGGGATAAAGGAGGTGGAAGGAAGAATGGATGCCAGGGTGACGAACATTTTGAAAGAACACGGAGGCATTCCGATTTGACAGAGACACGTATGCCATTTCGGATGTCGGGACAGAGCCAAGATCGCTGGTTGACGAATTCAAAACGCTCGAATCAAGGTTATTTTGCAAATTTGTCCTTGGCTCAAGCTTGGGATCATCTTTGGGAAAAGGGTCTCACACTATGTGAAGAAGGCCGACAGACAATGACAGACAACCGGCATCACTCTCTTGGTCACTCCGCCGGGCACTCATTTGGAAAGAAGAAGGCCCCGAGTGCAAGATACGCCCAGGTAGAGGAAGAAGCGGGAGTGGAGGAAGAAGCTTTGGACCAGGCCTCGCGCCAAGAATATTGAATACGTAGATCCGGGAAAGAAAGGAGGGATCTTTGGGGCCGGGCTTGACCATGTGGCGAACTTGCAAGTGGCCAAAACCAACGCCGAGTATGCAAGAAGGATAGAAGAAGAAAACAAGAGACAAACTCGGCTATGGCGGGAGAGACAGGGGAAAGAATAAGGAGAGATGAAGCTCCCAGGAAGGCGTATGAGAAAAAAAAGAAGGCGGTGATGACGAGAAGAAGAGAAGAAGAGAAGAAGATCTTGATCAAGATGAAAGAAGGAGACAATGAAGGAGATGAAGTGTTTCTTTGTCCAACCCTTCGTGTATTTTATATGTAAATACATACAATGTAAGTCTTCCGTAATAATGCTATAAATTTTTTGAGACAATTACATACTCGATACACCTTGTAAAATTGTGTTAAGTACAAGAATGATATGATCAATAAAAAGATTGATTATGCGCATACATTCTATGTCAATACACTATCTCAGTATGTATCTTTGTTATTTGCATCTTTGTATGATTTAAGTTTTGGCATCATCAAAAAGGGGGAAATTGTTAGGAATTTTATTGTTTAGATTTTGATGAATGCCATGTAAAACTTAGAATAGAAAGTTGGCTCCCAATTCTTGCTTTGAAATGTATTGTAACAATTAGAGTGGCAAGCTGAGTTAAGTCGCCTACGCTCCAACTTGCAAGAAGACAATGAAGGCTTGAAGGAAAACTCTGTGTGAGACAGTGAGTACAACAAAGAAAAGCAGACAGGAACTCGATGAAGAAGCGGTGAGATGCGGTGAGTGGAACATCAAGTCAACTCAAGAAGCAAGTCTCAAGTCAAGTGATGAAGAGTCATCCATGATTGGAAGGCGACTCTAAGTCACCTGGGGAAAGCGAGGAAATGCGGTCAAGTCGAGATAATCGAAAAAGAACCGTTGTACGTAAATCAAGAGATTTACTTAAACAAGTAATATCCCCATACTACCTTTCTTGGAGTGCTCGGTCCCGAAGCGTGCAAAGAAATGAACCAATGGGAAGCACTACACCGTGTCGAACTCGAAAAGGTGATAAAACATTTCATACGAGGAAATGGCAATTCCAAGAAGTGCAAACCAACGATCGCAAAGTGATTTTCAAAAATGAGCCTATCTCTTCAACGGGCAAATTTTTGAAAGTTCACTATAAAAGGCCGAGGAGTTTGATTGAGAAAAAAAAAAGACGATGCGTGGATGACACACACGTGAGATATACAAGCTTATCAAAATTGAAATACTCTCAATCCTCAAGCCTACATCTCGAAGAACATCAATCCAACACTTACCCGTGAAGGAAAGAGAACTTCAATCGAGTTGAAGAGGAAACTATCGAAAACAAGGGGTCTACATTCCAAGAAGGATTGTAGAAAGGTTGGTGAACCAAGACTTAAGCGTTTGGAGGGCTTCGTGATCAAATCCAAAGTGCTTGAGCAAGTGAGTCAGTAGTAGCAAGCATTTTGCCTGTGAAGAAGGCCGAGTCGCACGAGAAGCCACGGTGAGTGATCAAGGCGTCTCGGAGATCGAGTCCCAAAGGATCAAGTCGGCCGTTGTGATCAAGACTTGTATCCGGATCATTACCACTTTGTAAACGATCATTACTTAGTGGATTCCTCCAGGAGTTGGAGAAGAGAGGAGTAGAAGAATTACCCCATCTTCGAACCTCTATAAAAACTTTTTGTGTCATTTACTTTCTGACATTTAAATATCCGCACTTTTAATTGCTTATATCTCACGATAAATTTGCTATCCATCCGATAATCTATAAGTACTAAATCAAGTGTAAAAACTTGCTTAAACAAACTTAAGGGTGTTAAGTCTTCCGCTGAAAACAAAACCACAGCTAAGTCAAATTATAGCCAACACCGGTGAGTCACTCTACTAATGTACCTCAATTTGAAATCATTAAGAGATTGACTCTCTACCGAGTGACTAATTCGATGTCCATCAAGGACACTGTGTGTAGAACTCAGAGATTTAAAAGGCCTAAATCGAAAATTTGGTAAGGTTTATTCAACCCCCCCCCCTTCTAAACCTTACACTTACACCCCTTGGGACCTACAATCCCTGTGGATTCGACCTTGCAAACCCTATTCTATAAATTGAACCGTACACTTGCGGTGAAGCTAAAAAATAGGCGAACAAGTTTTTGGCGCCGTTGCCGGGGATTAATCAAATTTTTAGTAGTGATATTGTGATAAATAGAACTATTCTTAATCTAGATATTTTTTTTTTCGTTCTGTTTAGTTTGTTGTTTAATTCTACTTTTACTGTGGTTGACTTGTTTTCTTTAGTTGGTTCAGGTAGTGCATGATCACTCGCTCGAAGCAAGGATAATTAGCACCGTTCATACCGGAGGTTGAGGCTTTTGCTAGGCCGAATAGTGCGGCTACTAAACGGGCAGAAATACAGCAAAACCAGACTATGGCAGACGTAGAAGGTAACAACGGAGGAAATAATGGGGACGAAAATGGAGGTAACAACCGGGCCAACAGGGTCAATGTCAAGTTACCAATACCAGAGGTTCCAGTGGCTCCGGCAGTCCAACAGCAGGCGATTCGCAATTACTTTTGTCCAATCAATCACAACTATGGTGGAATTGCCAATGTCCCAATCAATTCGAATAATTTTGAGCTGAAGCCAGCACTGATATCGATGGTGCAGCAGAATCAGTTTGGGGGTTTCCCGTCTGAAGATCCCAAATCTCATCTTGGGAATTTCATACAGATTTGCAATACTATCAAGATGAATGGGGTCGATGATGATCTTTATACGTCTTCGCCTATTCCCTTTCTCTTTAAGGGATAAGGCTAGGAACTGGCTAGGCACCCTAACTCAGGGGAGTGTGAATAATTGGGATGAGCTGAGTCAGAGGTTTTTGTTCAAATATTTCTCACCAAGCAAGACACTACGACTTAAAAGCGAGATCACTCGATTGAGCGATTCGACTACGAGCCTTTGTACGAGGCCCCGGGAGAGATTCCGGGATTTGTTGAGGAGGTGCCCACAAAGACGGATTTCCGAGGATCACGGCTCTGTTTCTTTTACAACGGGTTGATGGGGACAGAATAGATCGTTTGTGGATCTTTGCAGGGGGCGCTACTTGCAAGGTTTCTGGAGGATGCGTTCAACTTATTGGAAGAGATGGCCATGAATAGCTATTAGTGGCCCTCCGAGAGAACTAATGTGAAAAGGGTAGCCGAAGTGTCTGATTTGGACCCAATTAAGGACTTGACAGCCCAGGTGGCCGTATTGACAAACCAATTAAGTGCTTTGACAAAGGCAAATGAGGGAAACGCGGGTGCAAGTAATGGGGGAGTTCCTCTAGATCTGATAGAGGAAGCAAATTATGTGAGCAACCGGAATTTCAACAATTTCCGGAACAATCAAAATCAATCCCACTCATTACCATCCAGGCTTGAGGAACCACGAAAACTTCTCCTACGCGAACAAAAAGAACGTGATGCCACCACCACCGGGGTTTAATGTGACAAACGGTGTCATTACTGCAGAGCCTAAGCCAACCATGGAAGATATGTTCACCTCGTTTATGGGTGAGACGAGGAATATGTTCAATAAGGACGAGGCAAAGATAGATAAAATTGAAAACCAAGTCACACAATTGGGATCTCAAGTCGCACAATTGGGTTCTCAAATGAAAAACATAGAAACCCAAATTGGTCAAATAGCTACAATTATTGGTGGGCAGCATCAGAAAGGACAGTTTCCGAGCAACACTGAGGTTAATCCAAAGGAGCAGTGTAAAGCCATTCGTCTGAGGAGTGGAACGGAATATGAGGGGCCAAAGATACCAGAAAAGTCTGAAAAATCGCAGGATGGCATGGCCCGTGCGCCACCGCACAGCCTGCCCGTTCGCCCTGTTGAAACGGCGATTGATGTGCCAGGAGATGAGGAAACTGAAGCAAATGGCGAGGTTGAGGCCGAGGAAGGAGTTGACGACCATCGTGCTGAACAAAAAGGGGCCGAGAAGCTTAAATCTTCCTCTAACCCTGATATTCCTAAACTTAATATTCCCCTTCCTTTTCCCCAACGTTTTCAAAAGAAAAAGTTAGATGCACAATTTGCTAAGTTTTTAGATATTTTTAAGAAACTGCATATTAACATTCTTTTTGCAGACGCATTAGAGCAGATGCCCAGTTACGCTAAATTCTTGAAGGATGTTATGTCAAAGAAGCGGAAGATGACTGGTTTCGAGACAATCAATCTGACAGAGGAGTGCAGTGCAATAATCCAAAGGAAACTACCACAGAAATTAAAAGATTCGGGGAGTTTCACTATCCCTTGTGCTATTGGTGATGTTTTCTTTAAGAAAGCACTTTGTGATTTAGGAGCGAGTATTAACTTAATGCCCTTGTCTATTTTCAGGCAACTTGGATTGGGAGAGGTGAAGCCGTCTATGGTCACCCTACAATGCGGGGACCGATCACTTACTTATCCAAAGGGAATCATCGAGGATGTACTTGTCAAAGTAGATAAATTCATATTTCCTGTGGATTTCTTGGTGTTGGATATGGAGGAGAACAGAGACGTTCCTTTGATACTTGGGCGTCCATTCCTAGCTACGGGGAAGACCTTGATAGATGTGCAAAAGGGAGAACTCACATTACGGGTTAATGATGAGCATGTTTTATTTACTATCTATAAGGCACTTCAATTTCATGATGGTGTTGAGACTTGTAATTTCATAGACGTAGTTGAATCTTGCATTGATGAGTATGCAGATCATACATTGTTTAGGGATGATTTAGAGTTTGGGTTGACACATTCGTGTTCAACTTCAAGCATGATAATTGATTATGATAACCAAGACTTGTATGATTGCGTTTGTGCTCTAGATAATATGCAGGAACTACCAAGAAGCGCAAGAGGCGCGCACACGCAGAAAAATGTACGGGAGTCAGTTCTACAGGGGCGCACGACCCGTGCTTTAGAGCACACCCAGGTCGTGCGCATAGCCAAAGGAAAATCTGAAGAAATCGATGACGGCACGGCCCGTGCCAAATGGCACGGGCAGCCCGTGCGTAAGGTCGAAGACATCCCTGAGAAATTCGACGACGGCACGGCCCGTGCCAAATGTCATGGGCAGCCCGTGCCTATGGTCGAGAAAAAAGAGAAAGATCCTGAAGACGGCATGGCCCGTGCCCCTGAGCACGGGCAGCCCGTGCGCCCATCCGACGGGACCATCTCGAACCTAACTCAAACCCTTGCCTGAGCATCTAAGATATGCATTCCTTGGAGCGAATAACACGAGTCCGGTAATCGTATCATCTCTTTTAACTTCAGTTCAACTCGATAAATTGCTTAGGGTCTTAAGAAAACATAAGTCAGCGATAGGTTGGTCAATCTCTGATTTAAAAGGCATCAACTCGATAACTTGCTTAGGGTCTTAAGAAAACATAAGTCAGCGATAGGTAATGCATAAGATTAGAATGGAAGATGTTTATAAACCTTCGGTGCAAAATCAAAGAAGATTAAACCCTATAATGCAAGAAGTCGTTAGAAAAGAAGTTTTAAAATGGTTAGATGCCGGAATTATATATGCTATTTCTGACAGTTCTTGGGTAAGTCCGGTACAAGTGGTGCCGAAGAAAGAGGGGATGACAGTAGTGAGAAACGAAAGTGATGAGTTTATTGCGACTAGAGTAGTTACTGGATGGCGAATTTGTATTGATTATAGGAAGTTAAATGACGCTACTCGCAAAGATCACTTTCCCCTTCCCTTTATTGATATGATGCTTGATCGTTTGGCGGGATATGATTACTATTGTTTTTCGATGGTTATTAGGGTATAATCAGATCATGATTGCCCCGGAGGACTAAGAGAAGACGACCTTTACATGCCCCTATGGTACATTTGCATTTCGCAGAATGCCATTCAGACTTTGTAACGCGCTCGCTACTTTTCAAAGATGCATGATGGCTATCTTCCATGATTTCATGGTACGAGATGGCATTGTTTTAGGCCACCGAGTCTCTTTTGCAGGTTTGGAAGTTGATAGAGCGAAGGTCGTGGCAATTGAGAAACTCCCACCTCCAGCAAACGAGAAAGCCATTCGAAGCTTTTTGGGGCACGCCGAATTATACAGAAGGTTTATCCGTGACTAAACCTTTAAGTCAATACCTTTAAGTTAGTTATTAGAAAAAGATACTGCTTTCAATTTTTCCGATGATTGTTTGCAGGCTTTTGAGATTCTGAAGAAGGCTTTGGTGACAACACCCATTCTAGTAGTTCCGGATTGGAGTCAGCCCTTCGAGCTAATGTGTGATGCCAGCGACTTTGCAGTTGGGGCTGTTTTGGGTCAGAAAAGAGACAAGATGTTCAGAGCCATCTACTATGCGACCAGAACTTTAGACAGCGCCCAACAAAACTACACCACCACTGAGAAGGAAATGCTGGCAATCGTGTTTGCAATCGACAAGTTCCGATCTTACTTGATTGGAACTAAGACGATAGTCCACACCGACCATACGGGAATTAAATATCTATTCGACAAGAAGGATGCCAAACCAAGACTGATTCGGTGGATCCTCTTGTTACAAGAATTCGATATGTAGATTTAAGATAGAAAGGGCTGCGAGAATGTAGTAGCCGATCACTTGTCTAGACTGGAATACAAGGAGGAGAAAGAAAGCACAAAGGTAATTAAGGAGGAGTTCCCCGATGAGCAACTTCTGATGTTACAAGCTAAATTCCCATGGTATGCAGATTTTGTTAATTATTTGGTTGCAGGGGTCTTGCCTCCGGACTTATCATCTTATCAAAAGAAGAAATTCCTCCATGATGTCAAGTTTTACATGTGCGATGACCCTCTGCTCTTTAAGAGGTGCGCAGACACCATCATTCGACGACGTGTACCTCAAGAAGAGTGGGAGGGAGTTCTACAACAGTGCCATTCTTCACCTTCCAGGGGACACTTCGGTCCAACACGTACGGCGGCAAAGGTATTACAAAGTGGTTTATACTGGCCTACATTATCTAATGATTGCTATCTATTTGTACAGCAGTGTGATAGGTGCCAGCGGATGGGGAACATCTCGAGACGACATGAGATGCCCATGACCAATGTGATGGAGGTTGAACTCTGTGATGTGTGGGGGATCGACTTCATGGGCCCCTTCCTACCTTCATCGGGTTATCAATACATTCTACTTGCAGTGGAGTACGTATCTCGATGGGTTGAGGCAATTTTGGCACAAACCAATGATGTGCGAGTGGTGCTCAAATTCCTAAAGAAAAATATATTCACTCGGTTTGGAACCCCGAGAGCTTTGATTAGCGACGGGGGTCATACTTTGTGAATAAATTAATGAGCATTTTACTTGCGAAGTATGGAGTCAAGCATAAGGTGGCATTGGCATACCATCCACAAGCAAATGGGCAAGCAAAGGTAGCCAATCGAGAGATTAAGCAGATTTTGGAGAAGACGGTAAATATAAATCGGAAGGATTGGGCCATGAAGCTAGATGATGCATTATGGGCATATCGGACTGCATACAAGACACCATTGGGCACATCACCGTATCATCTAGTGTTCGGGAAAACGTGTCACTTGACCGTCGAATTGGAGCATAAGGCGTTTTGGGCTATGAAGAAGTTAAATTTTGACTTCCAAGCAGCGGGATAGAAGAGGCTCTTGCACTTAAATGAGATGGAGGAATTCCGGGATGAAGCCTATGAAAATTCCCGGATTTACAAGGAACAAACCAAAAGATGGCACGATCGAATGATAAAGAAGAGAGAGTTTTTACCAGGTGAACAAGTCCTTTTGTTTAACTCGCGTCTTAAACTCTTTCCGAGAAAACTTAAGTCTAGATGGTCGGGGCCGTTTGTGATAAAGAAGGTGTTAAATCCTCCGATAATAGTGGAGTTGTTGAGCCGAGATGGGGAGACATTCATGGTGAATGGCCAGAGGATCAAGCATTACT